>OY755209.1:27601798-28120529 GCA_963576765.1 Draba incana
TGTATGTTACAAAGCATAAAAAAGAAATAATTATATCTAGAAACATTTTATGTTGACTTCATTTCTATTGAGACACTGGTTGAATGTGACACACTTTCTCTTTCTTTTGGTAAATTAATAAGACTAAAATACCCTCAAACATAACTGACTCTTTCGAAACCCCTTCTTTTTTTACTATTTTTTTTATTTCTAATCCTGACCGTCGATCTAGCTTTACTCTGTTAATTGAGATATGTGGTTCACAGTTACAAAGATTTTGAACGAATGGTTGTGATTGTTTATGTAAAAATAAAGAGTACAAAGTAAAACTACAGCTGTTAGATACTACCAAATGAGGATAAAGTTCTCGTGTACAAAGATGGTTGAGTTTACTAGGGTGAAACTTCACTTCAAGTGTGTACAAAATTTTCCATTGTTTTGTGGTCATTATTACGGTGGACACAAACCATGGGATTTGATGAAGCTTTGCCATAACGCTTACATACAAAGACGGAATATAGCTTTTTGTCCACTTTAGTTGTTGCATATGTTTACTTGATGGTTGGGAGCTTTGTCAATGTTTCCATTTATACTAGCACACAACTTAGTGGCTAACAATAGTTATGCCTTCTTCGTGTCTACGTAAGCGTGTCCACTGCAGCAAGTATCTCACTCACCTTCTTCATGTCCACTACACAAATCACTTCTTTTTTTCTGGAATTTTCCTTAGAAAACACACAAATCTTATCAAAGCAAATATAAATTAGTTTTTTTCTTATGGTTCCTCATTTTCTCGGGAAAATGGAGACTCACCAACCTTTACTCAGTCCTCAATCACTTTCCCGCCTCGAACTCATACCGGAAAACCCATCTTCCTCCGTCACAATCTTGTCACTCAATCTCCACCACTTCTTTCTTCCACCACGAAATCATCAATCCTTCACTCAATCTCAACCACTTCCTTCTTCCACCACGAAATCATCAATCACCATGACCTCGAAGAATCCGTACACCAAAACCACAACGAAGAAGACAACGAAAACAAAAAGAATCAATTTGATGATGAACTTACGCCGAGAAGGAAGATTTCAACAATTTGACAGACCGAGAAGGAAGATTTCAACGATGAACTCGAAAATCGCCGTCGCTAACTCCAACGCGATCTGAGAGTTGCGGCTACGGTTTGACGAAAAATTAGAAAGTGATCTTATTATAATAATAAACAATAAAAACAGAAAATAAGTTAAAGTGAAAAAAAGATTAAAATTTGGGTAAAGTAATTTTGGAATTACTAAGTGGACAGTTAATTGCTGCAACTCATTTCTAAGGGTATGGTAATAATTGTAATACCAATAAGTGTATTAAATCCACAAAGTGTGTTAAATGTTAACTTTTTAAGATAAAATATCCATGAGTGTAATCAACTCCATAAAAAATTTGTAGGGTTGAGAAGGATCAGAATATCTTGAAATTTAAAAGTATCATATACATATACATATATATATATATATATATATATATATTAGTCCTCTCAAAAAGCTTCATATTAACTCAAACGGTGTTCGTTTACCTGACGTAGCGTTTGATCGCTGCGATTTCGGTCCCAGCGATTTCGTGACGCTAAATTCTAAACGCTCGAAAATTTAGTGTCACGAGCAAAATCGATTTCGAAATCGTTGCCGCTGCCGAACAAGCCCTTAATCAAAGAGTTTAGATTCAAGAGCGTCGAAGGAGAAAATATTACCTTCGTATCGAGGTGGTGTAACTAGTGTGCTAACCTTGTTTTATTGATTGAACTAATATTTGGTAAACATTACTATATCATATCCGAAAATTGAGTTAGGAGATATTTGGAACGATTTAATATATGTTTTCAGCTACATAATTAGAGATTACGATGGTTATCTTGTTTTTTGACCCGCCGATCTAGTGGCTCGTTGAAAACAAGCAGATAGGATACATACAAGAGTCTTCTCACAATACACAAGCATCATTAGTTCACAAATACACAAACATCATTAGCTCACAAGATCATAAAGCAACTAAACAACAACCCCATTAGTCCAAACCCAGCCATCACTCTCACCGATGTGGCATCACCACGGGTAAAGCTTCCACCTGGAGTGTTTGTTGTCAAGACAACCACCATCCACTCTTTCTCCGACCCAACACCAGCCCCGACATACCTCGAATCATTCAGATACCGTGCATACCCGGTTTGGGTGTAATTAGTTAAAGCAAGCGTAGGGACCCGGTTAGGGATACAAACTGGTAAGATCAATGCGTCACGGGTATTGTTTGGGTCGACCTTGCACTCAGAGAGAATGTCTTGGTATTTCGATAATTGTGGAGGGAGTGACCCAGGAGTAACCGTGCTGGTTGTGGTGTGGTTTGTGCATGGCTCACCTTCAAGCTTGTCAGCGATCTCATCGGCCACACAATCAGCCTTGTCGTTCTTTGTAAAAGGTGGAACCCTTTGGGCACTTCGGTAACTGTTTAGGCCTTGAAGAAGATTATCCTCCTCCTCTACAAACAACATCACAATGGCACCAAAAACAATATATGCATGAGATCATAAGAAAAATTGCATCAATTTGAGTAAAACAATTTTTTGCTAAGAGTAAAACAGTTAAGTGACTCTAATCGTTTAGACAAATGAAACATGCATATATGGAAATAATAAAAGTAAGTCGAATATTCTAATATTCATACATTTACATAAATACATACCACATGACCTTAAAGAAGGAACCAAAATATTCTAATATTAATTCCAAGTACGTGTTTCTACTTATACATAAATATACATAATGTATTTACAACAAAGAGAGAAAGAGGTAGAGTGCGTACGATTGCAGATAACATAAGTGGAAACCAACGAGAGGATGAGAAGATGAATGATGTAGAAAGATGGAGACATCTTGGAAATGAAGACCATTAATGAGCTTCGCTATTCTTATTTTTCAGGCAATATTAAAGCAGAGGTTGGAGATGAAGATAAAACGATAGCTAAGGCAAAGAGAATATAATGTTGTTAGGCCTGTTGTACCTCCTTATTTGTTTATAAAAATTTCCTGATAAGATTTGGATAAAGTCGTCAACACTTGGCACAAAGGACGCTTCGTTTTCCCAAAAGACGACGTGTATTCATGCGCATTCTCGTCACGCGGCAGGCATGCATACACAACAACTAAAACAATAATGGAAAAAGAGAAGATAATTATAATTATCCGGTTTGTTTTTTTTAACTTTCTTGATAGCCTATATTTGAGGTAAATTTGAAAAAATCTTTTTAATAGTATGAAGTAGGGCTGGGCATTTTAACCGAACCCGATTACCGAACCCGAATCCTAATCGAAATACCTGAACCGAATCCGAACCAAACATATATAATACCCGATTGGGTTTTAAGTTCTTAAGGTACGGGTATCCGTACCCGATCGGGTACCCGATTCTATTTTTTTTTTTTTTTTTAGTGATTAGGGTTGGATGCCATGGATTAATTGGTCAGTATTAGTAATAACCTAGAGTGTGAAAAGTTTTCTTATAGAAATTGAAAAGTTTTTTTTTTTTTTTTGAATAACCTAATTGTTTAGATTAATGGAGATAGTTGCAGCTTAGTCAATACTGTTCCAAGCAAGAAACGGATTTTGTCAATTTTGAATGATTTGCTTTTAAATTTGGAGATGATTCCGATAAAACCGTTCATTTACACTTTTCTGTTTTCACATTGTTCTTAAGAATTATAACTTATTCATTCATATGTAGCTTCGATTTTTTGACTTGATTGAGCATTGTTTCTTTACACATTATTTGTTCATTTTTAAGTTTGTTTTTTTTATTATGGTGCTATTTCGGGTTTCGGGAAAAAAAAAACCCGATCGGATATACCCAAAATAACCGAACCGAACCGAACCGAACCCGAATATATATAATACCCGATCGGGTATCATATCTCCAAACATCGGGTACCCGATACCCGAAATACCCGATCCGAACCTGATCGGGTACCCGATACCCGAAATACCCGATCCGAACCTGATCGGGTACCCGAACGCCCACCCCTAGGACTATGAAGGAGAAACTGGTTTTGTCCATGTCACACGGATCACCGTTTACCACAAATCGGAATCCATTTACAAACACGTGTATCCTCGTCAGGCTTGTCAAATTGCCACGTGGCTTAGTCTTCGGAGATATATGCTGCTTCCAAGTAGCATGTAGATATGTGCGCTTCTATATATGGCCACGAACGGGTTGTGTCGACTGGTCACTTCATCAAGAATCTTATCATCAAACGTTACGTTTTCGTTTTTTCGTTTTCCAAACAAAACCAAGAAAAGAAATATAGTATTATCTCACCTCTTGTGCGTAAGAGCAATGGCGTCTGAACGCGAAAAACAACATGCACAACCTGGCAAACAACACGTCATGGACCCATGGTTCTCGGGTATCCAATCAATTAATCCCCCAAACCGGAGAAGTTTGAATAGAAAGGACAGATGACCGATTGATCGAAAAATAGTTAGATAAGAATATTCTTCTTAGCGGTTTCACCCTCGCCCACATCAAGCAACAGATCACAACACTTGCTAGTTGAGCCCCGCCCAACTCTATCTTCCTTATCAGTGAACCGGAACTAGGCTTTCAATCGCATCCATCCAAGCAATTGGTATACCTGCTTCCAAGCCCACCTCCTGGTTGTATTTTTTTAAGCTTATTTATTGGTTTTTATATATATATATATATATATGACATTTTTTACCAATGATTCAGAAAATGTTTGTAGCAATCATACATTCGGAGTTAATTTGTGCAATGTTACATATGCTAATCGGTAACATATATTTGCAATTTTGATCTCGATTCGAGTTTATAATGTAGGTATGTACATGTCTACATGTGTTAATCTAAAGAATTTAGAAGCTAAAAAATCAATTCATTTATTCGGATTTTTGTGTATCGTTTGTTCGGATTTTTTACGTGCTATGTCTTTATTTTTCTTGTTTTCTTATATATGAAGGGGAAAGTGGCGTTGATTACGGGTGGAGACTCCGGGATTGGTCGAGCCGTGGGTTATTGTTTTGCGCTAGAGGGTGCCACAGTGGCTTTCACTTACGTTAAGGGTCAAGAAGAAAAAGACGCACAAGAGACGCTACAAATGTTGAAGAAGGCGAAAGTCTCGGAGGCCAAGGACCCCATAGCGATCCCAACGGATTTAGGATTCGACGAGAACTGCAAGAGGGTCGTGGATGAGGTCGTTAACGCGTTTGGCCGCATCGATGTCTTGATCAACAACCAGCGGAGCAGTACGAGAGTAGTTCAGTCGAGGAGATTGATGAGGCTAGGCTCGAACGAGTCTTCCGTACAAACATTTTCTCTTACTTCTTCCTCACAAGGTGAATCAAAACGTGTGGTTTTTGTTATTTTTGTTCTGATGAAGTCACACGTGTAATTATAGTAATTGACTTTAATTTGTTATTTTTTTCAGGCATGCATTGAAGCATACACTACAAGAAAACAGGTCCATTTGCAACGGAAATTTGCAACGGAAATAAATCGTCGCGAATTTGCGTCATATTTGCGACAGTTTTGCGTCGAAAATGTAAACGTCGACGCAAAACCGTCGCAAATTTGCGTAAAAACTTGACGACGCACAAACGTCGCAAATTAGCGACGCTTTTGCATCGAGTTTTAAATTTAGACGCAAAGTCGTCGCAAATTATGCGACGTTTTTGCGTCAACTTATAATTTGCAACGGTTTTGCTTGGATTTGAACGTTTAGACGCAAAACCGTCGCAAATTTTGCGTCTAATTTGCGACGGTACTAGGTTTGCGAGGGATTTGCAACGAAATTAGGCTGAACACGTTTTAATTGATTCTTACTTGTTTATAAGTGTAATATTTTAGCCGCAAAACAGTCGCAAAAGTCTTAGAAATTTGTTGCAAATTAGTCGCAAACTGAAATGAAAATTCTATAAAATCCACATAATATTATATTATCTCACATTCTATAATTCAATTCACATTATATTTTCTCACATTCTATAATTCAACAAATATCTATGGATAACAATCGATCTTTGATTCCGGGTCCGGCTGGTGTGAGACATTAATACTAATAACAAAAAAAGTCCAAATTACATCTTAACTTACAAAACTATAAATACATAAGTTTTATCGTAATAACTTATCAAACTATAAATACACATTTGCAACGATTTTGTGTCGACTTGAACGGTTCGTTGCAAAATCGTCGCAATATTTGCGACGTTTTTGCGTCGTAAGATATTTTGCAAATATTCAATTGCAACGTTTTAGCGACGTTATCGTCGCAAATCCCACGCAAATTAGGGTATAGGGTAAACTTAGGGGTTTGGATGTTTTAGACCAAAAATAGGATTCGTAAAATAAAAATATACAAGTATGAGTCGTTTAATAAATAACAATCCCTCTATAATTACTCAAATAAAACTTTTCCAAACATAATCGAGAAACATATATAACGAAGTATCAAATACTTGTAATTATACTTAGATTATGATCGAGTTATCATTTTTGCCGATTTTACAAATAACTTCAATTAGTACTCTAACTTTGGTTCATACATGCAGTAGGACCTAAACAATTGTGTATTTATCTTTTATGAAACCTAATTTTGGTCTAAAACATTCAATTCCCTAAATATACCCTAAACCTTATTTGCATGGGAATTGCGACGAATATGTCGCAAAAGAGTTGCAATCAACATTTTGCAACGTATTTGCGACGAAAACGTCGCAAGAGTGTTGCTAACATAGCAACGTAATTGCGACGAAACCGTCGCAAAATCGTTGCAAATATTCAATTGCAACGTTTTAGCGACGTTATCGTCGCAAATCCCACGCAAATTAGGGTATAGGGTAAACTTAGGGGTTTGGATGTTTTAGACCAAAAATAGGATTCGTAAAATAAAAATATACAAGTATGAGTCGTTTAATAAATAACAATCCCTCTATAATTACTCAAATAAAACTTTTCCAAACATAATCGAGAAACATATATAACGAAGTATCAAATACTTGTAATTATACTTAGATTATGATCGAGTTATCATTTTTGCCGATTTTACAAATAACTTCAATTAGTACTCTAACTTTGGTTCATACATGCAGTAGGACCTAAACAATTGTGTATTTATCTTTTATGAAACCTAATTTTGGTCTAAAACATTCAATTCCCTAAATATACCCTAAACCTTATTTGCATGGGAATTGCGACGAATATGTCGCAAAAGAGTTGCAATCAACATTTTGCAACGTATTTGCGACGAAAACGTCGTAACTCCGATGCTAAGTTAGCCACACTTTTGCGACTACAGTTACGGTCAACTCTATTCATTAACCGTTACAAACACCTCGGGATTTTACGGTTTGCGAGGAAATTGCAACGTTTTTTTTAATATTTGCGAGGTATTTGCGACGAAATGTGGGCGGGAAACGAAAAGACGTGGGCGGCAACCATGCAGTAGGCGAAATATTCGGCCCAATTAGCATCGAAATTGCGACGGTTTGGTTAATATTTGCGACGGAATTGCGAGGGATAGTTCTCCCTATATATACGGTTTCAATCCTTCGGACTGTACACTCATCTCTCCTCTCTCCAAAAAAAAAAAAATCTCTTCCTATAAAAAAATTCCATCCACCTTCCAAATCATTCCCGACCTTATTAGGTAAATCCCTAAATTGTTCTTTCCTTTTATGAATGTTAATTTTTCCTTTCGTATATAATTTATTAGTTAATTGTGGTTTATAGGAGAATTGTTAGGAATAATTAATTAGGAATCAAATTGTATTAGGGAATTGAGGATTAACTTATATTGATTAAAAGTTAAAATTGTTAATCTACTAATTTTGTTATAAATATTAATGCTATAAATAATGTTATAAATAATTTTGATTAGGTTAAAATAATGTTAATGTTATAAATAATTAATGTTATAAATAATGTTAATGTTATAAATTAATGTTAATGTTATAAATAATGTTATTAATTTTATAAATATTAATGTTATAAATAATTTTGATTAGGTTAAATTAATGTTATAAATACAAAATGGTTAAAATTAATATTAAACTAAATATTTTGTAAATATGCAATTACTAATTTAAAAAACTATCAAATTTATTTAGATGGCAGGGAACGACTATAACCAGTTCGTACAGTCCAGTGGTCGTGCTAGTGGTCATAAACGACCAGGACAGAGGAGACATCCCTTGCAGGGCTCTGAAATCCCCTCTAGTTCCACGATTCCTGAGACACAGCCGACGCCACCTCCCGAGTCACAGCAGACGCCACCTACCCAACCAAACCCTAGAGCACTTCCTTCATGGGACGACTTGACCTTGGGCCAGCTTCTCGTTACTCCTGGACGGGAGACTCTTCCCCATTTACACCTTGACTCCCAGGGCAACGCTGTGTGGTAAGTAATTAAATTTTTATAGTTTTAATTCAATTTTGTTTTATAATTATTATTATATTTACACAATATATTGCTTTTTGTATATTTTTTTAGGTTTTGGAAAAATTCGGTCGGCAAGGATGTTAGAAAGATCATAGAGCGGGATTTCAAGGTGTGCCACACGAGTTGGAAGTATGTTACCCCGGAGATCAAGGATCGGTGGTTCCATCAATTCGCGGTAAATTTTTTTATTAATTTTTAAAACTTTTATTTATTTATTCAATTTTGTAATTTTCTAACTTATGTTCTAATTTATGACAATTTGCAGCAAAAATACTATTGGAACCCTGCGATTAATGGTTTAGTTCGTGAGGGATTTGAGAAGAAAGCGAAGGACCGTCTCAACAACCAAATAGGACGGTGGAAGGAGAAGTGGCAAAAAAATCCGGATCCCAAGGTATGTATGCCAACTTTCTTCGATCCCGATATTTGGGATGGCCTTGTCGCCTTCTGGGAGTTGGAGACATCTAAGGAGAGGTCTAGCCAGTGCTCGTCTGCTCGATTGACGAAGGTTGGCGGTAGTGACCACCCTTCAAAACACGTTTCGGGACAGAAGGGATTTGAGCAGCGTGGTTTTGAGATTGTAAGTTATTCATTATCTTACTTTAAATTTTTAGGGTCACAAAAATCTCAACTTCTAATGTTTTCTTTGTCAGGCCGTGCAAAAAGGATCTCCCGCAACGATCCCAGAGGTTTGGGAGGTGACCCACCGCAGGCCGGACGGGTCATGGGTTGATGAACGTGTCCACAACCTCCACGACGAGGTCAATGAGCGAGTCGAAGAACTCTCATCCCAGTCTACTCCCGATGGTCAACCTACTCAGTTGACACCGATGGCGATCAACCAAATCGCATTACAGGTATATAAACTTAATTTCCTTCGTAATTTTATTCACAATTTTAAATATTTAGTATACTATTAACATTTGTAAACTTTTCATTTTTTTGGTAGTTGGCTCCTCGAAACCGTAAGGGAAAGATGGCATTTACAGGATCTATCCGGACGGATGATCATGGAGTGCCATTTTGTCCCGTTACGAGATTTGCTTCTGATCCGGAAATAGTCAAGGAGCTCCACCAAACCAAACAAGAGCTCACACAAACAAAAGAACGGCTCGGCGAAACGGAGAAGTTGCTCAGCGAAACGACGAAGAGGACCACCGCCCATGATGATATGTTCGCGCTGTTAGCGAGGGGGAACCCCGAGCTTGCCGAGTTTCTGAGAAGACCTGAAGGCGACGGAGGAGGCACATCGACCACCAGGGAAGGCGACGGAGGAGGCACATCGACCACCAGGGATCCGCTCGATGATATCGATTTCGAATAGATTTGTTTTCAGTTTTTAGATTTATGTAAAGCTTTATTTTTATTTTATGTTTTTATATTTAAATTTAAATATTTTAGATTTTTTTTTTTTAATTAAAAATTATTTAATTTTCGAAATTTTTTTTTTTATAAATCACATCGAAAATCGTCGCAAAACCGTCGCAAATAATAGCCGCAATTGCGTCGCAATCCGGTATGACGCAAACATATCGCAAAATATTACTCGCAAAATCGTCGCCAAAAATAGCTGCAAAACCGTTGCAAGTACTAGTCGTCGCAAAACCGATGCTAACTTTTACCACGTAAAACCGATGCTATTTCGTCGCAAATATATTAAGTCGCAAAAACGTCGCAAAATATTAAGTCGCAAAACCGTCGCTAATTTTGCGACGATTTTGCGACTATCGATATAGTTGCGACGATTTTGCGACGATTTTTGGTTTGCGACGAGCTAGTTGCGACAAACGACAAAACGTCGCAAAATCGTCGCAAATACCCATTTTGCAACGAATTTGCGACGAAACTTGCCGTTGCAAATGGGGGTGTTTTCTTGTAGTGATATGAAGGAAGGAAGCAGCATAATCAACACTACATCAGTTAACGCCTACAAGGGAAATGCCTCGCTTCTTGACTACACGGCTACAAAAGGAGCAATTGTGGCGTTTACTCGAGGCCTTGCACTTCAGCTCGCCGAGAAAGGGATACGTGTCAATGGCGTCGCCCCTGGTCCGATATGGACACCGCTTATCCCGGCCTCTTTCAATGAGGAAAAGATCAAGAACTTTGGGTCTGAGGTTCCTATGAAACGAGCGGGGCAGCCGATTGAGGTTGCGCCTTCCTATGTTTTCTTGGCTTGTAACCATTGCTCCTCTTACTTCACTGTGTTAGAATAAGTCAAAATACTCATTAATATTTGGATACTCTGTTAATATTTGATTGTAATTACGTTAATTACGTCCCTGATTTTGTGTGAGTTTATGTAAAGTCTCAGCCTATATATGGCTTTCGGAGTTTGAAGATCCTTCACAGAGAAACCAAAAGGATCAAATTCCACAGAACACCAATTATCTCTTGTAAACTTGCGAACATAAATCAAGTTTTTAACAATTTGAGGAGTGACAAGAACATGATTAAGAGCTAAGGGTCGGTTTTGGGTATGGATTGAGGTGGAGCCGATAGATGAAACAGGGATTGATGAACCATTACCTACAATGACAGATTGATTAGTGTTATGATTAAGAGAAGAAGTGAGGATACCTGTGTTCGCAGCCAAGTAAGATGAGGCACCGTGATACGTGAAGTTTTAAACCCAAATAGTATCCGCAAGTGCACAGACAAAAGCAGTAGTATTTTAGGTATCGAATCCTCAGGGACCAAGGTCACACTATGAAAATATGGACTATTGTTTAAAGCTAAGATAAAAAATGGGATTGGTTTGAAACGAAACAATGAACGAAATAGCAATAAAAAAAATGATGCAAATTCAATAAGATAAAGACACTAGATTAGAGTCATTCGCCAGTGACTTCGGATTAAGGACTGAGCAATCTATTCAGGATTCAATTTAACGCAATCTAGAACTTGAACATGAATGTAATATTGCCTCACTGTCGTGATGCATCAATATCTTTATCTAACATCCTAAATGCATAAACTGTCGTTCGAATTCAGAGATGAAGATAAGCATTAACAATTTGGTTCGATTTGTTCACAATCGATGGTAACAATCAACTGTCGTTGGTTACACACCGATTGCTCATCAACGGTTTATCTAGCAACCTAGAGCACTGTCGTGAATAAGTTAATCCTAAGATCATAGACTAGGTGATCAAATTAGCCTAAGCAGTATGAATCCCGATTGATGAAGACAAATGATAACATTTCCTATTTGGCTCAGTCACTATCATCCTAATCCACCATTGAAATTCCCTAATCTAGCTATGAGACTACTCAAGCATAATGGAATCAATCACAACAAAGACAAAAGGAGAATTCATAATCAAATTAAAGAGAATAAGGTTTAGAATTCTTCTCAGAACGATGTCGTGGAATGATCCAGCAAGGAGAAGCAACAAATCGGAAAAATCCCAAAATCGTGAACAGTAACTGTGAACAGTACCGTGAACAGTAATCGTGAACAGTGTTTCGATGAACAGTGTTTTGATGAACAGTGTTTTCGTGATTTTTCCAAGTCTCTTGTCTCAGGAACGTACAATGAAAAATCTCAGAGAAAAAAAAAATAGAACTTAGGTTTAGGAAAGTGGCTGAAACTTATTTATAGGGAAAATTAGGGCAACTTGGTTCTGGGTGCCCGACCGGTCGGTCTGGTTCCGGACCGGTCGGTCCGTATCCAGAATCGGCAAGTCTTCACGTCGTGGACCGGTCGGTCTTCTCATCCGGACCGGTCGGTCCAGTGGTAGGATCGATCGGTCTTGCTTTCGCTTGGGTCTTGGGTCTTCACACGGGACCGGTCGGTCCACTGGCCAGACCGGCCGGTCTCGAATCCAGAGAGTTTGGCTTTTTCGAGTCTTCGGGCGAGCAGGTGCTCGCTCCAAACCGAGCAGGTGCTCGGTTTATGAAAAGTGCCATCTTTTCTCCAGATTCGTCCTTTTTGCTCCAATAACCTCCACAGACTCTAATCCATGCATGAGAGCCTCCTAGAACCTGCAAAGACACAAAATAAACTAGAAAGAACCAAAAAGACTAAAGAAATGATAACTAAAAGAGACCAAAATACTAATATATCACACCGGATAAAGGAATTTACACAGGTTTTACCGGTTTTAATCTTTATTAAACAACCTAGTGACAATTCTTTTGCCTAGAATCTAGGGTTTGTAAACAACGAATCTACAAGAACGGATCTCGAATATACCTGGAGATTATGCAGCGGAAATAGAACAGGGATTCGAGATCTTTAGCGCATCAAGTGTTGCGCCTCTACTGATAGTCCACACGCACATAAACTGGAATCCGCAAGGATGCTAGTACCTGGAATCGGATCTCTTAGGGAACTTACGTTTTCAGAGGTGGCTATTGACTTAGTCTGCACTCAATTTCGTGCCTCATATCATATATATAGGCACGTGAGAAAACCTAATTGTCCAGCAATTAAACCGGTCCAAATTAAGTCATTAAACCGAAATCCCTATTTCGATTATTGGCCCGTGTCGATCGACACACTCTTTAAAACACGTTTCTTATGTGTATCAAATACACATCATTTGAATCATTACATTAAAGATTATTCCCACATAAAGTTTATCGAGTTTGCTTAGGTGTGTGACCCTGTAGGATCATATAATACTAGCAATGAGTTCATAACTCATAGATCATTAGTGGCTTCTAGCAAAACGTCATGACCACCTAGTATCATATGAATGTCTAATATCGACAACACAACTATGTCTAGAATGAGTACAAGTATGATTTCAGGACATTCCCAACAATCTCCCACTTGTACTGGAATCAACTATTCCCATAATCCCTTCGTCTCTATATCTCGATATGGCATAAGGCAAGAACCATGTCATCCTTATTATAGCCAGTATCACGTTCATCGAACTCCGATTTATACTGATCAAAAACAAACGATTGACAATCACCTCGTTTGAGCGCGGCCACGGATTTCTCAGTATCAAATCTTCGATGGGCCCTGAGATATTTATCTCCTGTTATATAGGAGGGACAAATTCCATCTTGTTCCATCTCTGTTACTTCACACACTTCATGATACGCCCAATCAATGCCTTTATAGCCACCTGTTACGGATAACGTTTGACAAATTCAAAGCGGACCAATTCATATGCAAGAAATCATGATGAACTCAGGTCTAAGGACTATACTCTATAGTCGTAATGAGAACCTCTTATGACACTTATATAACTATCCTGTAGAGTTCTCATTAGCGGGTCATGTCCGATCATATGTTCTCTAACATATATCTATGTGATTAACTTTAATACTCTTATTAATGACTCCATGAAACTTAGTCATCAGTCACCTCACACACCAGTCTCACGCGGTTATCAGTGTCCCACTTTAACAACCTTGACCAGGGACTAATATAATCTATGTCATTTATCACTTATAGGGTTTCATGATCAAGTCCTCAACTTGATGACCTATAAAATGCCATAAATTACTTTGGGACTATTATTCAATTATCCAATAATCAAATAATATATGAAACAATTTCATTATGACATAACCAAAGTATGTCCACATGAATATCATAACATAACTAAATCCATTACAACTCCCACTAGAATCAAGATCATATCTTAATATATCTAATACCTACAGCAGAAGGGTAAAACTCATGCTTAGGTCGTGGGAGAGGCTGCGGAACTCTGCTTGGAATCCTTTCCAACAAAACCGCAGGCTGCGACGCTCTGCTTAGAACCCTTTCCAACAAACCACACCGCCATATAGACACAAGACATAACCAGATTCTGACCGGAAATCGTCTTTGTCCGTCTAACCACTTTCAACAAAAACCATTACTTCCTCAGTTCACCAAGCTCTTATCCTTAGTATTCCTCAAATACTTGAGAATATTCTTGGTAACTGTCCAGTGACTTTCACATGGATCATATTGGTATCTACTCATCATGCTTTAAACACAAGCAATATCTGGACGAGTGCAGGTCATGGCACTCATGATAGATTCCACTGCATACGCCTGGGAATCCTACTCAAACGTTCTTGCTCAGCCAGTGTCTAGAGACACTGCATCTTGCTAAGATTAATGCCATGAGACATTGGTATGAGGCCCTTCTTGCAATCATGCATACTGAACCTGTCCAAGACCTTATCACCATAAGCATCTTGACACGATCCAATTAGCCTACCCAATCTATCTCTATAGATTCTTATTCCAAGAATTCACGCGGCTTCTCCCATGCCTTTCATTGAAAAACAACTTTCGAGCCAAGTTTCTAAAACTGAAGCAACGGAACGTCATTTCCGAGAAGAAGTATGTCATCTACATACAAAACGAGAAATGCAACTACACTCCCACTAGTCTTCTTGTAAACACACGGTTCCTCTTCGTTCCTGATGAAGTCAAACCTTTTGACAGCTTTGTCAAAACGAAGATTTCAACTCCGTGACGCTTGCTTCAATCCATAAATGGATCGATGAAGCTTACATCCTTCCCCAGCATTATTAGGATCTGTGAAACCTGAGGTTGTGTCATGTACACATCTTCTTCTAGAATTCCATTAAGGAAAACTGTTTTCACATCTATCTGCCAAATCTCATCACCATGATAAATGGCAGTTGCTAGGATAATCCGAATGATTTTAAGCATAGCGACTGGGGAAAAGGTCCTTCATAGTCATACCATGAATTTGCTTGAGACCTTTAGCCACCAACTTAGCTTTGTGTATCTGGATATATCCATCCACGTCAATTTTCTTCTTGAAGATCTATTTACACTCAATGGCTTTTATACCATCAGGTAAATCTACCAAGTACCATACCTGGTTTTCTGACATGGATCCCTTTTCGGATCTAGCGGCTCCAAGCCACTTTTCGGAGTCCGGGCCCAACACTGCTTCTTCAAAATTCGCAGGCTCGTCATTGTCAATGATCAACAAGTCATGACAATCGGTCGCGAGAAATCCCTATTTCTCGGAATCATGACGTATCTTTTGGATCTACGAACTTTAGGCACCACAGGTGTAGGTTCTACAACTCTTTGTAGATCCAGCTACTGTTCTTCCTTAACAAGTTGAGTAGTCTCCTGTGATTTTCGAACATCTTCGAGTTGTACTTCACTCCCACTATTCTCCTTGGAAAGACAATCTCTCTCAAGAAAACATAGTTCTTAGCAACAAACACTTTGTTCTTAGAACAGTTGTAGAAGTAGTAAGCCTTGGTTTCCTTAGGATAACCAGTGAAGCAACACTTATCGGATTTGGGTGCGAGCTTATCAGATATGAAATTTTACATAAGCCTCACAATCCCAAATTTTCAGAAAAGACAAACTTGAAACATTTCCAATCCACATCTCATGTGGCGTCTTTGCAACTGATTTTGATGGAACCCTATTTAGTGTAAACGCAAACATTTCTAGAGTGTATCCCTAAAAGAGATAATGGAAGATCTTTGTGACTCATCATTGATCGGACCATATCCAATAAGGTCCGATTCCTCCTCGCAGAAACTCCACTCCATTGGGGCGTTCCAGTAAGAGTGAGCTGTGAAACAATTCCACACTCTCTCAGATGATCACTTAACTCTTGACTTAAGTATTCTCCTCCGCGATCTGATCGAAGAGCTCTAATACTTTTGCCAATTTGATCATGTACTTCATTCTGGAACTCCTTGAACCTTTCAAAAGATTACGACTTATGACTCATTAGATAAACATAGCCATGCCTACTGAAGTCATCAATGAAGTACTGAAGATATCCTCTAGCACTTGTGCCCATCGGGCCGCATACATCTGTATGTATGAGGCCCAATAATTCGTTGGCCCTTTCAATTAGTTTGATAAAATGGGCCTTAGTCATTTTGTCCAACAGCAGGATTCACATTTCTCACATGATTCACAATCAAATGAGTCCAAAAGTCCATCACTATGGAACTTCTGAATCCGATGTGGCCCAAAATGACAATGCTAGAGAACCGTTTTGTGTTTATATTATAGACAGGCATAGATTGGTTTAAGACATAAAACCCATTCTCTAATGGGGTGCTACCATAGAACATATTATTAAGATCAAAAGAGCAACATTTGTCTTTTATCAAAATAAAATCATTCAAAATCATACAAGAAAATGAAAGGACATTTCTGCTCATAGCAGGTACATAATAGCAATTATTTAGTTTCTAAAACCAAGCCTGAAGGCGACTACAAATGGAAACTTCCTACAGCTAATGCAGCAACTCTTGCTTCATTCATGTCGAGTATCTCCACTTGTCCCTTCTTCAACGTTCTATTGTTGCTCAGGCCCTGCATATTTCAATAAATATGAGCACCACAACCGGTATCTAATACCCATAAGATAGAACTTGAAATAACATAAATACCCGAAGAAGAAGTCTCATACATCTTCATCATTTCCAAAGTATCTTCCATGTATTTCTTGCATTTTCTCCTCCAATGCCTTGGCTCCCCACAGTAGCTGCATATATCATCATCAGATGGGCCAGACTTGGGTTTAGTGGGAAACTCGGGCTTATCCTGATTTACAATCTGGACGGCCTTTCTCTCACCCTTGTCTTTACCAGGTTTCTCAAACCTTTTGCCCTTCTTGACATTGAGCTCAGCTGTCTTGAGCATGTCATGTAGCTCAGTCAACGTCTTCGTCAAGCTATTCTTGATGTAGTTCTTGATGAACTTATCATAGCTCGACGGCAGTGACTGCAGAATGATGTCAGTAGCCAACTCTTGGCTAATGGGACAATCTAGTCTCATCTGGTTATCAATATAACCCATCACCTTTATGACATGAGGACTCACTGGAGCATCCTTTGGTAGTTTGCACTCAACTAGAGATTTAACCGTCTGGTATCTCTCAGTTCGAGTCTGCTCCTGAAACATCGCTTTCAGGCTAGTGATCATCTCGATGGGCGACGCCAAGTTCTCACATTGCTTCTGCAAGTCAGAGTTCATGGTAGCCAACATCAAACAACGCACATCGACCACATCATAGTAATGCTTATTCCAAGCATCATATACTGCATGTGAAGCATTGGACCTTAGTTTCTCGGGGAGAACTTTCTCAAGGACGTAGTCCTTTCTCTCCTGCTTGAGAACGATTCTCAAGTTTTGATACCAATCAAGGAAGTTGGATCCATTTAACTTGTCCTTCTCAAGGACGGATCTCAACGAGAAAGAGTTCTGATTAGACATAACTGTAATAAGAAAAAGAAAAATCAGTTATGATATTCAGGAAATGAGAAATCTTAACAATTAAGAAAACTCGCATTATATTCAAAACAATGTTTCCTCAAATGAATATAATGATCCAAGATCCATATTTCACCAAAACCCGAGCGAGCCAATGGCTGTCACCCGAATCTTAGCTATATAGGTAAACAACACTTTGCTAATCTTATCCAATATGACTCTTGGTTGTGGATAAGACATCTTATGTTTTAACCACCTGATGTCTCTGGGCCCAGAACTTCTGATAGCTCATTCAAGTAAACCAATCTCTTCAGTCATGTAACAGTTGATGCCATGCACTGCAAGCCCATCAACTCAATTACTTACTGCCTTACTCATGTAACTGCGGACACCTTGCACTGCAAGCCTATCACGCAATGAAACGAGTCTTGACAGCTGACAAGATCGGGAAGACATCCAGAACACTTGATATTTAGTTGAGGAACTAAACATTTAATCCTAACACATATCCAATATGCATTCAGGAAGGTTTAGAATCTCATTAAATCTGGTTTGGTTATTTGATTGTAGGTTCACTAACCCATAATTTTCGTAGGCAGTCGATCGACATTCACCTCTCTGTAACAGTTCTTCGACAACCGATCAATCCAATTGAACCAATTTCGATAACCGACAGAACCAATTCAATAACCGGTCAGTGTCGATCGACACAACATTTGTGTCGATCGACATTGATCAAACCAAATTCAATTTTCGATAACCGGTCAATCCAATTGACCCGAATCGATAATTGGTCTCTGTCGATCGACATAACTATTGTGTCGATCGACGCTAACCAAACCAAATCAATTTTGCGATAACCGGTCAATCCAATTGAACCGGATTGATAACCGGTCGGTGTCGATCGACGCAACATTTGTATCGATCAACGCCAACCAAATCGCAACAAACCGTAATAAACCGGTTTCAATCGATTTCTAACCAAGCGCGATAATCAATTCAATCCAATTGAACCGGTTAACCAATCGCAAGGTCGTGTCGATCGACATAACCATTTGTGTCGATCGACACTTAGGTTTCTGGAACTTTGATCTTACGATCGAAAACCCTAAAATTTTAGCAAAGTCGTGTCGATCGACACAACCATTGTGTCGATCGACACGATCGGTTCTGATCAACTTTAACAAAACAAATTTCAGTGAAAAATTGATCTAGCAAACATCCTAAACATCACATGTTTCAATCTGAATTCTCTAATTCAATTATATGCTTTTAGATTCATTAGTTAAACCCTAAGGCTCTGATACCACTGAAGGAATTTACACAGGTTTTACCGGTTTTAATCTCTATTAAACAACCTAGTGACAATTCCTTTGCCTAGGATCTAGTGTTTGTAAACAACAAATCTACAAGAACGGATCTCGAATATACCTGGAGATTATGCAGCGAAATTGGAACAGGGATTCGAGATCTTTAGCTCATCAAGTGCTGCGCCTCTACTGATAGTCCACACGCACACAAACTGGAATCCGCAGGGATGCTAGTACCTGGAATCGGATCTCTTAGGGAACTTACGTTTTCAAAGGTGGCTATTGACTTAGTCTGCTCTCAATTTCGTGCCTCATATCATATATATAGGCACGTGAGAAAACCTAATTGTCCAGCAATTAAACCGGTCCAAATTAAGTCATTAAACCGAAATCCCTATTTCGATTATTGGCCCGTGTCGATCGACACGACTCATTTGTGTCGATCGACACACTCATTAAAACACGTTTCTTATGTGTATCAAATACACATCATTTGAATCATTACATTAATGATTATTCCCACATAAAGTTTATCCAGTTTGCTTAGGTGTGTGACCCTGTAGGATCATATAATACTAGCAATGAGTTCATAACTCATAGATCATTAGTGGCTTCTAGCAAAACGTCATGACCACCTAGTATCATATGAATGTCTAATCTCGACAACACAACTATGTCTAGAGTGAGTACAAGTATGATTTCAGGACATTCCCAACACCGGAATCCATGTACCAGTCGAAGCTGGATGGGTCAGGGATGGTCTCGGTGGTGTAGGCTTGCGGAGTTTATGGGAACTCTATTAGATTCGCTTGCGGTAGAGGTGATGGCCTCGGAGGAGCTTGCGACCAGGGATGATATGGCTGCATCCAGTACGGTGGTGGAGGAGGCCAGAATGGTGTCTGCGGCCATTGATTGCGATAACCATTCCCGTACGAAGGATTGCCTCTGCCGCCGAGACGTCCTTCACGCCGATTTCCACCTCTGTTTTTGTGAACATTGCCGCGATTCTGAGAAGAAGAAGAACGGTTGTCACGAGTGGCAGTAGCGGTGAGCGCCGTCGTTGAGTCGGAGGTGTCAGTGTGACTGGTCGGAGCAGAGGAGCGAGGTGCCTTTTGAAGTCGAGATTCTTCCCACTGGAGCATCGATTTTGCAGAATCAAAAGATGGGAACGGCTCCTTGTGTTTGAGAACATTGATGATGTTGTCGTATTTGGAGTTTAGGCCGTTGATGATATACATCACAAGAGTTCGCTCACTCACCGGTGAATCGACATTAGCGAGCAGATCAGCAAGAGATTTCATCGTCTGGCAGTATTCTCGGATGGAAAGATCTCCAATCTCCAGCGTGCGCAGTTCGTTGTCAAGTTCGATCGCTCGTGCCTCCTTATTATTGCGAAACTGATTCTCAACCCTAAGCCATATGTCCCTTGCGGAGCCGCCTGGCTTGAACGTGGATTTGAACAGAGGTTCAGCTATGGTGCTGTAAAGCCATAGTTTAACTAGACCATCACGCTTATGCCAAGCTCGGTCTTCGGCCCCTGTCGGAAGTAGGGTGCCATCAAGATGTCCGGAGACATCAAACGCCATACAGTGGGTGAGAATCAACTCTCTCCAGGCGTCATAATTGTGATCGTCAAGGTCAAGGATCACCGGAATGTGGTGTTTGATGTTAGTGACACCAAAGCACCTTTCATTGTTGTTTTCTGCAGCCATGGCAGAGGAACACAAGAAAGACGAAGAAGAAAAAGAAAGAAAAGGAAGAAAATGAGAGGATCAAGCCTATTGCTCTGCTACCATGAAAGACGATGAATTTCCTTGAGATTTCATTAACAATATACAAGGCCATATATAGCCTGAGACTTTACATAAACTCACACAAAATCAGGGACGTAATTAACGTAATTACAATCAAATATTAACAGAGTATCCAAGTATTAATGAGTATCTTTGACTTATTCTAACACACTGGTCAAGTTCTTCACCCTAACGGTAGGTGCACTCAATGATATATTTTTAATATGTTGGTTAGCCAAGTGGCAAAGTTAATCAGTCTTAACATTTTGGTACTTTTGTTTATGAAGGCGGAGCTGTTGTGAATGCGTAAAGCGTGGTGTGGTGTGGGCTCGTGGAGCGGACACCGGCCGTCTTAAGAAAACGTTTATGGTCTTCATATGGTGATAAAGTTGTGGTATCGTTTTGTGTTTAGGTGTTTTATTAGTAATGTATATGATCGTAATGTGTGTCAAGTTCGTACCTTCTGTATCCGGTCGAAGTAGCAAAAATATGTTGCAATAAAGACTCCCAAGTCAAAATTTCGATTATCCTTTTGATTTTATCATGAAATTTTTAGATTTTTGCAATTTATTGTGGCAACAAATAAATCCATCTTTCCATTTGTGTAGTGCAATTATTTAGTTTCGAAACAAATTCATCCCACAAGAAAGTAAGTCATCCCTATCCTTTGTGTTCTTGGGAAATGAAGTACTTTTGAGATCTAGCTGGTTGTACGAGCAGTGATAATATGTTCGATTGTATTGTAGAATGATAAATCGATAGGTATGTAAAAACAGCAACATTACTTTAATAATTGTGGCAATACAGTTCGAAATAGTTGCTCATCCCTATGAAACGTTGGCTTCCTTCCCATATGATATGACATCTTTCAACAATGGTGGCACTACTCTCGAAGTTTTTGTTGTTTTTTATTTTTATTTTTATTTTTATTTTTTTGCTAAAAAGTTTTTGTTGTTCTTCGTCGCACCGTTAGCTATATATATTCCCAAAAGGTCACACAACCCGCCTCCTTATTTTTGGTCGTTGAAATAAGCTCGTCCCAACTGCAATTTTAAATCTTATCAGTTATCATATGTGACTTAAGTAGTGTCCTCCATTGATTTCATCTAAAAAAACTCATGTTACAATCTAATTCACTATGTTATTTTCCTTTTTATAGACAGAATGATTAGTTTTATGAAAAAAATTTAACCTTTTTTATTTATTTTTGTGGCATATGAAAAAAAAACATTTTTAATCGAGTAAATGTTGTGCTGAACCTAAACTTATTCTCTGAAATCCATTATATTATTAAAAATGTTAACAAATTACTAAAAATAACTTGAATCACAAGAAAAAAATCTATCAAGATATTCATATTTCATTTTCCATCAAAATGTTTATTTGATTTGAACTAGCCATCAACTTTTGATAATGAAATATATGTTATGTTTTTTATCAACGCGTGTAGGAGCAAGAGAGGGAAAGAAAGGGAGAAATGGTTTTTGAATGAAAATTGAAACTTTTCATTATGCAAAACGGTTTTTAGAGCTAGGTTTTGGTCTATTTCTTTTTCTAAGCAATTTGGCTCCACTTTGAATAACCAAATGGTTTGATATAATTAAAGGTTTGGTTGAAAAAAATAAACATTATGGAAAACTCACATGCCATTTACTTTTCATTTATTAGTTGGTTTTTTTTAGTAAATCTTATTTTATTCATTTAAATTTATGAATTATAACCAATTATAAAAAATATTACACAAACAATTATACAAATCATTAATGAACTCTTTAATAGTCCACTGAATTAAGGAGACTACAAAATAATCCACAAAAAAAAAATATTTCAATAAATAATTAAATTACATTAAAAAGTTAAAATCAAATGTCAACCGATTACCAGAATATATTTGAAAAAGTCAATGGATTTCTTACCATCGAGAGTGCTATAATGAGGGCTTGATTGGCAGAGCATTTAAATGAGCATCATGTGGTGTACAATCCAACCACGTGTAATTAATAGAGCATTAAGCAGAGCATTTACTAACTGCTAATGCTTCCAAATGCTCATGCTCTCAATGCTCTCAAGTAGAGCTTTTCCTGAGCATTGAGCTCTAATATATTCAAAAAAATTAAAATAAAATAAGAAAACTAATTTATTTTTAGATAACATCAAAACAAATTCTATACATTAGAACTTTTAAGTTATTTTAGTTCATGTTTATCATTATTTTATTTGTTCTATAGTTTGAAAGAATATTATATAAAAAAAATAATGTCATTTAAATGTAATTTAAATTAGAAAAATTAGAAAAAGTCTTATCATAATTTAAAAATATAATATATACACAATGCATTTCACTAAAAATGAATATACGTTATCTATGTAATTATAATATATATATATATATTCATATATGTGTATTAAAATTTAACGTTTCTTTATATGTTCTATTACTTTTAAATAAATTTTAATAAAATATAACTTGAATAATAACATATTCAGTTTAATAATTTATAAACATATTTATATTAACATTAAAACTTAATATATATTATTAGTGAACATACTATTTGTGAAAATAGTATAATAATGAAATAGTACTTTAATAACAAATTTTTAAAAATTTGATGTATAATTTATGACTAATATATATATATATATATATATATATAAGAATACATATAAATAATAATAATTTATCTTAATTTTATAAATAATCACTCACAACTCTACCAATCATACATTTTAATCACAGCAGTATAGCATAATGCTAATGCTGTTTGATGTTCCTGCTCCAGCTCCAGCTCCAGCTCCATTATACTTTGCCAATCAGTTAACCGATTGTCGGGATTAAAAACTTAACTATCAACTTTAAATATAGAGTCAACGAGAATGGCACATGCCATTTATTTCAAACATTGACTCCCTTAAGTTAATGGAACTATAACAAATATACACTTGTGCATACTTTAGTTTAAATCCATTAAATTATAAATTCATTGTACGAAAAAAAAATTCATATGATCAATTGCAATAAACTAATAAAGAAAGTAGAGAGGAAGGTAGAATGTTTGACTATGATCCTTGAAAGAAAATTAATTTGGAGTTAAACATCAGGTATAAAACCCATATTTTTAATTTAAACGCTGGCTTGAGTTTCTTGTTGCCTCATATAGACTCTACGAATAAATTAATCTAAACAAAGCGTAGTGAATAATGAACAACCAATAAACACTAGTGATTCAAATTAGATTTGGTGAAATTCCACTATTAGGTAAACACTAGTACTCTTTAGCCCGAGATCCACGATTTCGCAACACAAACATGTGCAAGTTGGGATGTGCCTTACCCATTAACATCGTGTACATACTACGAACACATGAATTATTTAATTATTCATTCCAAAGAAAATTCGAACTTACGAAACTTGCATGCTTCCTATAAAAAGCAGGTACATGAGGAATAGGATCATTCATATCCCAAGAAAAATCAAAAGCAATGAAGGGAGATATAAAGTGCATCAATAGGTTCTACGTTGGATTGGTGGTCATGTTATATGCGTTCACGGTCATTGTACACCTCGAAGCAGCATCGGAAACAAAGACATGTTTCGTAAGAAAGAGTCCATGCTTCCTTAAGAAGCAGACTTGTCCAAAGCAATGCCCTTCGTTTTCGCCTCCCAATGGTAGCTCCAAAGCATGCGTCATCGATTGCTTTAACCCTATATGCAAAGCCACTTGCCGAAGTAAGTAACAATATGACATTCATTTCATAATTAATTTGCTAAACCAATAGCGTAAGGATCTCGGCTATAAAAAGCTTCTCGCCTATATGCGCCACACTATGAACGGTTTTAACGAGTTAAGGAAATATCATCTTTCGCCTCCATGGTTTTGTTTTACAAAATCGTTTTATAAATGTCGATTAACGCTTTCCTTTACTCTTAGATCTATATATTACACTTTTAATATACGAGTTTACACGATCTACCATAACTTAGTAGCATGTTGCTTGAAATATTATGTCATACCGAATTATAGTTTTTTTTTTTTGGGTCAAAATTATAATCATAACCTATATTTAACTCAAAAAAATAATCATGCTATATAACAGATAGGAAGCCTAATTGCAACGGCAAAGGATCGGCATGCTTAGACCCGCGATTTATCGGCGGTGACGGTATCGTCTTCTACTTTCACGGTAAACGTAATGAGCATTTTGCACTCGTCTCCGACATTGACCTCCAAGTCAACGCACGTTTCATTGGCCGTAGACCTCCTGGACGAAACAGAGACTTCACATGGATTCAGTCCTTGGGTTTAATCTTCGGCCCCAACAGTAAAACCTTTTCACTCGAGGCAACAAAGGCCGCGAAATGGGACCACCAAGTCGACCATCTCAGTCTTTCGTACGAGGGAAAAGAGATCTCTTTACCAAAAGGAGATTCATCGGTGTGGAGTCCACCAGATGGCTATATCCATATCGAGAGAACTTCAAACATAAACTCCGTGCTGGTCACTTTACCCGACGTTGTCGAGATTTGGGTCAATGTTGTCCCGGTGACAAAGCAAGACGACATGATTCATAAATACATGACACCTGAGAATGACTGTTTTGCCCATCTCGAAGTTCAGTTTCGGTTCTTGAGATTATCCCCGAACGTGGAGGGTGTCTTAGGAAGAACATACCGAGATGACTTTCAGAACCCGGCGAAACCAGGCGTGGCCATGCCGGTCGTTGGTGGGGAAGATAAATACAGAACAGCGTCACTTCTTGAAACAAGTTGTAATGCTTGTGTTTACTTCGGGGGCTCAAGCAGTTTGGACAAGATCGAGCCACTGTTACAAAATCAAAACACTATTGATTGCACCGGTGGATCGAGCAGTGGTGTTGGAATCGTCTGCAGGAAATAAATGACGGAGGTGTTGATGATATAGTTTAACTTAAAGTTGTGTGTTTTAATAATATTTGTTGGTCTTACCACTGGCTTTTGTACACGTTACATGTTTTAACAACCGTTTCAAATTCTAAAATCAAACGAGGTGCATACTTGAAGTGACTTTTCTTGCATTACTCATCTTTTGTGACTTTGCTGGATGTTCCTTTCTTCCGTATGTTGGCTTAAGCTTGAAGTCAATATTGGATGAAAAAGGAAAAGTATGTTTAGGAGGAAAAGCTAAATATACATTTATAATTAGGAGTTAGCTAATTATGTTTTACTTCCTAAAAAATTGTTATGGACGTTTTCCTTTTCTCCCTCTATATATGGAGTTGCTGGTTTGTGGCATCAAATAAGAGAGTTTGAGGAGATTCAAGTTTGTGAGCTTAAGTTTTGAGAGAGTTTCTTAAGCAATAAAGAAGTTTTGTTCTTACTTTTGAATCTTCATAAATCGATTCTTGACAAGAATTGGTATCAGAGCTTTCTTCCAAGAACGAAGGGCTGAATCATCAAAACTCTTGAGGAAAGGAGAGCGGCGATGACAAAACCAGAAGACAACTCTGAGGAATCAGGAGGAAAGATGGCGACAGAAGGGAAGGAAAAAGAAGGAGGAGGCTCTGCATCGCTCAAGTGTCCCATGCTCAATTCAACGAATTATATAGTATGGTCAATGAGAATGAAGAGACTGCTAAAGATTAACAAGACATGGAAGATTATCGAAACAGGAAAGGGTAACGATGACAAGAATGATTTAGCAGTAGCATTGATATTTCAATCGATTCCAGAGAGTCTTATTCTCCAAGTTGGAGAGTTAGATACTGCGAAAGAGGTGTGGGAAGCTATTAAAACGAGGCATGTAGGAGCAAAGCGTGTTAAAGAGGCTAGGTTGCAAACATTGATGGCAGAATTCGATGGACTGAAGATGAAGGAGTCAGAGAAGATCGATGATTTTGCAGGAAAACTTGCATAGATTCAGTCAAAGGCAGCCTCGTTAGGAGAAGAGATTGAGGAATCAAAGATTGTTAAGAAATTTTTGAAGAGCCTGCCTCGAAAGAAATATATACATATAGTCGCATCACTAGAACAAGTATTGGATCTCAACAATACTAGTTTCGAGGATATTATTGGTCGTTTGAAGGCTTATGAGGATCGTGTTGCAGAAGAAGATGAAGAGCAAGGAGAACAGAGCAGTTTAATGTATTCAAAAAACAGAGTCTCCAAAACACACAACTCGAGCCCTCACCAACGATCATAAGAACAAAGGAGAACAAAGTCGATTAATGTATACAAATTCTGAAACTCAGGGACGAGCTCAGCGTGAACCAAATAACGAGTTCAGAAACAGAGGACGAGGAGGAAGGTTTTTCGCTAACAGAGGAAGAGGTTGTGGGAAGTTTAATAGTTACAGAGATTACCGAGATTCGTCGAAGGTGCAGTACTGGCGATGTGATAAACTTGGGCCCTATGTCTCTGATTGTCCTGATCGACTCCTGAAATTACAAGAGGCACAATTAGATAAGAATGAAGAAAAAGTCATACCTAGCAAGTATGAAGAAATCTCTCGTGATGATGACATCTGGTACTTAGACAACGGAGCCAGTAATCACATGAGTGGAGATTACAGGTATTTTTCTTCGCTAGATAAAACAATCACCGGAAAAGTGAAGTTTGGCGATGATTCTCGGATAAATATCAAAGGAAAAGGAACAGTTGAGTTTACGGATAGAAACGGTGAAGTAAGAATAATGACAGAAGTTTATTACATCCCAGATTTGAAGTCAAACATCATCAGCCTTGGACAGGCGACTGAAGCAGGGTGTGATGTGAGAATGAAAGGAGAACTCTTGACGATGCATGATAGTAATGGAAAGCTTTTCGTTAAGACTACAAGATCGAAGAACCGTTTGTATAAAGTCCACATGGGAATCAAAGGTACAGCGTGTCTATATCTTATGGAGTCAAGTAATTCGAATTTATGGCATGCACGTTTAGGCCACATAAATCCTGAGACAATGAAGTCAATGGTGCACAAAGAGCTCGTTTTAGGTGTGCCACAAGCTAAGTTTGATGTGAAAATCTGTGACTCATGTTTGATGGGAAAACAAACTAGATAAGTGTTTCCACAAGCTACTTCATATCGAGCAACGAAGATTCATGAACTCATCCATGGAGATTTATGTGGTCCCATAACTCCCAGTACATCCGCTGCAAAAAGGTATATCTTTGTCCTAATAGATGATTACTCGAGATACATGTGGACCATATTATTGAAAGAAAAGAGTGATACGTTTGAGAAGTTTAAGATATTCAAGGCTTTGGTTGAAAGGGACTCAGGAATGAAAATTCAAACGTTCAGAACTGATCGAGGAGGAGAGTTTGTATCACAAGAGTTCAATTCCTACTGTGACGAATCTGGAATAAAACAGCATCTCATGGCTCCATATACCCCACAACAAAACGGCGTTGTTGAGAGACGAAACAAAACTTTACTTGAGATGACGAGGAGTATCTTAAAGCACATGTCATTGCCAAATTATCTTTGGGGGGAGGCGATTAGACACTGCACATATCTTCTCAACAGAATAGCTACTAGAGCTTTGAATGAGAAAACGCCATATGAAGCTTATCGAGGTAAGAAACCCAATATTGCTCACTTACGAGTTTTCGGATGCATTGGGTATGCAAAGGTAGAGAAACAACACTTGTAAAAGCTTGATGACAGATCACGACGGTTGGTACATTTGGGTACCGAACCAGGTTCGAAAGCATACCAACTTCTCGATCCACAAACCAAGAAAATCATGGTTAGTCGCGACGTCGTATTTGACGAAACCAGAGGCTGGAATTGGAATCGAAGTGAAGCAATTAAAACCAGAGATGAAGAATTTATGATCAGTCTTGGGGATTTTGGGAATCGTGGCATTCGAGAAGCTAATCCAGAATTTTTCCAGAGAATCGCATCGTCATCATCGAGAATTGGAGAGAGAAGACAGAGTTGTGAGGTCGCCTGGAACAGAGCGTGTTCACGGTGAAACAGAACACGATTTTTTTGGTGAGAGAATACAAGATCACGAAGCTCCAGAGAAAATAAATTCTGATGAAGATATAGATGATGATGAGAATGATGCTGATAATCAAGAGCAGCAACCTGGATTGAGAAGAACATAGAGAGTTAGTGTAAAGCCAAAGCGATTTGATGATTATATAATGCTAGCTGAGCTTGAAGGAGAATATCTGTTGATGAGTGTGAATGATGAGCCCAGAGATTTTGGTGAAGCAAAAGGTTCGAAAGCTTGGATATGTGCTTGTGAGGATGAGTTGTACTCGATTAAGAAGACAGCTACTTGGAGCTTAGTTGATCTTTCACAAGGAGCAAAACCGATGGGGTTGAAGTGGGTTTTTAAACTCAAGAAAAATTCTGATGGTAACATCAATAAACACAAAGCTAGACTTGTGGCTAAAGGGTATGTTCAAAGGCATGAAGTAGATTTTGATGAAGTTTTTGCTCTGGTAGCTCGTATCGAGACAATTCGACTACTTATTAACCTCGCAGCATCTAATGGGTGGGAAATACATCATCTCGATGTAAAAACGGCGTTTCTTCATGGTGAATTAAAAGAAACAGTTTATGTCTCACAACCCGAAGGATTTGTAGTAAAAGGATCTGAAGACAAAGTTTATAAGCTCCACAAAGCACTTTACGGTTTGCGATAAGCTTCAAGGGCTTGGAATGAGAAGCTGAATCAGATTTTGAAGGAGCTACAGCTTAAGAGATGTTCCAAGGAACCATCAGTCTATCGGAAGGCGGTACAACGTGATATTCTCATTGTTGCAGTATATGTTGATGATTTATTTGTGACAGGTCCAATATGAGTGTTATCATCGAGTTCAAAAGAGAGATGTCATCAAAGTTTGAGATGAGTGACTTGGGAAAATTGACATATTACCTTGGAATAGAAGTTTGTCAAACCAAAGAGGGGATCACATTAAATCAGCGACGTTATGCACTAAAGATACTTGAAGAAGCTGGATTGAAAGATTGTAATCTAGTGCATACACCGATGGAAGCTTGTTTAAAACTATCAAAGTCGCCAGAAGAACAAGACATTGACGCCACAAGTTTTAGAAGGAGTGTTGGGTGTCTTCGATACTTGCTTCACACAAGACCAAATTTGTCTTATAGTGTAGGTGTGTTAAGCCGGTACATGCAAAACCCAAAGGAGTCACATGGAAGTGCAATGAAACAGTGCTTGAGGTACTTAAAGGGAACTGTCACACTTGGATTAAGCTTTAAGAGATCGGTTTCTAAGGTGACAAGGCTGATTGGTTACAACAATAGCAGTTATAATGTGGATTCTGATGATGGTAAGAGTACAACAGGTCATGTTTTCTATCTAGGAGGGAGTCCAATAACTTGGTGTTCACAGAAACAAGATACAGTGGCCTTATCTTCACGTGAAGCAGAATTTATGGCTGGTACTGAGGCTGCAAGGCAGGCTATTTGGCTTCAGGATCTACTTGGAGAAGTTACTGGATCACCATGTGAAAAGTCACTATTCGGATAGACAATAAGTCTGCGATTGCACTTACAAAGAATCCAGTATTTCATGGTAGAAGCAAGCACATTCACACAAGGTATCACTTCATAAGGGAATGCATTGAGAAAGATCTGATTGAAGTGGAGCACGTTCTGGGTAACGAGCAGAAGGCGGACATCTTAACTAAGGCGCTTGGTATGATCAAATACAAGGAAATGAGAGACCTTATTGGTATGAAGGATTTGGCATGAGAATGACTTCAAACTTAGGAGGGAGAATGTTGGCTTAAGCTTGAAGTTAATATTGGATGAAAAAGGAAAAGTATGTTTAGGAGGAAAAGCTAAATATACATTTATAATTAGGAGTTAGCTAATTATGTTTTACTTCCTAAAAAATTGTTAGGGACGTTTTCCTTTTCTCCCTCTATATATGGAGTTGCTCGTTTGTGGAATCAAATAAGAGAGTTTGAGGAGATTCAAGTTTGTGAGCTTAAGTTTTGAGAGAATTTCTTAAGCAATAAAGAAGTTTTGTTCTTACTTTTGAATCTTCATAAATCGATTCTTGACAAGACCGTTACCTATGTTTTCTTAATAGTGAGAAGACATCCGTACAGAAAAATATAACAGGGTGTCAAATAGCCAAGTTCAGATTATAGACCTGTAGCTAGACTAGGGCATGAGACATGGTCGTTTTTGCCGTCACATGTTCGCCTCTGGGAAAATTCCATAACGCCCCCATCATGTCATTCAGTTTGGGATCGTGGTAAGATCTTGTTCTCGTGCCCGACTTTGATTCATCGATTAACATCTTTACTTGACCTAAGCTTATTGTCCTACCCTTTTTGTTCTTTTTTAGAGCCCACATCATCCAGTTCTCAATTTAAGGACTCTACGTTCGTAGTTGGTGAATCTGGATCGTGTAAGATGTTCGGATCATTTCCAAACAATTGAGGAATCATGATTTTCAAAGATAACGAAACATAACATGAATTTGTGAAGAAAAAAATTTGTATTGATAAAAATTGCGGATTCTTTTTTTTTTTTAACCAGGTTTTCCCGGGACCACCTTGGTGGGCTTACATACCGGGTTCACTTTATCCCATCGTTAAGGGCGTGGCAGTGGTCAACGCGAATAACCTAATTAAAGAGATAACTCATGTATTGATAAAAGTTGCGGATTTCTTTAAAAAATTACATTGCATATTTGTACAAGTCTAAGTCTGTTGCATCAATCCTAATTAAAGAGATATGAAAGACCTCCTAGTTCTTAGTGATTTTCCATTCTTCAAATTGATTTTTTTTCTTTTCTTTGGAGACTGGGTTGGCTGAATATCACGTAACCAAAAGATTATTTGACAAAAAAATTAACACATGGAAGCATAAAAAGTAACCAAAGTTTCCAGTCCATCCACTCAGCCATAGAAAATACTACGTGAGTTAGTCCCAAAAGGAGAAGGACACTTGCCCGACCACAAAAAAAAAAATCTTTTTTTTTTTTTTTTTGTCATCTCCATATCTTATTAACTGAAAAAAGTACATACATACTACACACCCCATGTTATGGTATAAGATTTATTACATAGTCTGGCTTCCTTTGCCAGATTATCCACCGAAGAAACCAAATTCCTCTTTCCCCACACAAAATGATAACCATTTGACCTTGCCAAATTTATGATATCTTGCACCAAAATTGCTATAGAAGCATTACCCCCTCTCCTAATTGCTTCAAATAACTCCTTATTATCACCCACGAAAATGATATTTTTGTATCCAAAGGCTTTTAATGACTGCACTGCTTGAAAGAGTGCCTCTGCCTCCGCCTTCAATACTGTTGTGGTTGGCTCAATTGCTGCACTTCCACGGATCACTTGGATGCCTTCTCTTCCATATAAGGACCATCCTATACCCGCTTTTTGATCAGCAGTTCTCCAAGATGCATCCACCAAACAGTAATACAGCAAATTCCTTCTTAAAATTTGATTCATCTCCATTACCTGTTTTTCTGAGTCTGGTACAACAACATGAACGTCCTCAACCAATCCCTCTTTAGCCTCTCTCCACCTCTGCCTATCCATTAATGCCTTGTTTACAACTTGAGTAATGTGCTCCCTCCTACTATTGAAATTCAATGTATTTCTCATTTTCCAAATCCTCCATCCCAAAAACATATGAAGCATATCCTCTTTGTTGCTGTGGTGAAGGATCTCCTTAAGATTCAGCCACAACGAATTCTGCTTTCTAACATCCAGGCTTGAAATGAAAAGGGGGGCCAACTCCCATATCTCATTAGCAATCCTACACTGAAACATCATGTGATTTGCTGTCTCCACATATTCACCGCAAACCATACATAGAGGATCCACTCTCATATTTCTCCTTATCAAAGCTTCAGCCACTGCAATTCCTTTATGAGCTAATCTCCACCAAAACATTTTAATCTTTGGGGGTAGATCCAAATTCCAGATTTCCTTTGTTATCTCTTTTACCTCCCCTGATATGATAGAAGATTGACTAGCTTCAACATCTTGATTCATCTGAAGCTCTTTTTGCACTTGATACCCTGTCTTAACCGAGTACATCCCATTCCTAGCATACGCCCAAACTAGTATGTCTTTATCCTTTGTTATACTAGGGCGTATTTTCTTAATTTTCTCAACATCCTGATAATCCACCATCTCTCCCAATTTAGAATTATCCCACTCTATAGTATTCTTTAAAAACAACTCTTTAACAAAAAGATTCGGCTTTAGTAATGAACCTGGTCCCTGAGCAGGCACATAGGACTCCCCTGGAATCCAGTTATCATCCCACACACTTATAGAGCTACCATTGCCAACCATCCACCTAGTACCTTTCTTAAGAAGATCTTGTGCCCTTATAATACTCCTCCAAGCATAGCTGGATGTATTGTAGCATTTAGCAGCAAGAAATGAACTTTTCCTATAATATTTTGCCTTGAAAACTCTAGACATAAGTGATGAGGGTGAGCTCATGAGCCGCCAAGCCTGTTTTGCTAATAAAGCAATATTAAAAGCTTCAAGGTCCCTTATCCCAATTCCCCCTTCCTTCTTTCGAGCAGTGACTTTCTCCCAAGCTACCCAGGGAATTTTATACCTATCTTTTGTAGAGGACCACCAGAAATTTCTCATCAAAGCCGTAATCTCCTTAATTAAACCCTTAGGAAGCATGAAACACGACATTGTGTAAGTGGGAAGAGAAGTAATGACTGACTTAAGCAACACCTCCTTACCTGCTTGGGAGAGGAATCTGTTATACCAAGTATCCATTTTACCTTGAACCCTCTGGTGTATATAACTAAATACCTCCTTTCTCCTTCTCCCAATACGCTCTGGCAAACCCAGGTACTTCCCAAAACCTCCTACTTTTGTAATGCCTGTCATTTGCATAATCATATTTTGAATACTGGATGTAGTCCCCTTGCTAAAGGTCACTGTTGATTTGCTGTAATTAATTTCTTGACCTGAGCCCTTCTGGTATGTATCCAGAACCTGAAGAAGGTTCCTACACTCCTGCTCCTCAGCTTTGCAAAACAACAGAGAATCATCAGCAAATAACAAGTGAGAAATGCTTGGACCTCCCCTTGATGCTCTATATCCATGAATAGCCTGTTGATGTATTTTTCTCTTAATTAAATACGAAAGCCCCTCTGCACATATCAAGTACAGATATGGCGAAATAGGATCCCCCTGCCTAATACCTCTACGAGGAGTAATTATACCTGATGGGCTCCCATTAATCAACACAGAGTATGTTGTAGAAGATAGACAATGCATAATCCAATCTCTCCATTTCTCATTAAATCCCATCTTTATCATCACTTGATTTAAAAAAGTCCATTCAACTCTGTCAAAAGCTTTGGAAATGTCCAACTTGAAAGCTATATAGTCTTCTTTCAGCTTTTTTGTATGAAGAGAATGTAGCAGTTCATGAGCTATGAGCACGTTATCTGTTATTAATCTTCCAGGAATGAATGCAGACTGATTATCAGATATAATACAGTGCAAAATCTTCTTTAACCGGTCTGCCAAAATCTTGGTTATAATCTTATAAGCTACATTACTCAGACTAATAGGCCTATAATCCTTGATCAACACTGGATTTTCTATTTTAGGTATTAAGCAGATATGTGTGTGACAGACTTTCGGATCCAAATAATTTCTTTGAAAGAAAAGATTAACATACGAGCACACACCTTCTTTTATAGCATTCCAATGTTGTTTGTAGAAACCCGCATTCATACCATCTGGGCCTGGAGCCTTATCTGAACTTATGGAGAACACCACCTTCCTAATCTCCTCTTCTGTTGGGTTACAAGTAAGTGCTTGATTCATCTCTGGAGTGACTGTTGTTGGGATACCCTCAAGAAGCTCTTGTGATATCTCACATTCCTCAGATTGATATAATTTTCCAAAATACCTCTCCACCTCTCTTTGAATTTGCTCAGGCTTAGTGATAATCTGACCTTCTTCATCCTGGATGATCTGAATTCTATTGTAAGCTCTCCTTTGTTTCGTTTTTTCATGGAAATATCTGGTATTCTTGTCTCCCAATTGGAGCCACAAAACTCTACTCTTAGCTTTCCAATATTCCTTCTCCAACCTGTACTCCTTTTGCAACTGAGCCTTAAGAACATTCAGATACCCATAATCAATCATAGGAGCTTCATAGGCAGAGTTAATTTTTTCTTTTAGATCTTGAATATTTTTCTGAGAGTTATGATTATGTCCATTCTTCCACTTAGCTAAAGCTATTCGACATTTATCAATAACTCTACTGATCCTTAGAGGAGAATTGGCCTTATATTCATCATTCCAAACCTGAGCCACCAACTCCTTAACCTCCTCATTATTTCTCCATCGATTATCATATCGAAACAATTTCAATCCCTTTCTTGATTCCTTATCCGTACAAACCAGCAAAGGCCTATGATCAGATCCATTCCAAGGAAAAAGGTGAACATACGCATCAGGGAACATGTCAGCCCAATGACAATTGGCCATAGCTCTATCTATTCTGGACCTAATAGTGTATGTCTTCCTATTTCCTGTCCACGTATATTTTCCCCCCACCGTCTTCAAATCAACTAAGCCACAAACATTGCACATATTTCGGAATAGAGAGAAAGTGTTTTCTGACCTTGTAACCCCTCCCATCTTCTCTTCATTTCCTTTAATTTCGTTGAAATCTCCTAACACAAGCCTTGGCTGATCCTGATATTGCCCATCATCAGATAATGATATCATTCTTCTCCACATCTCATGCCTATACTTCGCAATCGGGTTTCCATAGATATAAGTCATATAAAAATTGCTTACTCCCTCAGTAATTTTCATTTCCGTACAGTAGAGAGTAGGATCCTCTAAAAATTCTATCTTAACTTGTTTATCCCAAAATATTGCCATACCTCCACCAATCCCCACAGGATTAACTATTACCGAGTGCCCAAATCCCAAATCTCTACACAAATTGTTTACAAAATCCTCACCATTTTTCGTTTCCACCAGAGTCATGATCTCAGGCTTCATCTTCCTTCTGATATCCAAAAGCGTAGGTATTGTCAATGGACTCCCCAATCCCTGACAATTCCAGTGCAATATCCTCATACTTCCAAAATCCAACTCGCAATCACTAAAATCAGACCTTGAAAACAAATCGATCAGAGCCGAATTTGATGTCGCCAGAACCTTCTCAAACCGAGAAAGAACAGCGAAGAGAGGTCGGACTACGCCGAAAGTGAAGTCGCCAGACAACTTCTCCAAGCCAGAAAGAAGAAGCAGCGAAGAAATTGATCCAGTCGTAGCTGGAATTTTGATCAATCCACTAGAACAGATCAAAATTGCAAATCTCCTCTTGAATCGCCCGAAGCTTCCAGATTCCTTATTCAAATTTTCTCGCTAGTTTCTTGTAGTTAAAAAAAAAAAAAAAAAAAAAATCTAATATCTGTACCCAACCTTATTGTTGTAGTCCCAACGATATAAATGTGTATATTGTAAAATTATGGTGCAGGTCGAAGAGTTTTACTGAATTTTTACGGTGTGGGTAAAATTATGGTCTTATTACCATTTTGTTCTCTTTCTGTAAAGCACTAGGGGTTCAAATCTCAATTATTAGACTAGAATAACACAGAAGTACGTTATCTTAGACTTAAAAAAAAAAATGACGTATTTTACGAGGGTTAAGCTATCATTAAAAAAAATTGACGTATTTTACAAAGAGATAATTTGCTCAATAACACTAAAAAAAAATTATAATTTTGAAACTAGCCAATTTTATCCTATGTGGCTAAATCTAAACCTTTAGATTTAGGTTTTTGTATAGTTGTCTAATTATAATTTTTTTTTTGTTATTGATTAAATTAATCCTTTTACAAATGCAATCATTAAAAAATGAATGAGCATCGTACAAGATTCAAGTGCGCGGGGTAAGCTATCCTGCGCACACCCAGAGAGCGCCAGGCTGGGCAACCGTGCGGACCATAACGGAAACCTTCATGCTCTCATCGGATCCATCCGTTAACTGGTTTCCCGATCCCAAATGAACGGTCTCGATTTCTTCTCTTCCCCTTTCCCCACCACCACCACCGGAGACGATGATGACTGGGGAGATTTCGTCGACTCTTCCCCTCGCGTCGACTCTCTATCGGATCGAAACGGTTCCGATCCGGCGCCTTGTCGGATCGACTCGGAGAAGAAGAGCCAGGTTACTTCTCGTGGTCCGGTGCCACTGTCGGTGTTCGGAGAGGAGGAAGAAGGAGATGATGATGATGAATCAGGTGCATCGTTTAATTTCTCATTCGATTCGTTTTCCAGTAAACGTAATGATGGCTCTGGATCTGTGAATAGAGTAGTGAATACGAATGATCCTAAAGTTAGAATTACTGGTTTGATCGCTAATCTGTATAGAGAGAACGGGCATAGTGACCTCACGAATGGGCTGGATTTGCCGGAAAAGAGTGGTAGCAATCTCGGAACGAATGGAAATGACAAAAAGTCGTTGTCGAGCCGGAAAATTGAACATTCATCTGCTAACTTAGAGACATTGAACTGGAATTCATTGAATTTAGATATAGAGAGGACAAGCAATGGGATGAATTCAAGTAGTATTGGGGTTGCTTTGGATCCAAATAATTCAGATTGGGGATTTACCGATAAGAATGATGATGATGTCGATGATGATTGGGAATTTACGACGGCTAAGGCTATGTTTCAATCTGCAGATGGAGGCAATAAGGTAATCATCGTCCTTTTCTTATTGTTTCTCTATAGATCTAGCGAGGAAATCGAATGAAGCGTTTTGTAACGTTTTGATATTTTTTATAGTCTTTTAAAATATCAAGTGCATCTTTGTTGTGATTTTAGACTAGGAAATCTTAAGGAAGAATGAAGCTTTATGTTGACCTTGTCATAAAGCTTTTTTAATGCGCTTTTGCATAACTGTATTCAAGCAGGAGGAACAAGAGAACACTAAAAGTGGGTCTGTTGTGGTACCGAATGGAACGGATTTAAGTTCAAGCGTCTGGAGTTCACCTACAAATGGAACAGGTCCAAATTTTGATACTGGTAGAATAGATGCAGTTCAGTCAGTTTTTGAACCGGAAAACAGAGATGATGATGATTGGGAGAGTGACGGATGGGAGTTTAAGGTTGCTGATGTAGGAGAGCCAAAGAACGATTTAACAAACAAGGTACAATCCTCATTTCATTAAAACAATCTTTGCATTGGCCAGATGATACAAGCTTTACTTGCTGCATGTTTTCAGGAATCTAACGGCTGGGGGCTCGGATTTAGTTTTGAACCTGTTTCTAAAACTGAAACAGCGAATTCTTTTCAATCAAACTTCGAGAAAGAGCCGCAAAAGAGGGAAAATGGCTCGATTTCCTTCCCAAGCGATGCAAGTGTAAATTCTGAAGGAACTTCATGGGCTTTTAAGCAGCCATCTTTGGAAACTGGAATTGAGATAGAGGTAATGTATCTTTCAAGCAATGCAAATGTGAATTCTGTACAGTGCTTGATTCAGAATGTGGATAATAAGTGTTATTGTTTTTGTTTTCCCTGCAAAACTTGGGCTTCACAAAATTTTTTTCTGCTGGCTTTGAAATGAATATGTTTTGACGTTTAATGGTATCATTACATTGAGGTTGGTAATATGTCATACTGTACTAGTAAATTTACTTTGTTTGACATGCTATTATTCATCTGTTCTTTTCTTTGTAGTTAACATTAAAATCTGTAACTTTGCTGAAACTGCTGTTGGTTTCGTATTTACATCTTACTGAACACGTTAGTACGCCAATTCAATATCTTTTCTTTAGTGTTATCCAAAGCTGAAGCCTATATCCACTTCACATTGTTTAGCTTAATGGAAGTGCCTTTTGATATTCTTGATTTTGTGCTTGACCTGCATCCAGGAAAAAGAAGTGCAGAACAAGCCCAAGGGTCTCTTGCCACTGTCCTTTTTCGAGGATGAGAAGTTGGAAACCTCTGACACTTTGGTTCATGAGGATAATCTTGTTTCAGTCTCTGATTTCTCCATGAAAGAGAAAATTAAGGCTGAAAATCCAACTGTGTCAATCAATGACCTAATATCAAGTTTATACAGTCAGGTGGAAGAGAAGAATGCTGTTAATCTGCCAGAAAAGTCTGTAATGGCTGCTATTGATTCTAACTTAGTAAATGGTGAGGATGATTCATGGGAGTTTCAGGGATCCACAAAGACCATAACAGATCCGAGTATAGCAGAAGGTGGTGATGAATTTGACAGTACTTGGGAGTTTCAAGGTCCTTCACTGGCCTTGACAAACTCTGACGTTGCCGAGGGTGTCAATGACTCCTGGCAGTTTCAAGGTCCAACAGAGCCTGTGAGAGATTCCACGTCGAGGAAAGGAGATAATGGTCGATACTCTGTTCCAGATGGTTTTGTAGAATTGCATGAAAAAACAGTAATTGGCTTAGAGCATAAGGATTACCAAGATCTATTTCATAAGCTGAAGACTGAATTATACTACATTGCCCTAAACCATCTTAAGACTTTAAAGGTCAGCAGACCTTTTGTGTTCGGATCTTCTGCTACGTAACACGTTCTTTGTAGTTTTGTACATCCCATCTTTTAATTTTCATTACATCATTTGAAGTTTTGAACTTTTGGAATTTGAAGGAAGCTTGCGACTTGGCTGCTGGTTCTGATGAAGTCGCTGAAGTTCAAAAATGTGAAGGTGAAATCCAGGTAGGTATATTTTCTGTTTACATGAATTTTGCTTTAGGGAATCATGGAATACAAAACCGACTCATGTCAGATTACTTTTGAATTTACAAGGAAAATGTCATCTAAAAACTGAATTAGATGTAAAACTGGATTTACAAGGCCACTTTATTCCTTTTTCTAATTTTCTGTGTTGCTTCTCTAGGATCTGCAAAAGTGGCTGAACAGTGATGTTTTGGGCAGTGAAGTCAACCTAGAAAATCTCCAACCTAGATCCTCTGATATTACTGAACTTTCTAAATCTCTCCAGGAGCCAAAGTTTCGAGTAGTTTCAGAAGATCTCCTGTCACAGAGATTGTTATTAGTTAAATTCTATCGGACCATCTCGGTACCCTTTATTTTGAAATGAATGCTTTTAACATGAAAATATTTACACTGAAATCAACATGTTATCACAGGCAGAGAAGGACTGGAAAACAACGGTTGAACTTCTCAAACACGCCATGTTGACCCTGAAGATCTTAAACTTGGGTTCACCTGAGCAACAGTCGAAATACACTTCAACTTGGTTTGTAATTGCTTCGGTCTGTGCTCAAGAACTACAACATGCTGCATCCATTTGGAAGCAGGTGATTGAAAATGATGTTCAAGAAGAAATCCTATCTAAACCTCAAGGTAACCACCATTAAGCAAATTAATCATCTTTCGGCATTTTCATCAACTAATTTGTATTCATTGTAACCAGGAGAGAGCTATGCTCTTTCAGTGGGGGAAATTTACAGAGTAGTGAAAATTCTGAAAGCCTCAACGAGATTGTATAGACCATGGATTTTATTAACTCCGACATCACGCAATGTGTTGGCTGTTCTGGACGAGTGTGTGAAGTTGTGGTTAAGCTCTGGATTAGAAGAAGCTCTACTGAATAATTTCAACCGTCGTGAAAGACTTGACCGTGACTATTCTGCAGATCAACTTCTAAAATCAATCAAGAATATAGACGAACTTGATGCTTTCACACTTCACACCTGCATCAGCTCAGCCACATCACCCACCTGCTACATCTCTGGCTTGAATACGGAGATAGTACCAGGTACGTTACTTCTAACAATTGCATCTAGAAACATTATCTAGACCTTAAGGATGCATTGTTCATGATATGAAATTCTGAAATGAACATGCCTATCTTTAAGCATATATTTGGTCTCACTCGGATCTGTGAAGCAGGAATCAAGACTGAGTGGAACGGAGAGCATTATTTGGTGCCTCTTGCGAATCTATGGGCCAATCTGATCAGCCGCGATCCACCCAGCCTTCCGGGCTACCATTTTCCTACCGTCTCTTAGAAGAAACCTACACTGCCCTCATGACTCATCCAGCAAGCCATTCTCACCGGACCAAGACTTATATCCTTCCATATGCCAAACCTATACTTATATGGCATCCATCACAGTAAGATTTTACATTGTACATTGTCGTACCATAATTCCCCGTATATCTTTCAGAAAAGATACAAAAAAACCGAAAACCTTTTATCAATTAAATGGTTCTACATTCTTAGTTTCTCAAAGTAATGCTTAAGACTCCAACAAAACCAAAGCTAAAACTCTCTTACTTAATAAAAAGATTCTTCTTCCTAGGATCTTTCACTTCAATCTCCCAATGCCTATCAGACAAACTATTGTTCTTAGCGATTCCTCTCCACTTCTCAATCCTGTACTCCATATGCTTATTCAAACTACAATAACCCTTCAACTTTTCTGACATCTTGTCATATACATTCCACCATTTCTCGTGCAACGAATCACTTGCAAACACGTGTTTTTCTATCATGTCCCAATTGCAATCATAGTCTCTGTAACATACCCATGGCTTCAGTCCCAAGTAGTGAATACCCTCTAGATTCTCCGAAACATTGTGTGTTCCTTTGTCTTTTTCGTCGAAGTACTTTATTGTGTTCACACGTCTCGAGAACCTGTGCCACCATACAAAGATCTCATTGAGGAATCCCTGGTCTCCTCCATTGTATGACCTGATCTTTAACGATTTCTCTATTAGATCTTGAAACATACATGGCGATGGCTCAAGAACCTGATGCACCAAACAAAAAAAATATTACTACTTTCGTAAGATATACGGTTTTCCTTCGAAAAACACACCAAATAAAAAGGAACTCTTCAGAAAATACTCAAAATTCCAAGTACAAATAATTCAGCCAAAAAATTCCAAATTTTCAATAAATTTATGTTCAAAATAGGCAATGTGTGGATTGACCCATGTCTCTCATATATATTAGTTCAAATCCATTCCCACTTCTGATGCGAGATATATTTTCACAAACAATTACGCCACAATATGTAGATTAGCATTTCACCTTTTCTAATATAGCTAGAAGGTTTAGCCAAATAACTTCAAATATATTTGACCAATAACACTATTTTGTTTGCATTACCATGATTCCGGAGTTAAATAACACTCCGTCATTGCCTGAAGCCGAGAGTTGCGGATAGTAGAAGAGATAATCAAGCTTCTTAAGGATGATGATATCTGCGTCTATGAAGATAAGTTTATCATAGTCAGTTACTTGCCACACACGTAATTTGCTATAGTTCCATTCATTGTAAGAGTCTTCCTCCGAGAAAGGGCTACGGATTCTCTCAATTAGCCGGAGATTCCAACCCGCAGAGCTGAGACCGATAAGGGACCTGTTGGTTAAGGATTGATCATGGAGGAGAATCATGTCCTTAGTCGATCCTGATTGTCTTATGCTTTGTGCTAAGGCTATTGCTCCACAAACATAGGCCTCTGACGAGTGTAGTACTGTCACATAGGCGACGCGTAACCTACGGGGTAAGGCTGTGACCGCCTTGGATGTAAGATTATCTTCATTTTTCGGTCTCCAAGCTTCTTGTCCTGTAAAATTTACGAATGAGATCAGGAATAATTGATTGAAAACGTGCGTCAAAGGAAAGAGTAAAAAGAGCCACTAATACAGAAAACTATTCAGGCGTGTTAATCAATATAATCTGATCCAAACTTAAATTTCAATTTAAAGTTGAAAGTTTGGTTTGTGATCCACGTCCATAATTCTCAAAGTAGGAAAATAAAGAATTTTAGGTGAGGTAGCGTTTGGCCACAAAATGTTATAATGGTTTTATTTGAATGTGGAATATTATGGTAGTATTTTAAATATCATGATACTATTTAAATATGCAAAAAGAAAAAATGTTGAGATTACGTCAAAACATAAACATGATAATAAATTAATTAAGGAAATCCATACTGTGCAGCACGAATGCACGATCTAATCGCACCAACAATTAACCTATTTTGTATTACTTTTACCTACTTTTCATTAAAAACAAGTACGGGTTAGCAAAGCAATAATGATCCACCAAAAACTCTATCCCATAGAACTTAACTAGAAAACAAGAAATGCACATTCCATATAATTAATTACTAATGACCGAAGGTTTGCATCTTTTCTACCTATTGTAATAGCTCCTAATTAATACAACCAGAAATTTTTTTAAAAAAAAATTACTAATGAAATCTATATAAAAAAGGTTTAAATTGTTTTCTATATTATGAAAAGAGAGCATTATTCAAAAAAACATTGGGTCAAAATTTTAAAATTAATATTTCTAAACAAGGAAGAAGACAAGGGGGAAAATTTTAAACTTACCAAGTTGAGCAAATGGAGAAGCAATGCGACATGAACCAACAGGCATGAGAAGCTTTTGCTTCAACCTCGGGAGATAAGGCTTATACACCCAATAATCTCCCACGCGCCTCACGCGCTCGTTGCACCTGAAGATCTCATGCATGGGCCCACATGACCCAATGAACACAACGTACACCGTCTGATCAACCCTCCTTAACCCACTCTGGACCGCTAGATTGGCCGCAGCCAAGTTAACCTGGAGCCTGAAAACATCTCTTAGTCCTTTATTCTCCGACCATCCGTCGCACGGAACTCTAGCCACAATGACGTCCACGTCAGCATCCGTCTTAGGGAGAGGGATCTCGGGGCAGTTAGAAACTTCTTCGTCAATCCACTCTGGGAACAGACTTTTCCAAGTCACATTCACCGGGAGGGGATCGAGCGACACGTGGACGTTGTCAATTATCAACTGTCCACGAGCCTCGAAGCTCTCACGCTCGTGTTCATCGATGTTAAGGAATCCGACTAGGATTTGCTTTTCGGGTAGATAGTTACGGACGGCTCGGAGCCATGTTGGGTTTTTGTTGACGTGCGGCGAAGGAAGATCAATCCGTAACTCGGACGATGGAGAAGTGATTTGCTTTAGCAGAAAAAATGGTTTAAAAGCTAAGATAAAACCGAAAAATGATAATGAGATTAGTATTAGATAGACCATGAAGATTTTTGCTCTAGAATTCTGAGTTTTGATTCCCATTTTTAAAACTCTCTCCTCTCTACTTTGGTACCTATAAATCTTTGCACGCATCTTCATTTGTTAGAGAAGGCTATATGTATGTTTAATTTTCGTTTGGTAATAGAAGGGCTTGATTTGCATGGACGCACGTTGGTGTGGAAAGTCAATTTGTGTCTCTCTCTCATTTTATTGGGTTGTTTGGTCCATTGGTTGGTCTGATTTTGTAAATCTAATAGTTTTATAGAGATTTGAATGTTGGTATTAGATTATTAGGCCATTAACTTTCTTATACGATTTTGTTTACCATAATTACATTTTTGGTTCACAATCAGCCAAAAAAAGAAAAATATCTCAATTTGTTTGTAGGGATCTAATTTATAAAGTAAAAATCAAATTCATCTCCCCATGCATCCCCCTCCGCTGTTGCAAGTCAATATCTTAACCATTTCATTATTTCTTTTATATATTTTCTATATAAACTATGTAATACTAATTTCTTAAAAAGATACAAATGCCTGTGAATAACAAAAAGCTTTATAAACTAAAGACAACAAAATATCCCTCGAAATTAAACTTTGTGAAAGATAAAAAAAAATAATTGCTAAAAACTAGTGTTTTTAAAACTGGACCGAACTGGAAAAGATCGTGGACTATGGGTTAATATGATCCGGATTTGAAGATTTTTTTTGAAAGATAATAGTATACAATATTTTTCTATAACTATAGTGTCCAAATATATAAGTACAAAACTAATGTTGACAATGAAAACATTACAATGCTTTAACGCTATAACTCCTTGTTGCAAATATCTTGGAGATCCATATATAGCTCGACACTTAAATATCTCTAAATATTTTAAATCTTGTGGCATAAACCTTGTGCACACCTTGAACTTGCTCATCTTAGAAGGAGAAAAATATAAGGTTTTTATCAAAAAAAAAAAAAAGGTTGTATAAAAATACTCAATAAGAAAGTTACATATGTCTCACACTTATCCTAAAATAGACAAATCTATTATATAACAAGTGCACAACTTTCTCCAAGAGCTGAATACGTGGCGGCCTTCTTTGTGCGACACCTGTCCTCTTAACATAAAAAAAAAAAAAAAAACGAGCAACTAAAATGTTAAAGGTCTCTAACTCTTTGTGGTTTCGGATTCGATTTGTGTTTTCGATGCATTCAGTTGGTCTTCCCTTCTAAGGTTTCATAGCACCAGCCTTACTCAGACTATCTTCACAATTTGGAATTTCGGAGATTCTCTCATTCTAGATTCACTCTCTAATGTATCCATCTCTCCAAGACGACGATCTTCTGGCTGCTCTTTGCTTTGATCAAAGGTTTCTTCTGTTCCTCCTCTGATTTCATCTTCTTCCCTAGATTTCTCATAGTTTTGAATTTCGAAACCAATTTTATATTTCAATTGGAAAACACGTTGGTTTTTGTTCTTATAAAATATTTATTGGTTTATATGCTCGAATCATCTTCATCTTTTACAAATTCTCTAATTGTTTTGCCCTCAAATCTTAGTTCCCACTTGTTTGTAAGGCATCGAGGTCGTTTGCATGAACTCGGTACCTTCGGTGCTTATATATGTGAAACCAAGGAGAGGTATGACAACTCGAGAAGACTGTGTTTTTTTAGCATTGTCACCGAATTCATCTTACAACTTTTTAGATTTTGCAATTGTTTTAGCACATGACCGTCTTAGGAGTAATTCAAGATATTGTGTCTTTTTGAACTTCTGCTTATTTTACTTTCCTATTTTCAACAAAAATTATCGATTTGGTTTTACTATTATATATGGTAGTAAATTAATATATGGTTTTCCACTACCTCATGCTATGTATGATTTTTATACATCCTTTTCCTTTCCTTAATAAGATATCTTCTATAAACTGCTATGTTGAACTAAAACATGCAAAGATTGGTGCTAGAAATCTAATGGATGCAATAGTTAGAAGAAAGCCCACAACAAGACAAATCAAGCAAGGATGGAATATAAAAATAAAGATTTGGCGTGAAGAAATCAGAAATTGGATGACTTTTTGAATCATGGGAATGTTAGTTTTTCAAAACATGCTGGTAGCATTTGCGTCACTTCTTTTGATGAAAGATAAGCGAGCGAGAAAGAAGAAGTGAAGACCGATGCAAGTTGATTCTTTCCACTATCTTTTAGGGAGACATAGAGGTGGTACAAATTTTTAAAAATGTGTATATCGTAACTTATTTACAACAACACATAATACTTTTATATTCTTAACCTACATAATCAAACTAAACATCACAAACAAAAAATTAAAATTATTAAAACTTTTCCAAACAAAATACCCGCGCATATGCGCGGGCTCTCATCTAGTATAACATAAAACTTCCCGATAGATATGCCACCAAATGTCTTCACCCACATAGATGCAACTTCATAAATAATCATCTACACACATGCTTACACAACATATATTGATATATACCATCATCTACATACATGTAACTTCGCAACTTTTGTCATCCACTACAGAACATGAAATCTTCCTTAACAAATGCATTGATCAATATTTATGCAACTTCTCAACCGATACCATCATTTACACATATAAACATTACAACCAAGCATAGAAATAAAACACAAGCTAAGTCCTTTTATTTTGCATATTTATTTGTTAACCTTTAGCATATACATGCTCAGATATTCATGTTCAGTTCAGTTCATTTCAAATCTATATGTCATTCACCACGTTCCCATCACATTAATCATCTCCATTTATTTGTTGAAATTTATTATCTCTTGGACTAAGTTTTAATAAATCAAGAACTCAATAAGAATTGTTTATGCTTTAAATTTTACATAGTCTAGTTTACAATAATTAGTTTAAGACTTTAATCAAATAGGCCTCCACATATCTTTAGACCCAACTCTGGGCTTTTAACATAACAACGTAACTCATTCCTAATACACAACATGCATCATGTTACTCTCGTGCTTTCACGTTAGGGGTGGGCAAAAATACCATGAACCGAACAGAACCGAACTGAACCGAACCGAAAACATAGGTATCGGTTCGGGTTCGGATATTCGGAATATACCTAGTGGACCAAGCAAAATATAGTTCATAGGTTTTGGTTCGGTTTCGGTTTAAACCAAAAAACCGAATGAAACCGAATATATAAAGTCGAAGGCGCCTATACGCATATGATTTTCTCTCCCATACACAGTTTACGAGAGTTACCTAAAATGTTTGAATTTTCAATCTCAACTACTTTTCTCAAAAGATAAGAAAACCTCAACCACTTTTCTCTTCTTAAAATAGAAATAGATCTGGTTCTTGAAGCTCCGACGTCAGAGTTTTCCGGTGCTAAGGCTAACGGAGCCTGTTCCGGCCTGGATATTGTTGCCCAATTGTTGATGAGAATCTTTTCACCGTCTCCAATTTTTTTAGGAGGTTCCATGGCGTTCGTCTCCCCACACCTCGTCTCCACACACTGTTTCGCCGGTGACGTCTTGGCCGCTTCTCCATTACTCTGAACTGGCTAAGTTCACTAACTGGAGGACTCTCCTCTGTTTTTTACTGCTATTTGCAAAGCTGCTCTCTTGCTATTCACATACTCTGTTATAGAGATTGATACCTTAAGGCGCACTCTCATCTCTTTCCTCGAAGCTTTGTCGTTGTTTTCTTTACTCTGTACTAGAGATCTTTTGTCCAAAAACATGTGCACGTAGATGAATGAAGTAGGAAGCCCAAGGATGCCGCCGAAGCCAATCTCAACGCAGTAGATCTCCGTTTCAAGCTTGCCGCCGTTCACCCTCCTCTGTGTGAAGCCCTTATGCTCTGAAGCTCTCAGATCCGCATCCATCTTCCACCGGTTTGATCCGCCGCCGGTGAGATCTCTTCCTTCGAATCTCTTTTGCTCGGACGGTCCTTTTCTCTATAGCTACTCCTTTCTTCGTGAGAAGAACTGTTCTAAAATCTCACCGTGAGCTTAACGGTATGACTTTTATCTATCTCTCCACCGTATCGGTTGAGCTGCGTCGTGCTGGGCCGATCTCTCCGGCCAGTTCGCTGCCGGTGGTGTCCCTGTTGGCTCTGCAAGAGTACCTCCAACCGCAAGTGCCTCCGGATCCACCAGATCCGCCGGATCTACCTCTCACGCTGTGTCTTGCATCCTATTTCGGTGACTCTCCACCTCCTCTACCTTGTATCATCCTCCATATCTGAAATGCTATAAAAGAATCAAATTTATCATCCCTTGCGGGAGATGTTTCTCAAAAGAAACTTTGCCGAGACCTTTCTCTGTCGCGACTAGAATCGTCTAAAAGCTTCTCTGGTAACTCCGGCAACCATCCGTCACAGAGAATGCGCTACCGTTTTCTCCCGTCATCTCTTTGTTGGATAATTCCAAAGCTTGGAGAACAAGCTACGGAGACTTGGAGAGCAAGCTAACGAGAGACTTGGAGAGGAAGCTACCGAGGCTTGGAGAACAAGTTTACGAAGCTTGGAGAACAAGTTTCTTAGTTCTATATAAACAAGTGCTAATGGAGAGTTGTTCCATATCACTTCATAACATCATCATAACTTAGAAAGAAGAAAGATTTAGTTTTGAGAGAGTTTCTAAATATAATAAAGAAAAGTTGTTCTTTATATTTGTCTAAGTTCATAAGCCTTTTCGATTTGAATTGGTATCAGAGCGGTGTCTTAAGTCGAAGACCCGATCAAGACCGGTGCGAGCCTTAAGTCGAAGACTCGATCAAGAACGGTGTTAAGTGATTATTGTAAGCAAGCATGGCCGGTGAAGACAATCCTCAACTCCAACAACAGGTGCGACCAAAAGACGTTGGCGCAACATCTATTCATTGTCCCATGCTCACCCCAACAAACTACACAGTTTGGGCAATGCGTATGAAGATCACGTTGCGAGTTTGCGAAGTTTGGGAAACAATAGATCCAGGTTCCACCAATGTGAAGAAGAACGATGTTGCGACAACACTATTGTTTCAGTCAATCCCCGAGACGTTAATTTTGCAGATTGGAGAACAAACATCTTCAAAGAACGTGTGGGAGGCTATCAAAGCGCGTCATCTTGGAGCAGACCGTGTTAGAGAAGCGCGAATACAAACTTTAATGACGGAACTCGACAAGTTAACGATGAGCAGCACCGACTCGGTTGATGATTTTGCAGGCAAGATCTCAGGCCTAGCAAGTCAATCAGCTTCTTTGGGAGAAACCATTGAAGAATCAAAGTTGGTGAAGAAGTTCTTGAAAGGGCTCCCAAGAGAAAAGTTCATTCATATCGTAGCATCCCTTAAGCAAGTCCTGGATCTGAATACAACAGGATTTGAAGATATAGTTGGGAGGCTAAAGGCGTATGAAGAACGTGTGGGATAAGAAGCCCGAAGTGAGGACCAAGGAAAACTTATGTTTTCAAGAAGTTACGGAAGCTCAAGAGGTGGAGCTTTCGGAAATTTTCGAGGAGGAAACAGAGGAAGCTATAACAGAGGAGGTTACAACAGAGGAGGTTTTAACCGCGGTGGTTATGGTAGAGGAAGTAACGGCGGTGATGGTTCTGGTAGAGGCAGGGGACGAGGAAGAACTCAAGGAGGAGAAATCAGAGACCATAAGCCGAAGAAGGATCTATCCCAGATAATTTGTTGGAGATGTGACAAGGCTGGTCACTACGTTTCAACATGTTCCGAGAGAGTAGCAGGACGACAAGAGACAAATTTACATGAAATCCAAGAAGCTGATGCTCTTTACGTTCATGAGGTGGTGTTCTTGAATGAAGATAAGGTGATTCCGAAGAACTTCGATATCAACAATAGCAATGCAAGTGTTTGGTATCTAGACAATGGAGCAAGTAACCACATGACGGGAAATAAAAACTTCTTTTCAAGTTTAGACGAGAAGATCAAAGGAAAAGTAAGATTCGGAGATGGCTCGTATGTTGATATTGTTGGGAAGGGAACAATAAATTTTGTGTGCAAGACCGGAGAAAGAAGAGCGCTCAAGGAGATTTATTTTATTCCGACTTAAAACACAACATACTAAGTCTTGGACAAGCAACGGAACATGGGTGTGAAGTCTACATGAGAGACAAATTTTTGACGCTTAAAGATCCATGTGGGAGATTACTTGTAAGAGTCATAAGATCAACAAATCGCCTCTACAAAACACCAATGGAAATCTCCTACCCTATGTGTTTACAAACTCAAGACGATGAAGAAGCATGGAGATGGCATGCTCGGCTTGGTCATGTAAGCTTTGGTGCCATGAAAAACATGATTGATAAAGAGATGGTCACAGGAATGCCGCAAGTGTCACATGAGACGAGTATATGCGATGTATGTCAAGCTGGAAAACAAACAAGAAATTGATTCCCAACCACATCGAGATTTTGTGCGACACAACCTTTAGAGTTGATTCATGGAGATTTATGCGGTCCAATATCACCACCAACACCATCGAATAATAGATACGTTTTTGTGTTAATCGATGATTTTTCAAGATACATGTGGACTATCTTGATGAAGGAGAAAAGTGAAGCATTCGATCGGTTCAAAAGGTTTAAGGAATACGTGGAGAAACAAACCGGTTTATCCGTGAAGACCTTTCGCACCGATAGAGGAGGAGAGTTCACTTCAGCTGAATTCAACCGATTTTGTGAAGAGAAAGGAGTCTCTAGACACTTAACCGCACCATATACGCCTCAAAAAAATGGAGTTGTTGAGAGAAGAAATCGGGCATTGATGGAGATGACGAGGAGCTTGCTTAAGGCAATGAAAATTCCAAACAGTTTATGGGGAGAAGCCGTACGTCATTCAACTTATCTCATAAACTGAGTTCCAACGAAAGCATTGCAGAATCAAACTCCTTACGAGAGCTTCACATCCAAGAAACCTAACATCGAACACTTGAGGGTTTTTGGTTGTGTTGCATACGCAAAGATCATTGGACCACATCTTAAGAAGCTAGATGACAGGTCAAGAAGTGTGATCAATCTTGGAACATAACCTGGTTCCAAAGCATACAGACTCTATGATCCGAATGCAAAGAAGGTGATTGTTAGTAGAGACGTAGTCTTTGACGGGAAAAAGGTTTGGGAGTGGTCTTATGCAACAAAACAAAATGATGGAGAACCGGGCATGTTTAAACTTACTCGTGATGGTGTTATAGAAGATGGAAGAGTAATTGAGGATGATCAAGACAATGATCATCAAGAACCAGATGATGAACCTATAAACCAAGTCGAGGAAGAAGAAGAAGAAGACGTAGACCATGGTGAGAATCAAGAAGCAAAACCGCAACAAGGAGTAACAAGATATGGTCGTGTCATCACAAAACCAAGATATCTTGACGACTATGTATTGATGGAAGACCTAGAAAGCGTGAAGCTACTACTCACAGTGGATGGAGAACCAGAAAACTATCTTGAAGCTGCAAACTTTCTTGAATGGATAGAAGCGATGAAAGTCGAGTTGGACTCCATCGTAAGAAATAAGACATGGGAGCTCGTTGACAAGCCAACATGAGTAAATCCCATTGGACTAAAATGGATCTTCAAGCTAAAGAGAAAAGCGGATGGTTCGGTGAATAAAAACAAAGCAAGACTTGTGGCAAAAGGCTATGTGCAACAACAAGGAGTAGATTTCGAAGAAGTATTTGCACCAGTGGCAAGACTCGAAACTATACGACTTCTCATAGCTCTTGCAGCAACAAATAGTTGGGAGATACATCATCTAGATGTGAAAACCGCCTTCTTGAATGGTGATTTAATTGAGACAGTTTATGTGACTCAACCCGAAGGCTTCGTGAAAAAGGGAAAAGAAAACCGAGTTTATATACTTTACAAGGCTCTATATGGACTTCAACAAGCCCCAAGAGCATGGAATATTAAACTCGATCAAGTTCTAAAGGAGATGAACTTCAAGAAGTGTTTAAAGGAACCATCAGTGTATCGAAGAGAAGAGAAGAATGATGTCTTAATTGTGGCTATCTATGTTGATGATTTATTTGTGATGGGAACATCACTTATAATCATTAAACAATTCAAAAAAGATATGTCAAAGAAGTTCGAGATGTCGGATCTTGGAAAGTTAACGTATTATCTTGGCATTGAAGTAATTCAAGGAGAAGACGGGATAAGGATTAAACAAGAAGGTTATGCTCGAGGAATTCTTGTTAATACTAAGATGGAGACGTGTAACTTGACTCATGCGCCAATGGAGTCGAGTTTAAAGCTTTCAAAAGTTGAAAACGAGACGGAGCTTGATCCCACGGAGTATAGAAGAACGATCGATTGTCTATGGTATCTTCTCCATACAAGACCAGATCTATCATATGCAGTTGGAGTTCTAAGCCGGTATATGCAAAGTCCAAGAGAGTCTCATGGTCAAGCGATTAAACATATCCTAAGATATGTAAGAGGGACCACTAATTTTGGTTTATACTTCAAGAGAAACGGGTCAAGGAGGATTATTGGATATAGTGATAGTAGTCACAATATCGACATTGATGATGGAAGAAGCACCTCATGACACGTTTTCTACTTTGGCGCATCACCGATTACTTGGACATCACAAAAGCAACCAACCGTTGCATTGTCTTCATGCGAGGCCGAGTTTATGGCAGCTACTGAAGCCGCAAAGCAAGCTATATGGCTCAAGGAACTGTTGAGAGAGATTCTTAGCAAGGACGAGAAGGTCATACTAAGGATAGACAACAAGTCGGCCATAGCTTTAACCAAGAATCCGGTGTTTCATGGAAGAAGTAAACACATTCTTAAAAATTATCACTTTATTCGTGAATGTGTAGAGAATGGCCAAGTTGAAGTAGAGCATGTACCCGGTGTAGAGCAAAAGGCGGACATCCTTACCAAACCATTAGGAAGGATCAAGTTCAAAGAAATGAGAAGTCTAGTCGGAGTTCAAGAGATCAAACTTCCCGGAGTTCAAGTTGGAATTACGGGGGAGAATATTGGATAATTCCAAAGCTTGGAGAACAAGCTACGGAGACTTGGAGAGCAAGCTAACGAGAGACTTGGAGAGGAAGCTACGAGACTTGGAGAGGAAGCTACCGAGGCTTGGAGAACAAGTTTACGAAGCTTAGAGAACAAGTTTCTTAGTTCTATATAAACAAGTGCTAATGGAGAGTTGTTCCATATCACATCATAACATCATCATAACTTAGAAAGAAAAAAGATTTAGTTTTGAGAGAGTTTCTAAATCTAATAAAGAAAAGTTGTTCTTTATATTTGTCTAAGTTCATAAGCCTTTTCGATTTGACTCTTTTCCGTGACGAGAAACGTGAGTATTGGGCTTGTCCCATTCTGTGCATTAGGCTTTTCATCCGTTTAGGCCCATATTCCACGTCTACTGCTTGTCCAAGAGATACTCTATTCGCTACTATGCGATTCTCTACTGCTTTATGCACGTCTTGTTCTGTTCTGATTGATGCTTCAACGCCTTTAGTCGAGCTCGTCAACACCGATGGATTTGGTGTTTTTGTAATCCTCCTTGAACAGAGATTCAACATACCTCAAGATGAGATTCAAAGATTTTCTAGCCGTCTATTACCTCTGTGTGAGGATGTCACTAAGAAATTACTTTTCGGCCACCGGAAGAATCTTTTTCAATGCTCGGTATCGACTTTGGTTGTAGAAGCTTCCACTATTAAAGCTGCTTTAATTACCGCTACCATCGCAGGTTTCCGATCACTCATGTGTTTCTCGGATCCTCTCTCTTTTGTCACATTGCTCAAGTCGACCTCTGTGATAAACGAGTGGAAATCTCTACTTAGCGACATATGTTGTTGTCTTAGTATAGGTTTTAAATCTATCTCTATTGCTTTTATTCCGCGTTTGGTAATTGTTTCCGCCAACGCTTTAGCTAAGTTCGATCTTGTATCGTTGAACTACTTCTCCATTTTTGGAGTGTAAGCATTTTATTAATAAAAACTCGGTTTTGTCAAAAAAAAAAACCCCGAATGAAACCAAATTCTAACCTAATGTATAATATATCTATACCTAGTAGTTAAGTACTTTGTGTTTTTTTGAAAACTTTGTGTTTTGGTGTTTTATTTGGTGTTTGATTATGAATTTTAGACTGAAAACACTTTGAATATGATGTTTTTTGTGTTTCATTTGTCATTATGCAATTGATTTTTATAGGTTTTGATTCGGTTAATTAGTTAAGAACCGAAACCAAACCGAAACCAAAGCAATTTGGTTCTATTATGGACCTTAAAATGTGAACCGAAACCGAACCGAAACCGAAGTGAAACCAAACCGAACCGACCCATAATTCATTCGGTTTATATATAGACTCATTTTAGCTAAAACCGAATAACCGAACCGAAACCGTTTCACGTTGAGACAATAATGTCTTTTTCTCAACCAATTCGACAAGTAATGACAACACCATTGATTAGAAAAACAATTTATCTTTTATGAGTTTTTTTAATTTACTTTTTTTTGGATGGGTACATAATTTTGTACATATTGATAAAACAAAACACTGTTGAGCCTTATACGTACCATTTTAAAAAGACTAACATTAGTTGACTGCAACCATCTCAACATACCAAAAGTTCAACATTTATCATTCACTTTCATTTTAATTCGCATTTAGAAAATCTATGTTCCCAACTATTACAAAACAAATTAATATCAAAGGTAACTACGGTCCAATACAAAAATAAATATAGTTGGACATAGAAATTCTAAATTCTTTTGATATCAAAGGTAAAAAATAGCGGTGAAGAGACTACTCTATGTGTGGTATAGGAGGAGGTGTTCCGGATATTGATTGATTGGGATTGGGAGGTTTCCAAACACATACTGCTTGGAAGTTCTCTGTACATTAACTGAAAGGTGCTCTAGGAACAGGTCCGGCCCAGAGGGCAAGCAAGAGAAGCGACCGCTTAGGGCCTCAAATGTAGAGGGATCTTTTTTAATTTAAATCATTGTTATAGATATATTTAAAAAAAAAATATTAACGTTTTTTATAATAAAAGTATTTATAAGCCTTTTTCAAACACTTTTGTAATGTTGGTGGGCCTCCTCTTGAGTCGAGGTTTGAACAATTCGAAAGGTATGAACAAACATTTGGGTTTTTGTTTGATTTAAAGAAGCTAACATCGGCAAGTGATGATACTTTGAAAAAATCGTGTGAGAACCTGGAGATTTCTTTGAAGCATGGTATGCATTCTGATATAGTTGCTGAAGATTTGTTTATGGAACTAAAAGTTATGCGAGGAGGATTACCAAATGAGGTTCGCAAGCCTATCGAAGTGCTTGATTTTTTAAAAAGAATGGAGGGTTGCTATCCAAATACCGCAATTGATTATCGCATATTATTGACCATTCCAGTATCGGTTGCCACCGCAGAAAGAAATTTTTCGAAGTTGAAGCTAATAAAGAATTATTTACGGTCTACCATATCACAAGAGAGGTTCAATGGGTTGGCTTTGCTATCGATTGAAACGGAGATGGTGGAAAAACTCGACTACGAGAGTTTAATGAATGATTTTGCAAACAAAAATGCAAGGAGGACAATCTTTCAAAAATAAAGTTTTACTTTATTGTTGTTCTTATTTTCTTACAAACTATTTGGATTTATGAACGTTTTTATGATGTTTTAAAGTGTTTTTTACTTATGTTGCTATTTTTATAATATACGAAAATGATACTTTTCAAAAAAAATTGCATAGGGCACCTACAAACATTGGACCGGCACTGTCTAGGAATCAAATAACTCGAAGATGCTTTGTACAGTTACGTGTTGGTGCGCCAAACACTTTTTTTTTTGTCAATACAGAGTAGGCGGATGACTCGATCCCGGGTGTGATGGTGCGCCAAACACTTGATGAATGGAAAGTGCCTAATACACTGTTTAAAAGAAAAATAAGCTTCACTGATTAAAATCCTTAAGAAAGTAATTCTTTTTTAAATGATAATTTTTTCCTTAATATTAATCAAAAAATTGTATGTATGTATGTATGTATACAAACATGTTAGTTAAATGCAGAAAACGATGGAATCTCGTCTATAAAATACATATTATTAGAATAGAAGGTCATATGCTTTAATTTTGCTCACCAACCATATAGACATTGAAATTAAACTTTCTGTGAGAAGAAATGGAAATGATATTAATCTCTCTGTTTTTAAGCAGCCTCTTAGCCATTTTCTTCCGAAAACAACTTTTCAAACGAACTGCCACCACAACGAATCTTAACCCACTACCGTCACCATGGCGACTTCCGGTGATTGGAAACTTCCATCAGCTCAGCCTTTACCCTCACCGCTCTCTTCACTCCCTTAGCCTTCGCTATGGTCCACTCATGCTCCTTCATTTTGGCCGCGTCCCAGTCCTTGTAGTTTCCTCAGCCGAAACAGCTCAAGAAGTCATGAAAACACACGATATCAAGTTTTCCAACCGTCCGATAGCAAAAGGAGTCGAGAAAGTTTTGAATGGTGGTCGAGATGTGATCTTCTCTCCTTATGGAGAAAACTGGAGAAATCTTAAGGTTTAGTTTCTCACTTTCAGTATCTCCATGAGGCTTATATTCAATTTTTTTATATATATGGAAAACGTTTTGGGTTGCTTGATCAGATTTATATTTGAAAGTTGATAAATTCTGGCCTTGAACGGATCTGTGCAACATTTCTAAAGTTTTTGATTTTTGGCTATTAGTTGTTTGTTTTTTGTTTTTATTGAGAAACTAGAAACAAAGATAATTAGAATTCTTTTTAACAAAAAATGAAAAACGTTAAGCAAAAACTAGTTTGCTTAGAAATCATATACAGTAAAAACTATAAATTAATACTGTTGGCCGACGATATTTTATTAATTTATAAAATTACTAATTTATAAAGACATTAACTATACAAAAATCTTAATTTGGGACCGAAAATGATTTATCGAGTTATTAATTTGTCGAGTTTCCACTGTATGATTATATGTTCGTCCTAATCGTAAAGGTTCTTCGTCATACTTATGGATAGTAATTAGTTATCGTTAAAATTATTGACTACGAGGTTAGTATATAGTGTTTTGATTCTAACGAGCTAATATATTCTTGGCATGCAGAGCTTATGTGTTGTCCATCTGCTCGGCAACAAAATGGTTCAGTCATTTAAGAAAGAAAGAGAAGAAGAGATTAATCTAATGATGGAGAATTTGGATGGAGCGAGTTCTTCCTTTTCATCAGTAAACCTAATTAAGCAAACTCTTTATGACTCTCACGAGTGATGTAATGAGTAAAGTTGTCTTGGGAAGAAAATATAGCGGCTACGAAGGAACAGTCGATGTTAAGACCTTGACGAGAGCATTGGCGAATGTCTTGGGAAATTTCCCAATCGGGGAATACATTCCTAGTTTTGCATGGATAGATAGGATCCGTGGATTGGATCGTAAATTGGAAGAAGTAAATAACAAGTTTGATGATTTTTCTGGAAAGAGTGTTGTGTGCACATGATCATGTCGATGAAGACCAGGAGAACTCTGATTTTGTTGATGTGTTACTATCAATCCAAAGAGAAAAATCTTCACGATTCCTGCTTGACAGAAGTGACATAAAACACATCATCTTTGTAAGTCACTCATCTTTTTTTTTTCTAACATTTTCATAAACCAATGAGTATGTAAACTATTAACAATATTTAGGACTTGCATTGTGTTTATGGGAATAGAATGAAGTTTCTTGACTTGTTTTCAGGATATGTTTTTAGCGGGATCCGTGGCACCTTCCACGATACTAGAATGGGCAATGACAGAGCTCATGAGACATCCAGAGTGTATGAATAAACTCCGAGATAATATTTGTTCTTGTTCCACGGGTAATTTAGACGTAAAGGAGGAGGATGTTGAGAAGATGCCAGAACTAGAGGATAATATGTTTTTTTTGTTGTTGATCTCAGAGAATTGACTATGTTTATATACATTACAATGAACTTGTCTATCAAGTTAAAATCCCTACAAATCAGGAATTATACAGTCATACAGGTCAAATATAGTAACTCGAATATCGCGTATCTTGCTAATACTCCCCCTCAAGATGGCGCGTGGAGGTCGCGAACGCCCATCTTGCAAAGTAGAAACCAAAAATGTTTAGAGCCGAGTGGTTTAGTGAACAAGTCCGCCATTTGTTCCGTAGTCTTGACATAATGAGTAGCCAGAGAACCGTCTTGAACTCCATCACGAACAAAGTGACAATCGACTTCAATATGTTTTGTTCGTTCGTGAAATACCGGATTCGCAGCAATGTGAAGAGCGGCCTTGTTATCACAATATAATGACATAGAATCGGAATGAGAAATACCAAGACTGTGAAGAATAGCCTTTGTCCATATAAGCTCACAAAACGCCAAAGCCATCGAGCGATACTCAGCTTCAGCGAATGATCTCGAAACTGTTTTCTGTTTCTTCGTTTTCCACGAAATAACCGAAGTCCCCAACATAACCAAATAGCCAGAAAGTGATCGTCGAGTAAGGGGACATGCCGCCCAATCAGAATCGCAATGAGCAGACAAACGAAGAGAGTTATCTAAACTGAGAAGAATACCTTGACCTGGCGATCCTTTCAAGTAGCGAACTAGGCGAATAGTTGCGTCCCAATGTTTCTGACGAGGACGTTCCAGAAACTGAGCAAGAATGTGTACAGCATAGCTTAGTTCAGGTCGAGTCACAGCCAAATAAACAAGTCTACCCACGAGACGTCGATACTTAGTAGGATGAGCATAAAACAAACCATCGGGCCGGGCCAAATTATGATTTTGTTCCATGGGAGTCTCGGCTGGTTTAGCGCCAAGGAGACCACATTCAGCAACAATGTCCAACACATATTTACGTTGAGACAAATAAATGCCATCCTTACTGCGAGAAACTTCAATGCCCAAAAAATATTTCAACACACCCAAGTCTTTCATGTGAAAGCATCGATGAAGATAGTCTTTAAAACGAGTAATAAGCACATAATCATTACCACCGATGATGAGATCATCAACGTAGACAAGAACGTACATAATTGACGATTTCGTCGCGAGAGTAAAGAGAGAGTAATCAGATTTACTCTGTAGAAAACCAAAACCGAGAAGAGCGGTGGACAACTTCGCAAACCAGCAACGCGGCGCTTGTCGTAAGCCATACAAAGATTTGTTTAGTTTGCAAACCTGATTCGGTTTTGAAGAACGAAATCCAGGTGGCAATTGCATATAAACTTCTTCTTCAAGATCGCCGTGAAGAAACTTGTTGTGTACGTCCATTTGAAATAACTCCCAACCTTTAGCAGCTGAAACTCCAAGTAAAATCCGAACTGTTGTCATTTTAACAACCGGCGCAAACGTCTCTTTGTAATCAATGCCCTCTTGTTGTCGATTTCCAAGAGCAACCAGCCTTGCTTTGTATCGTTCAATGGTGCCATCAGAATGAAACTTGGTGCGGAAAACCCATTGACACCCAATCGTTTGTTTCCCGGGAGGCAGAGTCATCATTGTCCAAGTATTAGTGTCCTCAAGTGCACCCACTTCACCGTGAACGGCATCAAACCAAACTTTCTGTTGGAAGGCCTCTTTAACGGATTTTGGTTCAGTGGCAGCAGATATTGCAGCAGAGTAAGCCTGTTGAACAGAGGACAAACGATGGCAAGAGAAGAAATCTTGCAAAGGGTAGGAGCTTTGTACCTTGACAGAATCATCGAATCCGTTAACATCGGAATCAGATACAGCTCCCACCTGAGCCGTATATAAGTGATATGGTTCTAACAAGACAGATTGTGTCTTGTTACGTTTGCCCCGTCCAAGTTCCTCAGGTGCCACCGAATCAGATGAAGAGGAAGAATTAGGAGAAATTGGAGCAGAAGATGACGATGACGATTCGCCGGATGAAAGAGGCGACGGCGACATCGGGATCGGAGATGATGATTCGCCGAATGAAAAAGGCGGAGTGGCCGCGAGAGGCGACGGCAGGATCGGAGCCGGAATCAGAGCTCCCCCTGTCGAGGACTGGCCTGAAGAATCTTCATCAAAAATAGATGGATGTGGTGATTCCACATGTTGAGAGTTTTCTAGAGAGACAGACTCCTTTTGTATCGCAAACGGATAAACATCCTCCTGAAATATAACGTCTCGCGAGGCAAATATTGTTTCTGTATCTAAATCAAATAACAACCACCCTTTCTTTCCCATCGGATAACCAATAAACATGCTCCAAATGCTGCGATCACTGAATTTGTTTTTATCACGAGAAATACGACGCACAAAACACAAAGTACCAAAGATACGCAAATGCTGATACGACGGAGATTGACCAAACAGAAGCTCGTATGGGCTTTTGTTATTAAGAATCTTGGAGGGTGTGCGATTGATGAGATAAGTTGCAGCAAGAACACTCTCTCCCCAAAATCGAGTAGGTAAACTTGCTTCAAATAACAATGACCGAGCCACATTCAGAATATGGCAGTGCTTGCGCTCGACGCGACCGTTCTGTTGTGGCGTCTCAACATTCGAAGTTTGGTGACTAATTCCGTGTTCTGCGAAGTATTGTTTAAGGCAAACAAACTCAGACCCGTTATCGCTGCGAACAATACAAACTTTCTTGTTGAATTGACGATCAGCGAAGGAGATAAAGTTCTTTAAAGCTGCTAGTGCCTCTTTCTTTTCTAATAAGAGAATAGTCCAGATTGCCCGTGAAGAATCATCAACTATAGTTAAGAAATATTGTGCTCTACTTAATGAAGGTTCACGATATGGACCCCAAAGATCGCAGTGAATCATTTGAAAAGAATCATCAGCTTTATTAATAGAATCTTGAAACTTATTCCGAGTCTGTTTCGCTCGTATACAAATGTCACAAACTTTTTCAGAACTCGCTGAACTATTAGAAAATAAACCAACTGGAGATAAAACAGAAAGCACAGCTGATGAAGGGTGTCCCAAACATCGATGCCACAACTCCCGTGTTTGCGAATTCCCTACACGACCAGAATGAGCTGCGGCAACTCCCTTGAGATGATAAACACCATCCCGTTCCTTACCCACACCAATCAAAGTCTTTGAATTTTGGTCCTGCACCACACAAAACTTCCTTGTAAATAGAACAAACCCAGCTATGTCATTCAACAACTGAGCAACAGAGACCAAGGTAATCGAGAGATGAGGTGCATAGAAGACACGAGGTAAAACAAGTCAACCTCCAATGCTCAACCGACCATGTTGAGTAGCCCAAGCATATTTGCTATTGGCTAAAGCAATAGGAACAGAATCAATAGAGACAATATTTGTCAATAGACTAAGATCCCCAGTCATATGGTGCGATGCACCGGAATCAATGATAATATCGTGACAACTGTTAGGACCAAAGAGAAAGAGTTTTTCTTGCTTACCCGAGAGTTTCTCTGAACCAGTTGACTTTTGATTATTCAAAAGATTTGCCAAAGAAGCCCACTGATCCGGAGTAAAGTTAGGTATCCCGGGGGTTTGAGACTCACTGCTGCTAGCAACGTCCCCAGCGGAAGCATTGTTAGCTCTAAAACCTGAACCACGTCCTCCACGTCCTCTGCCTTGTCCACGACCATTCCCTCTTCCACCATAATTTTTTGACTTATCAGAATACCAATCCGGAAATCCGATAAGCTCAAAACATGATGCTGACTCATGTCCTGACTTTCCACAGTTTATGCAAGTCACCGTGGATTTGCCAAAACGAGCAGCCGATGCTTGTGCATTTACCGTTGTCGCAGACAATCCAACAACGGGAATCTTCTCTTCTTCACGTCGCATCGCGTTGAGATGCTTTTCCTCTTGAACAATCTGCGAGTATGCAACATCCAGATTGAAATCAGATTGCCGACTGAGAAGATTGGAGCGTGCCGTCCCAAAACGCGAAGTATCAAGTCCCATAAGGAATTGATGCACACGAATCTTCTCTTGGTTTTTCGCGTACGCTATCATCGAAGAACAATCAGCGCTTTTGCAACAGCACTGAAATCCCTTATCAAGGTTAGCCAAATCATCCCACAAGACCTTGATCTTCCCAAAATAGACCTCTACCGTATCACCGTTCTGTTTGCATGCTGAGATATCAGCATGAAGCTGATGGATTCTGGTATCGTCCCTCACAGAGAATCGGCGAAGACTTGACCACATAGCCTTCGCGCTATCCATCAATGAAACTTGACCACGAATCTTCGGGTCAATACTGCTATAAATCCAACCAATGATCATGGAGTCGACCATGTCCCACTTCTCTGCATCATCAGGAATGTCGGACGGTCGTTTCAAGGTTCCATCAACGAACCCGGTTTTTCTTTTCGCACGAAGTGAGTTCAGCATAAGCTTTGCCCACCTTTCGTAATTTGATCCGGTTAAAAGCACCGGAGTTAGCACCTGTCCCGTATTGTCGGATGGATGAAGGTAATATGGAGACATCATAGAGCTTTTCTCAGATCCACCAGTAACGAGTTGCGATTCAGCAGCCATTTGTTTTTACGAAAAAGAAGAAGAAACAAGGAAAATTTCTAATGGTGAAAAAGGTTTGGCTCTGATACCATGCAAAAACTGGAGGATAATATGTTTTTTTTTTGTTGTTGATCTCAGAGAATTGACTCTGTTTATATACATTACAATGAACTTGTCTATCAAGTTAGAATCACTACAAATCAGGAATTATACAGTCATACAGGTCAAATATGGTAACTCGAATATCGCGTATCTTGCTAATAGAAGATGAACTACTTAAGAGTTGTGATCAAGGAGGCACTTCGGTTGCATCCCCCAGCTCCGATACTAGTTCCCCGACTACTAAGTGAAGATGTCAAACTGAAGGGATTTGATATTACTGCGGGAACACAAGTAAAGTATTTCTACATTTCTTCTTATATATTCTCAAATATAACTAAATTTCGTAACTTATATTATATCCTGTGACACAGGTGTTAATTAATGCTTGGGCAATTCATCGAGATAGTGCGACATGGGGACCTGATGCAGAAGAATTTACGCCAGAAAGACATTTAGATTCCCCTTTAGATTTTCAAGGACAAGGTTTCAAATACATTTCATTTGGATCGGGAAGACGGATGTGCCCTGGGATAGGATTTGGATTGGCATTGGTCGAAATGACACTAGCCAATCTTGTGAAACGATTCGAGTGGAGAATTGAGATTGGGCCACTAGGAGATAATAAGCCCGATCTAGCTGAGGCAACCGGCATTGAAGTTTCCCGTAAATTCCCGGGAAAACTGTCTATTTCCCCACCGTAACTATGACATGCACATATAACTCCACGAAATGTTTCTCTCCGCACAGATATCCACCAACTCGAAGTTCCATGTCTATTTCCCCACCGAATGAAAGTTAAATGTCCAGTTCCCCACCGGATGAAAGTTAAATGTCTAGTTCCCCATCCATTTCAATTCTGATTGGTTTGACTGGTTTTAACATCGGTCCCCACCCGTTTCAATTTTGATTGGTTTGACTGGTTTTAACATCGGTCTAAGATCTAAACCGACACAAAACCATGAAATTGAACCAAATTAATTCAGAAAATAATAATTTATTTAAAAATAATAATAAACATCACAATAATTTTTTTAAATTCGTAAAAAATTAGGGGAAAAATTCTGAAACTTTTTTAAAAAAAATTAAATTTAAAATTTCCAAATTTATAATATTTAAAACTTTAAAAACACTTTAAAAATCATAAATTATTGTAAAATTAAATTTAAAACCGAATTTATGATTCTGAAACTTTTTAAAAAAATTCTGAAACTTTTTAAAAAACAATTTCCAAATTTATGATCTTCAAAACTTTAAAAACACTTTAAAATCATAAACTATGAAATAAAGCAATGAATTTTAGATTATAAAATCCTAACTTGTTTAGATTATAAATTTAACTTTTAAAGTGTTGTTAGTGTATATATTTTTTACCGAGTCAAGTTATGTAAAATCCTAACTTGTTTTTTGTAACTTAAATTTTATAATCTAAAATTCATACCTTTATTTCATAATTTATGAAATTCAACACTTTATAATTTAAATTTTACTTAGCTTTTGTTATGATTTTCACGATGATTTTTACAATGATTTTTTGAAACTTAAAAAAAAAAATTACAGTGATTTTTTAAAAAATAATACATTCGGTTGTAAATTTAAAAACCTAAATTTAACTTTAAAATTTCCAAGTTTATAATCTTCAAAACTTTAAAAACACTTTAAAAATCATAAATTTAAACAAGTGTACATTATCTTTATTTAAACAAATAATATTTATTTTAAAATTAATAATAAACATCACAATAAGTTTTTTAAATTCGTAAAAAATTGGGAAAAAAATCTGTTAACTTTAAAAAAAATTAACTTTAAAATTTCCAAATTTATAATCTTCAAAACTTTAAAAACACTTTAAAAATCATAAATTCGGTTTTAAATTTAATTTTACAATAATTTATGGTTTTTAAAGTGTTTTTAAAGTTTAAAGATTATAAATTTGGAAATTTTAAAGTTAATGTTTTTTAAAAAGTTTCAGAATTTTTTTTTAAAAGTTTCAGAATTTTCCCCCCAATTTTTTACGAATTAAAAAAATTATTGTGATGTTTATTATTATTTTTAAATAAATTATTATTTTTTGAATTAATTTGGTTCAATTTTATGGTTTTGTGTCGGATCTTAAACCAGTCTAAAACCAGTCAAACCAATCAAAATTGGAACGGATGGGGAAATGGACATTTAACTTTCTTCCGGTGGGGAAATAGACATGAAACTTTCAGTTGGTGGATATCTATGCGGAGGCAAACATTTCGTGGAGTTATATGTGTATATCATACTTACCGTGGGGAAATAGACTGTTTTTCCTAAATTCCCTCTTATTGTCTTTCCATCTTCTCTTGTATCTCACATGTAATAAATAGTAGTATTCTCTCTGTTTTTGAAAGATTGATTTTTTTGAGTTTTTTCTTTGTTTTTTAAAGATTGATTTTCTACATTTTACTTTATGTTTTTACGTTTTACCAAATGATTAAATAATTTTTTTATCAATTAGAAAGAGAAAAATGGTGTGATGTAGTTAATAGTATAATTATTGAAAAACAAAAAATTAAGTCAAAAAGTAAAATAAATAATTAGTTAACACAAATATTTATTGCGTGTCTTGATACGTGTAAAAAACTTAAAACATCAATCTAAAAAAAACAGAGGGAGTATTAACTAGCAAAATTCTCATTGGTTAATAATTAGTCTACATGAGTATAGAATAACATGCTTTGATCATGATTTTAAAGCAAACTTTCCTCTTTTCACTTTTTCAGAAACAAAAGTTGCGTCTTTGTGTACCTTTGTCCTCAAAAACAGCTCCATTTCTCACTTTCTCTCTCACCCTCATCTTCCAAGCTCTCTCTAATGGCGATTATCACAGAAGAAGAAGAGGAAACTAAAACCTTACTTCCACCTGAGCATAAAGTTAAAGAATCATCGAAATCGGATTCGGCTATGAAGAATCAGAACCCTTTTCCATTCTGGTTCTACTTCACACTCATCGTCTCCTTCGCCACCGTCGTCTTCGTATCTCTCTCTCTTTTCTCTTCTCACAACGACCCGAGATCTTGGTTCCTCTCGCTTCCGCCAGATCTCCGTCAACATTACTCAGATGGACGAACCATCAAAGTCCAGGTAAACCCTAACGAGTCACCGATCGAGGTTTTCGTCACCGAATCCGGTTCGATTCGTTCCGAGAATGTGATCATCATTCATGGATTAGGTCTTAGTTCGTATGCGTTTCGTGAAATGATCGAATCGCTCGGATCTAAAGGGATTCATGCTTTAGCTATCGATTTGCCCGGAAATGGATTCTCCGATAAGTCGATTTTAGTGAGTGGTGGTGGAGATATAGATATCGGAATTGTAGCTAGGTTTAAGGAAGTTTATGGATTGATTCAAGAGAAAGGTGTGTTTTGGGCGTTTGATCAGATGATTGAAACTGGAGATTTGCCGTATGAGGAAATCATTAAGTTACAGAATTCAAAACGGAGAAGTTTGGAATCGATCGAATTAGGTAGCGAAGAAACGGCTAGGGTTTTAGGTCAGGTGATTGATACTTTGAGTTTAGCTCCTGTGCATTTGGTTCTTCATGATTCAGCTTTAGGTTTAGCTTCGAATTGGATTTCCGAGAATTCGGTAAATGTTCGAAGTATGACGTTAATTGACTCCAGCGTTAGCCCCGCGTTGCCGTTGTGGGTTTTGAATGTACCGGTAATCAGAGAAGTCTTGTTAGGGTTTTCGTTCAGTTTCCGGAAATTAGTGAGTTTCCGTTGCGGAAAGGAGATGACGCTATCGGAAATCGAAGCTCATAGGATACTTTTGAAAGGGAGAAATGGGAGGGAAGCTGTTGTTGGTTCGCTAAAGAAGCTAAACTATAGCTTTGACATTGCACAGTGGGGGAATTCAGATCTCATCAATGGTATACCGATGCAAGTGATTTGGTCTCGAGAAGGGTCTAAAGAATGGAGCGATGAGGGACACCGTGTAGCCAAGGCTCTTCCAAAGGCGAAATTTGTCGCGCACTCGGGAAGCCGGTGGCCTCAGGTTAGAGATTCAATTGGACTTTACGATTCGATGTGGCTTTATATTTTGATTGGTGTAGCGGTTTTTGGGTTTGAATCCTAGAATTGTGGTCATTTTGATGATGCAGGAAAGCAAATCCGGCGAGCTTGCAGATTACATTGCGGATTTCGTCTCTCGTCTCCCGAAATCCATCAGACGGGTTGATGAAGAACCTATCCCGGAGAATGTTGAGAAATTGTTGGAAGAAGCGAAGGCTGGTGGCGACCATCAGCATACGCATGCTGGTTACACTGATGCTTACGGTCTAGGCGAGGAATGGACTACTTGATTAAGTTCTTGATACTAGAATGGACCGTTTAATCTGAATTCTGAGATTTTTTTTCTGTGTATTCAAATTCTGAAATAGTATGTAATCCTTGTATTTCTTGCAACTTTGTAAGTCAGCAAAATTTCAATAGAAAAATGAAAAATCCACAAATCCAAAAATTGACTTTGTCTAAAAATACTAGGGCTTGGCAAAAATAACCGGAACCAAAAAACCGAACCGGAACTGATCCGAAATTACTTAAATCGAAACCGAACCCAAACCGAAGTTTTAAGAATACATGATGGGTTCTATATGTCTACAACCAGAACCGAATGGGTATCCGAAACATAAATTAATCCATAGATATCTATGCATAGTTTGGGTATATTTTACAAAAAAAAAAAAAATTGTTATGTTTACGATTAATCAGGTTAATTCAAAGATGTTTAGCTATTGGTAAGTAGTTCAGATAAAAATAGCTAATATAAGTGTGTATTTTTTTATTGAAAACAAATATTATTTTCAGATAATTTAAGGTAGTTTGGATAGATTATACTCGGAACCGAACTGAAACCGAATGAGAAGTTAAAGTTTTGGATAATTATTATAAGTACCAAACCGATCCGAAACCGATTAAAACCGAACCGAAACTATTTCGGTATCCATATCGGTTTTATTCCCCTCTACCTAAAAGATCTGGAACCGATCGACACCGACCCGAAACCGAACATCCGAATGCAAATGCGTAAAAAAATACATTGGTTTGTATGGAATATAGAAAGTGTGAATATATAGCCATCCACGCTTGCTTATCTTTTAAAGTCTATATAATGGACTGTTGCTGCTGCGATCGAAATGGAGTCGACGATCGCCTCACCGAAACCCTAATCGGCGCCGATCAATCAACCGACACAATCTCGCCGTTGAATTCTCATTTCATGGCACTTTCCTGCCGTGACACGCTACGCCTTATCTTCCTCAGGCTTACCGTTTCCGATCTGGCTCGTGCGAGCTGCGTTTGCAGAATCTGGAACTCCGTCGCTACGGAAGACGATCTGGTGGTTACTGCTTTCACGGCGCCATGGCGGATTAAGGAACTTGTTGGGATTCCTGCTTCCGGATCGTTCTGGAGAGACAACGGAATCTGGAAATTCGCAATTTCTCATCGGATTTCTCGTGGTGATAGTGTTACTAGTCTCGCCGTTAAATACTCCGTCCAGGTACGGCCACCGCTTTCTCCTCCGATTGCGTCTTTGCTTTTTCCCAGATAATCTCAATTGGTTCTTCATGATTCTTTCGATTTGTTGGGATTTTTGAGTGAGCACTCGTGACAAAAGATATTGGATTGCTTAGAAATTTAACTGAAATGTCAGAAACTTGAAGAATCTATGTAGATCCCTGAAGCTTTTTTGACAGATTTAGATTAATGTTTGCTTAGAGAGACTCTTGAAGCTAAATGCTTTTCATATATGTGTAATTTTTTTAGTCTGTCTCTATAATGTAGAAGAAACCTATAGCAATAAACACTGTTTGTTGAAACGAATTTTAGGCATAAACTATGAACTGTGAGAGTTAACACCACAGGAGGAAATTTATGGCTCTGTTTTTCAGTATCTTGTTCCCCTGTATCTATGTAATATCTTACTTGTACCTGGATAGAGACTGCTATGATAGCTACATTTGTTTCTTGAAGAACATATCTAAGAATTTTTTATCAAACATGAATCTTTTTATGTTTCTATAGTGCAGATCCACAATTTCTAGTCTATAAGGAAAATGATCAGCACAATTACTTCTTTATGGAATATCTTGAACAGGCTTTCACATTGCAAGAAATGTTTAGCATAAATTGTTATATGATATGGAGCTATTTACAGTGTATATATTGAGATGTTTGTAGTCTCTTTTACGCTTCCTTATCTCATTAGTTTGCCCTTCTCTATAAGCTTTCTGCTACCACTAAGCTCCCTTATCTGAACTTCAGTTTTCATTTCATATTGTTCTTGGCTATTAAACTCCATAGATCCAGATCCAGTTTTCACCATATGTTATATGTCTTATCGTATCATGTCGACAACTTTTGTTTGAGCTCAAAGTTCGTAGTATCGATATCTGTTTCCTCTTTTCCTGTTATCAGCTATCACAAACTAAATTCATGAGTGTAACTTGAATCTAAGTTCATGTTCTTAAAAAACAATGTAGGTTATGGACATAAAGCGGCTAAACAACATGATGAGCGACCATGGGATTTACTCAAGAGACAGACTGCTTATCCCGATAAGCAATCCCGAAATTCTCGCAAACACCACGTGCTACATAGAGGTAGACAAATATGCCAAACGAGAAGTAGCTGTGCTTTACCTAGAAGGTGGACCGAAGAGAGAACAACCTAGTATAAATCATATGTCTACCTTATCACCTCATGGCAAGCGAAGGCTAATTGATTCTCTAAGGAGAAGCATGCAAGTCGATGATGGAACCGCTCTATACTACTTAGCTATCGCTGAAGGGGATCCAAGATCCGCTTTGTCTGAGTTCTCGGCTGATCTCAGTTGGGAGAGGCAGACTGGTCTCAATTAGGCTTGGAAAAGAAGCTCCTCGATGGCTGACCCAAAGGTAAATGAGTGTTTATATGAAATCTTGGGTCTGATTAGGAATTGAGAAGGCTAAGTTGCTTTTGCAGTTACGCTCAATTGAACACAAGATTTATTGATTATTATAGAAAATTCATAATTTCAGGGCACAAGTATATCCTAGAAATAGATTATTAGAATGGCATATGTTCTTTTGCAAAGTATCCTCCAGTAGCTTACCGATTGTATGATTCAGCTTTCAGGATATAAGTTGGCTCCAGTATATAAGTGTTATGGGGTGATTTCAGGCTCAGGACATCGACGCCATAGTCAAACCGAGAGTGATATATATGTACAGTTCCCTTCTTGCAAAGACTTGTCTCCAAGCTTCTTTTTGTTCATTTGGTGGTTTGGTGACTGAAGATCTATTACAAACCTCAAGTGTAAATATTTCTATCAGACACTTTTGAATAAATTGTACCCGATTAAAAACATACCTTAAACCATGTATGTGTAAGTATATTTACAATAAATCCTGTTAGCATAAGTAAGATATGTACATCAAGGAACATATATACAGTATATATTAGCAATTTTAGTACTTACGATCACTTTTTCTTTGTCTATTACACTTTTAATCTAAGAAAATATAGGGGTTAAACAAGGGTACCGTACTATACAAAAATTTAACCAGCCAAAAATAATGGAATAAAAGAAACTTCCGAAATCTACACATACTTCAAAAGCACACGTTTGGTAGGTTAGAAAAGGCGGACCATTCAGTAGGATAGTGCGTCAATTTCATAAGCTCAAAACAATCAATGCCAACGTGTAGATGTCTGTCCCGTAAGAGGAAATGCTTGATATGACATGGGTTAAAGCTTCCAATTCTAGATAAAAAGGAGAAAAGCTAATAACATCATATTCTCATCGGCAAAACCAGCTACATAACTTTAATAGACTATAATAAACATCATCCCACACTAGTGCTGAAATTTGAAATCCTCTAAAAAAACGTTCACTTGCCACTTTGATCATGTCCTCAATTGCTCATAATCACTTGGCACCTTCATTTTATTATAAATTGTCATGAAGATTAGGGGCGGGTATTCGGTTAATCGGTTGAGGTTTTTTTGGTTTTGAATTTTTCGAGTTTTAGATATTACATCACATTAGAGTTAAATTAAAAAAAAAAAATTTGGTTTTAAAAATTGTTTCAATTTGGTTCAGGTGCAAACAAATAAGTAACTTTGCATTTTTTTACGCAGCTGAAAATGTATAATTGAAATCTATGGATATTGTCGTTTTAGCTTTGGGCTATTATGGCTAATGGGCTTTGATCAAGCCCATTACGTTTTAAACAGAAAAGCAAATAAAGCCTGGTCAAAGATGGTTTAAGAACAAGTCAACATCATCTTCCTCAATCGAATTGGTGGTGAATCAGAACAAGAAAAACAAAATCCTGAGAGAGAGAGTTTAACAGAGAGAAAGAAGAAGAAGTCTGAGATAAGGATCGAATCAAGAGCTCCGGTGTATCGGAATCTCTGAGTTTCTTCTCCGATTGTTAACGGCGTGAGCTGGATCGGTTTCTCCGTGTAGTATCTCGACGTCTTCGTGTTGTCCCAAAGTTGCCTGGTTCAGATCGGTCGGTAAAGAAGTCCTCTCTTGCAATCTGAGCTTGCAAGTTCCTGTAGAAGCTGCAATACAGATCAAAAGACAATTAGATAAGCGTTGAAGAATAATCTAATTGTATATTGTAACTTTTTTGTGAAGATTATTCCACCGAGTTATAGTGATTCCGGTGACTTGATCACCGGCGAGTTAGAGGTTGGCACTAGGCCCCGAAGCTCGAGTCTCTGTGTTCTTTAATTTCTGCAAAGTCATTCACCTAATCGAATTTGAACTAGCTAAAGAAACTGGAATTGAACTTTGATTTCCTAACAAGTGGTATCAGAGCTGCGTTCAAGAAGCAAGAGAGATTGGATTGGTTCAGTCAGGTTGCTTGGTTGATCAGCTGGGAAGAAGTTGTGTTTTTCATAGTTAGGTTCTTGGGTTGTTTTGCAGGTACAGGTGGTTCTTGAGGATTCAAGATGGATCAAGTGGTAGTAAAGTTTGATATGGAAAGGTTTGATGGTAAAGGGGATTTTGGTATGTGGAAGTTCAAGATGCTGATGCAACTTGAGCTGCAAGGTTTGTACAAGATTATCTCTGGAGAAGTCAGGATTGGGACTTCTACGTCAAGTGCAGGGATCTTTATTCCTTCACCTAGGAGGAGAGAAGAAGAGTCAGATCTTGGAACCCCAAGTGCAACCCCAAGTGCAACTGGGGAGGAAACAACAACAACGCCTAAAAGACCTGTCACTTCCACTGGTTACACTAATGAGCAGAAAACGGATAGAGATCTAAGAGCTAAGAATCTCATCTGCTCATGTCTTGGAAACATGGTGCTCAGAAAAGTGATGAAAGAGAAGACAACTCTAGGTGTGTGGCAAGCTCTGGAAAGGGATTATCAGACCAAGTCTTTACCTAATAGAATCTATCTTAATAAAATGTTTGCTAGCTTCAAGATGGATGAGTCTAAGTCTATAGAAGAAAACCTTGATGGGTTCTTGAGACTTGTAGATGATCTAGCCAGCCTAAACATCATTATCAGTGATGAGGATCAGGCCATACAAGTCTTATCGAGTTTGCCTAAACAATATGAGTCCCTTGTCCACACTCTGAAGTATGGAAACGGCAAAGAGACCCTGACTCTTGCAAAAGTCATTGAGTCAGCTTACTCAAAGGAGATTGATCTCAGGGAAGTTGGCCTTTTAAACAAGTCAAAGGCTCCAGCTGAAGGGCTGTTTATTGGTAGAGGCAGACATAAGAAGAGGAGTTTTGGAAATGGTAAAGGCAGGTTTAAGAGTAGAGACAAAAGGTCTAAGTCAAGGCCAAAAGGATCTGCTAAAGGCAAGGAGTGTTGGCACTGTAACAAAGAAGGACACTACAGAAGAGATTGTCCTGAGTTTAAAGCATCTAAGCCAAATGGAGCAGCAAATGTAGCAGTAGCTACTGTCTCTAAGGAAAAGGATCTTCCTATGATCCTCACAGCCAGCACTGAGTATTCCAGGAATGAATGGGTATTTGACTCAGGCTGTACTTTTCATATTACACCTGACAGAAACAGTTTGTTTGACTTCAAGGAAGTTGATGGTGCAAACGTGTTAATGGGAAACAACACTAAGAGCAAGGTTAAAGGAATTGGCAAGATCAAGATTGTTAATCCTGATAACTCTGAGGTTATTCTAACAGAGGTTAGGTATATGCCTACTATGGAAAGGAATCTAATTTCCTATGGTCAGCTAGAGCATAGTGGGTTGAGGTATGAAGGTGAAGATTTCATTCTAAACTGGTATAAGAAAATGCCAGATAAGGGTCAAGGACCTAAGGTGTTTGAAGGAAAGTGGAAGAATGGTTTGTACTATCTACAAGGAGAGGTTGTCTACGGTGAAGCAGTTGTTGCTAAGGCTGAGGTAAACCTGACTAACATATGGCATTCTAGACTCGGCCATATGAGCTTGAAGAATTTGAACATTCTGGTGAAAGAAGGCTACCTAAGTAAGAAGGATGTTCACACATTGGATTTCTGTGAGTCGTGTGTTCTGGGAAAGTCTCATACGCAAAATTTTCCAAGAGCTAAGTAGGTTACTGAAGGGAAACTAGATTATGTTTATACTGATCTTTGGGGATCAGTTAATAATTCTGGGAGTATATCTGGATTCAAATATTTTCTGACATTTATTGATGACTATTCTAAAAAGGTCTGGATTAGATTTCTAAGAGGAAAGGATGAAGTGTTTGAGCATTTCTCAGAATGGAAAGTTTTGGTTGAAAATCAAACTGGTAGGAAGCTTAAGTGTCTAGGAACAGATAATGGCTTGGAGTTCTGTAATATCAAAATGGATACATTGTGCAAAGATTATGGAATTAAGAGACACAGAACCTGCACCTACACCCCTCAGCAAAATGGTGTTGCTGAGAGGATGAACAGAACCATAGCAGATAAAATAAGGTGCATGTTATCAGAATCAAAGCTAGAGAAGAAGTTTTGGGCTGAAGCAGCCGTAACTGCAGTGTATCTGATAAACCTAACTCCGAGTGCTCCCTTGGATTTCAAGATTCCAAAAGAAGTATGGATTTGTGCTAAAGTTGAGTATGACCATCTAAGAAGGTTTGGATGTGTGGCCTATGTTCATACTACACAAGACAAGATGAGTCCTAGGGCTGTTAAGGAGATTTTCACGGGATATCCTCAGGGTACTAAAGGATATAGAGTATGGCTTCCTGATGAAGGAAAATCTACTATAAACCGAAATGTAGTGTTTGATGAGGAGACCATATACACTGATACTGAGGAGACTAAGAAGGATAAAAAGAAAACTAAGAGAGTTTCCTTCAGTCCAGTTTTGCTTCAGAGTTCTACTACTGATGGGTCAGTAAGGTCAGAGTGTTTAGAGGGTTTAGTTCAAGGTGGAGCTACTGAGAAAGAGTCAGATAGCTCAAAAAAAGAAATTGATCAGAAAGAAGCAGAGTCTTCAGAGTATGAAGATGAAACTAGTAAGGAGGAACCAATCATTGAGGATCATGTTATTGCCAGGGATAGACCTATTCGGACTAAGAAGGTTCCTGCTAGATATGACAGTGGAGAGTATGTGGTTGCATATGCTTTGTTCTGTGCTTCGCAGATTGACTTAGATGAGCCGAAAACAGTTGTTGAGGCTAGAAGAAACAAAGATTGGCAGAAGTGGTGTGAAGGTATGGAAGAAGAAATGAGGTCTTTAATGAAAAATGGGACTTGGATTCTTGTAGATAAGCCACCTAACAAGAAAACAGTTGGGTATAAGTGGATTTTCAAGCTAAAACAAGGAATTCTTGGGATTGAGCCGCAAAGGTATAAGGCTAGACTAGTTGTTAAAGGGTTTACTAAGGTTGAGGAAGTTGACTACAATGAGATTTTTTCTCCAGTGGTGAAGCATGTGTCTATTCGTATTCTGTTGTCTATTGTGGTCAATCTGGATATGGAATTAGAACAACTTGATGTCAAGACTGCTTTTTTACATGGTAATCTAGATGAGGATATCTATATGGATCAGCCTGAGGGTTTTATTAAGAAAGGTCAGGAGAATAAAGTCTGTTTGCTCAAAAAATCCTTGTATGGATTGAAACAGTCTCCAAGACAATGGAACCAGAGGTTCAATGACTTCATAAAGACTCAGGGGTTTGTTAGATGCATTAAGGATCCTTGTGTCTATGTGAAAGGAGAAAGCTTAGAAGATTCAGTGTTTCTGTTGTTATATGTGGATGATATGCTGGTAGCAGCTAAAGACAAGAGAAAGATAGCATCTGTGAAAGAACAGCTGAGTACTGAGTTTGAAATGAAGGATCTGGGAGCAGCTAAAAGGATTTTGGGTATGGATATTGATAACAGGTTTTTATCCTATCTAAGATTTCAAACCTATTCTAATCAGATGTAGAATAGTCAGGTTCTTTTCTCGGACCGGCAATACACTCTAATTCCTTTAAATACCAATTTAGCTAAGCAATCAATATGGTTTAAGTTGTCACAATTTAAATAAGCAAAACAAATAAAATTCGATGTAAACAATAATGAGAAAAACGTTAAGCTAGGGTAAATATCTCAGGGAATAGATCATCAAGAACCAAGCAATTATTCAGGATATCAATTAAGTGCCAATCTAGAACTCAATCATAAATTCAAGAGAATCCACTGTCGTGGCATCCACTACTTCATCAATTAATCTAGCACCCTAAACTGTCGTTTGAGACTAAAGAGAATCGATGAGCATAACGAATAGGATTGATTTGTTCACGAGTTGCCTTAACTTCAACTGTCGTTGGCTAAGGGTCAACACGCCCATCTAAGTTCATTCAAGTAATTCACTACACTTTTGATGAGTAAATTCAACCTAAAATCAAAGGCTAGGTAATTAAGCTAGTCTAGGCAATAAGTTCAACTTAGATGAAGATATCAAAACATATATAAAACCTATCTATGCTTAGTTCAAGAATTCCTAATTCCCATCGAAAACCCTAACCTAACAAGGATGACTACTCGCACATGGTGAAATCAAACACAACAAAGCAATAAAGAGAATTCATGATGATATGGAAAGAGATTAGGGTTCAGAATTCTTCTCAATAGAAAGTTGTGGAATGAATCTCCAAATTGCAAATCCAAAAGTCGTGAACAGTAGTCGTGAACAGTACTCGTGAACAGTAATCGTGAACAGTGAACGTGAATAGTAAACGTGAATAGTAAACGTGTAAAAACTGTGTAAAAGAAGCGTGATTTCCTTCTTCTCCAAGGTCTTCCTTTTTTAAAGGCCACGGCGGTTCAAGATAAGGAAGTAAATCTAGAGCGAATCTTCTAGGTAGATATTTGGTAAATATCCCCTTTTTGTAAATCTTCTGGAAGAATATTTGATTAAGTGAATATTCCCTTTTGTAAACCTTCTAGGTGAATGAATATTTACTTTATTCGGGAATCTTCAAGGTAAATCTTCTAGGGAGCAGGCGAATCCACTCGGGGAGCAGGTGCTCCCTCTTCTGCATCAAAAACCTCCAAAAGATCGTGTTTTCCTTCCTTTTCAACAAACGCCCTTGTAAACTCCAATTCTTCATTCCAGCCACCTTTAGACCTAAAAAGACTCGATACAAAGGAGAAAAACTCGATAAAACCCTGCAAAACAATGGTTAGACTACGCCAAAAATGGAGTATATCAATTCCCCCCAGACTTAGATCTTTGTTTGTCCTCAAACAAACTCAAAACTAAGTAAAGGAAAAGGTTTGAAAACGTGGAAACTCTTTTATTCTCAGCGAACCGTACCTTTGGCTTTCAATCTGTAGACCACATAATCCAGATTACGAACGACAAAGCTTCGCCAAAACAACCTCAGTACATTTCCCAACCAAGCCATTTCCCAAAAGCATTCTTTGCAATGACACAAACCCAACGCACTCAAAGTATGCGTGAGGATCTCGCTAAAAGCACTTTCTCAGAGAAGACGGCGCTAAAGGGTTTAAGGCCATTTAAGGGTGGAGTTAAAGGTGTTTAGAGTGTTTAAGGGTTACCCGATGTTTCGTAGAGGATGCAGGATATCGCACAAAATTGCAAGAGAGAGCGGGTCTGTTTGATGTCCACATTCTCTAAATCACACATTCCATCCTTCTTTCTTTCTTCCCTTCATAAAACTATTATCCACCTTGGGCATACTCGCTGGGTTTGAGAGACAATTTTACAGACTTGCCACTCTTCATCATCAGATTTTTTTCTTTTTCTCTTTTTTTTTTTTTTTTTTTTTCTTTTAATAAGATGATGATGATGAAGAGGGTTTTGATTACACAGATGTGCCTCTCAAACACGAAAATATTAGATTAATGTACATACCCAAGTGAGTCTCAATGATGTTTCTTCTACTCCTTCTTCCACAAAACCTCGTAAATAAGAGCGGGTGCTCTGTCCTTCAGAACGAGTGATCTAGAGGCTGTGTCGACCCTTCTCTCTCCGGCCCTTTTGCACATATGCTGCACATGTGACAATGAAGTAACAAGACGGTAAGGGGTTTGAAAAGAGGTAAGGGTTAAGGAGGGTACTAGCTAAAAATGAGCTAGCTATTCAGGATCAACAAGAGTGGTAAAAAGAAAAAAAAAGTCCTGAATATGATTCGTTTCCCTAATCTAGTGCCAATAGCGAGAGAATTTTTGGTCAATCTGAAACATGGAAGATGGTGCATTGAAGTGTTCCAACTATTCCTTGTAATCCGCGCTCTGAAAAAAAATGGTCACTAGAAAGAGAGTTAATTAGCACAAGTGGTTCATAAATCGTCGTAGAATAAAGTCCTAATTCCCAACTAAAAAGTCTTGACTCAATAAAATGAAACAAAGAAAAACCGACTCAAACATAAGAAAAGAAAACATCCAAAATAAACGACATCAGTAGCAACTCCCCCCAGACTTACTTCACACCGTCTCGGTGTGAGAATAAGAAAAGAGAGAGTGAAAAGAAAGAGATAAAAGCATTAAGAAAAGCACAGAACTGTACTTACCTCATGATGGGCCTAAATCCAAATTTCGAATTATACCCTAGAGAGCAGGTGCTCTGTAAGTTGGAGCAGGCTTTAGTTGAAAGGAGCAGGTGCTCTCCTTGTTCTTTGCAGCAAAATTTGGGCAGAAACTCCTGTGTCGATCGATGGATAGGGATGTCGATCGACAGTGGGGTCTCTGGAAAATTTGGAATCACGGCTCCGGTCAGTGTCGATCGACATGGATCCTTGTCGATCGACGGAGGACTCCCTGGAAAAATTACACCCTTCTCGGGGAGCGGGTGCTCCCCTTTTTTTTTTTTTTTTTTTTATAAAAAAAAAAGAAAAAACTGAAAAAGCCAAAGCTAAAAACAAAAATTAGTAGAAAAAGAAATTAAATGTAAAAGAGTTAGAAAACATACCGGTGGGTTGCCTCCCACCAAGCGCTTGGTTAAAGTCTATAGCTCGACTCGGTGCCATGTATCAACCAGGTTGGACTTGAAAACTTGTTCCAAAATAAGCTCCACAACTAGACATCCTCATGTTCAGAACCTTACTCAGCATTCCATTCACAACACCAATACCCTTCTCTTTCAACTCTAATGGAAGAATAGCTCTAACTCTGGAGAAAGGTTTAGGAGTACCTTTGCACTTTAACTTGTATTCAACCGAGTTTCCATCATATCCTTGAGGGATTAAATTCATTTTAGGAACACTCGTGATCCTTTTGCACTGCACTTTTCCCTGCACCTTTGCCTTCTCCCTAAGTTTCTTGGTGAGACGAGGAGGATTTCCATCTAAAACTTCACCGATCTCACTCTTATCACCAAGCTCTCGCACAATATCAACTGACATATCCTCTTTATCTACTGCCGAGATGCAAGAGGCATGTGTGGTGGTTTTTTTGGGAATGGCATTGTAGAAAACCTCTTTGTTGACGTTGGAAAAGGAGACTCGCTTATTAGGCATATCAATGATCGCACCCACTATAGCCATGAATGGTCTCCCAAGAACCAAAGGCATATGATGACCTTCTCTCATCTCCACAACCTCAAAATCAGTTCCGACTAGGCAATCCCCTATTTGGATAGGTAAATCGCGAATGATGCCAGACGATGTTGTTGTGGAGGCGTTTGCAAATCTAAGAGTCATATGACTAGGTTTTACCTCGGCAATTTTCAACTTTTCTGCAGTAGCTTTTGACATGAGATTCACACAAGACCCAGAATCACAAAGAGAATCTTTAAACTCAACTCCTGTAATGGAGCATGGAACAACAAACTTCCCAGGATCTTCAACCTTAGGCAATACCCTCAATAGTGGTGGTGTTCCCCTCGCTTGCGCAAAGATTTCCTTAATCTCTTCTTGAGTCTCTCTGCAATTCCAAAAGAAATCATGGATGGGATGATTTTCCAAAGCCTCTTCAAAGGAGATTTCTTTAGGAATCCTTCTCGACATCTTCTTAAAACTATCTAGCTTCTCTCCACTGATGAAATCCCTCTGATCTCTAGCCGGAACTAGGTAAGGAGCCTTAGGAGTATAAAACCTCGCTGGAGGATTTTCTGCAGGTTTGATTGGAGCACGTCGTGGGAGCAGGCGCTCCTCAGCCTGCGCCGTAACCTTGTCCGAGGCTATGACATTTTCCACTGCAGGATCCAATATCCTTCCACTTCTCATCGCAACTGCATCGACATATCCATCCTTAGGATTCACCTCTGCTTTCCCAAGAGGAATTCCTGATGCCTTAGCAGTTTGAGCAACCTTAATTTCAAGCTTTTTCACATGAGTGCAAACAGCTTCAAACTTACTATTGAGATCATTGTACATGTTGTCCACCTTGACATTGATCTCATTAGCATATTTCTGCTGGCTGAGCAAAACTGATTGCATAAGGGACTTCAGCTCGTCGTGAGAGTTAGACGCTTGAGCTTGAAAGCGTTGATTCTGCACATAGTTTTCACCCACATAGCTCACCTCAACATACTTCTCATCTCTTTTGTTCTCACAAAGCAGGACACTTCTCTGATTTCTCTTCAACAACAGGTTCACCTTTGCTGTCAGCTCATCAATCTTCTGTGACTCAACACTGCTGACATGTATAGGCTCATCATACTCATGGCAGCGATTCCTAGAACTTGCAGCCAAGTTCTCTATGAGCTTATACGCACCTTCTTTGGTCCTGGTCAGAAAATTACCATCACTCGCAGCATTCAAAGTGTTCCTATAATCCCAATCAACACCATCATAGAAGATACTCAACAAGTTCTCGTCTGGAAACCCATGGTGTGGGCACTCCCTCTTATACTCTTTGAATCTTTCCCATGCCTCACAAAAGGTATCTCCTGAATGTTGCTGAAACGTGGAGATCTTGTTCCTTAGATTCGCGGTCATGGTTTTGGTGTAGAAGTGGTCCAAGAAAGTAGCTCTACATTGTGGCCAAGTCGTGATGGATCCAGCTGGTAGCGACTTAAGCCAACGGGAAGCTTTGTCTGCGAGTGAGAAAGGAAAAAGCTTGCACTTCAAGAAATCCGGGTTCATCCCATTAGAGTTCGTCGTGGAGCAAATCTCCTCGAAGTTCTCTATATGGTCCATCGGAATTTCTGCGGGAAGTCCATGGAACAAATGCTGCTTAACCAGTGATATCAGCTGAGGCTTAATCTCATAATCTTGCCTCTCATCAGCAGGTGGAACGATTGCCGCTCGGTTCTGGTAGAAAGCATGAGGATTGTCCATATCCCCAATGGCACGCTGCTGTTGTGGCTTTTGCTGCTGTTGCAGCTGCTGCATTTGTTGTTCCAGCCTCCGAATAGCAGCAGCTACATGACCATTTGCAGCTCGGTTGTCGGTTTCGTCGCCCATGTTGGCTAGATTCGACTTCTCTTTTGTTTCTGCTCGTTCTACCCTTGCTAACTCTTGATTGTCGAGTGCGGGAAGGTTTTGAGAACCTTGACTACACCTGAAACACACAAAAGAGAAGAAAAGAAGAACAAGTTAGTACTTAGTCTAAAAATGTATTTTAAAACTAGAGGTATCGAAGGGGTCCAAGTCGCAACGGCGCCAATTTGATAACAGGTTTTTATCCTATCTAAGATTTCAAACCTATTCTAATCAGATGTAGAATAGTCAGGTTCTTTTCTCGGACCGGCAATACACTCTAATTCCTTTAAATACCAATTTAGCTAAGCAATCAATATGGTTTAAGTTGTCACAATTTAAATAAGCAAAACAAATAAAATTCGATGTAAACAATAATGAGAAAAACGTTAAGCTAGGGTAAATATCTCAGGGAATAGATCATCAAGAACCAAGCAATTATTCAGGATATCAATTAAGTGCCAATCTAGAACTCAATCATAAATTCAAGAGAATCCACTGTCGTGGCATCCACTACTTCATCAATTAATCTAGCACCCTAAACTGTCGTTTGAGACTAAAGAGAATCGATGAGCATAACGAATAGGATTGATTTGTTCACGAGTTGCCTTAACTTCAACTGTCGTTGGCTAAGGGTCAACACGCCCATCTAAGTTCATTCAAGTAATTCACTACACTTTTGATGAGTAAATTCAACCTAAAATCAAAGGCTAGGTAATTAAGCTAGTCTAGGCAATAAGTTCAACTTAGATGAAGATATCAAAACATATATAAAACCTATCTATGCTTAGTTCAAGAATTCCTAATTCCCATCGAAAACCCTAACCTAACAAGGATGACTACTCGCACATGGTGAAATCAAACACAACAAAGCAATAAAGAGAATTCATGATGATATGGAAAGAGATTAGGGTTCAGAATTCTTCTCAATAGAAAGTTGTGGAATGAATCTCCAAATTGCAAATCCAAAAGTCGTGAACAGTAGTCGTGAACAGTACTCGTGAACAGTAATCGTGAACAGTGAACGTGAATAGTAAACGTGAACAATGAACGTGAATAGTAAACGTGAACAGTGAACGTGAATAGTAAACATGTAAAAACTGTGTAAAAGAAGCGTGATGTCCTTCTTCTCCAAGGTCTTCCTTTTTTAAAGGCCACGGCGGTTCAAGATAAGGAAGTAAATCTAGAGCGAATCTTCTAGGTAGATATTTGGTAAATATCCCCTTTTTGTAAATCTTCTGGAAGAATATTTGATTAAGTGAATATTCCCTTTTGTAAACCTTCTAGGTGAATGAATATTTACTTTATTCGGGAATCTTCAAGGTAAATCTTCTAGGGAGCAGGCGAATCCACTCGGGGAGCAGGTGCTCCCTCTTCTGCATCAAAAACCTCCAAAAGATCGTGTTTTCCTTCCTTTTCAACAAACGCCCTTGTAAACTCCAATTCTTCATTCCAGCTACCTTTAGACCTAAAAAGACTCGATACAAAGGAGAAAGACTCGATAAAACCCTGCAAAACAATGGTTAGACTACGCCAAAAATGGAGTATATCAGATATAATAACACCAACAAATTCCCAGTTTAAACTGAGGAGCCTAACTCAGCAAGAAATGGAGACTGAGTCTAGGCTAATGGAATTAGTTTCCTATGCTAGTGCAGTAGGAAGCCTGATGTTTGCAATGATCGACTCAAGGCCCGATCTTGCCTATGCAGTTGGTTTAGTAAGCAGGTTTATGGCAAATCCAGGCAGAGATCATTAGAATGCAGAGAAATGGATCATAAGATATCTAAATAATACAACAGATTTATGCATCAATTTCACAAAGTCAGATAAGCTAGACATTGAAGGTTACAGTGATTTAGTTACTCAGCAGATTTAGATAAAAGAAGATTAATTACAGGTTACGTTTTCAAAGTTTGGGGTAACACAGTAAGTTGGAGATCTACATTACAAAGTGTGGTTGCTTTATCTACTACCGAGGCTGAGTATATGTCATTATCAGAGGCTGCTAAAGAGGGTTTATGGATTAGAGAGTTTTGTGAAGAATTAGGGCTTAAGGTGGAGCAATTCAAGTTGAATTGTGATTCACAGAGTACAATATGCCTAGCTAAGAATGCAACATTTCATGGCAGGACTAAGCATATTGCTAACAAGTTTCACATGATAAGAGATTACATTGAGCTAGGCCTAATCAAGATTCAGAAGATCCACACTACAAAGAATCCAGCAGATTTGTTAATGAAGAGTTTACCTGGTAATGCGTTCGAGGATTGCCTTGTAACGATCAAAGTCTCCAATTGAGTGCCTTTGGATATAGAAGTTGATGGCTCTGTCGATTGGGTCATCTCGCAAAAGAAAGGAAAGCAGTGTTAGGTTAGTATCTGAACATACTAACACAGGAAGCTAAATCGATGAAAAAGTTCAGATGGTTTCAGGTTTGGTGTCTAGTTCTATGAGGGAACTATGGTAAATAGATCTGAAAGGGGAAGGTGAAAAGGTGTTTACCTCATGCTTCGTCCAAGGAGTCTATAGTCTGCGATCTCCTGAGAAGCTATGTTTGGTTGGAGATAACAGCAGATATGATGCAGCGAGCTAAACAGAAACGAGTTAGAATCAGAAAAAAAGTTTGGTTCATACTCTCGGAGGAGGAGAGAGAATTTAAAGGGACTTACTCGTCTCTGAGTTCAGGTCGATGGTGTACTGGATAGGTTCCATGTCCTCAGGGTCAGGCTTGACGGTCTCACTGTTGGAATCTGGGTCGAGTGGCGGATGGTATCTCGGTGGCGGAGATGACATCGTCGGGACAGTGTTTGCGGCTAGGGTTTCCTGAGTTGAGGAGAACTGAAGCTGAAAGAGTTTTTGTTTGGTTCTGCGTTTTGGAGTTCTGAGTCAGTAAAACGACAAGGTGGAGATTTGTGGATATTGTCGTTTTAGCTTTGGGCTATTATGGCTAATGGGCTTTGATCAAGCCCATTACGTTTTAAACAGAAAAGCAAATAAAGCCTGGTCAAAGATGGTTTAAGAACAAGTCAACATCATCTTCCTCAATCGAATTGGTGGTGAATCAGAACAAGAAAAAAAAATCCTGAGAGAGAGAGTTTAACAGAGAGAAAGAAGAAGAAGTCTGAGATAAGGATCGAATCAAGAGCTCCGGTGTATCGGAATCTCTGAGTTTCTTCTCCGATTGTTAACGGCGTGAGCTGGATCGGTTTCTCCGTGTAGTATCTCGACGTCTCCGTGTTGTCCCAAAGTTGCCTGGTTCAGATCGGCCGGTAAAGAAGTCCTCTCTTGCAATCTGAGCTTGCAAGTTCCTGTAGAAGCTGCAATACAGATCAAAAGACAATTAGATAAGCGCTGAAGAATAATCTAATTGTATATTGTAACTTTCTTGTGAAGATTATTCCACCGAGTTATAGTGATTCCGGTGACTTGATCACCGGCGAATTAGAGGTTGGCACTAAGCCCCGAAGCTCTGAGTCTTTGTGTTCTTTAATTTCTGCAAAGTCATTCACCTAATCGAATTTGAACTAGCTAAAGAAACTGGAATTGAACTTTGATTTCCTAACAAAATCAAATGTAGCAAAAACATATACATCTTTTGGTCCGAAACTTTCCAAGTATAAAAGAAAACATTTTTCTTCTTTTTTTCCAACTGATTCGGTGATTGGTTGCTCAAATTAAATTTTATTAATTTCGTCTGGTACACGTCAATTTCTTTCCATTTTGTGACGTGCATGTATTAGCGACACATGCGCAAACACATTATATATTCTTTTTTGCGCCATGTGACGTGCATGTATTAGCGACACATGCGCAAACACAACTACACTTTCTAATAATGGGAGAGTTATCATTTACTTTCTTTTTACAATAAAAGCATAACTTATAATGGGAAAACAAATTAAAAGCGATGAACAACTTCATACTATATATTCTTTTTTTAATAGCTATAATTATTGTTGTTATAATCTCTATAAGAACTAGAAAACTGAAACTTCAAAAAATAAGTTTTAGTTGCTTTTTTTTAACATTGCATTTTTATTATTGTCTGTTGTAGAATCGTCGATGTAAAACTCTTATAATTGTAATAAAATAATAATAAAAATACATTGTTAAAAAAAAGCAACTTAAACTTATTTTTTGAAGTTTCAGTTTTCTAGTTCTTATAGAGATTATAACAAATGATTATAAATTTCATCTTTTAGATATGAACTCCAGATATCTTAGTGTAGAAACATTAATAAATATTTAGCCGACCATTAGGCCAAAAAACTTCCACAAATTCCGGTTACTTTAGTAGAGATTATTTTTTACGGTTATTTAAAAGAACTTGAGAACTATAATTACTTTTTCGGATTAGGGATGATCTCTTTTGCTTATAGCCTTATTCTTTTGGTTTTGTTGTCTAAGTTTTTGGACAATCGTGTCTCAATTAACTGAAAAACTGCAATTACAAAACAAAGAAAAGGTAAAGTAATAACTAATAAGAAATCTAAGACTAGTTCCATCGCTGGTTTTTAAGAGAGATTTTTAGAATAAAACAAAAAAAAAAACAAAAAAAGGAGAAAGATTGAAAGCAGTTTCTTGTTTGAGAAACTTGAGGCACAATACTAAAGATTTTGTGGCATGTGTAGTGTTGTAATTGGTTCAACTTTCTTATTTAATTATATAGTCAAATTATATTTAAAATATTAATATTAAATTAGTTATATACTCCTCCTGTTTGTTTTCTAGTGATGTTTTAGGAGTAATAACTAATAAGAAATCTAAGACTAGTTCCATCGCTGGTTTTTAAGAGAGATTTTTAGAATAAAACAAAAAAAAAAACAAAAAAAGGAGAAAGATTGAAAGCAGTTTCTTGTTTGAGAAACTTGAGGCACAATACTAAAGATTTTGTGGCATGTGTAGTGTTGTAATTGGTTCAACTTTCTTATTTAATTATATAGTCAAATTATATTTAAAATATTAATATTAAATTAGTTATATACTCCTCCTGTTTGTTTTCTAGTGATGTTTTAGGAGTTATTTTTTGTTCACAAATAAGTGATGTTTTCACTTATCAATACATAGTTAATTGGTTTTTTAATATTTTTAACTCTTTAAATTTTGCAGATTGAATTTTTATTGGTTAAAATATCTTGAATAAATAATACATATTTTTTTATTATAAAAAATAAAATAAATTTAATAATATCTTAATAATAATATAAAAATCTTAAACATCATATAAAAACAAACTCAAGATTACCTTTTTAGAAACTCCACCGATGGAGCTGCCATAATTAACCCTATCAAAAGTCAACCAAATCTAATTGCTTTATAAAATATTTTAAAGCTGTCCACATCTACGGTCGATCTTTTAGGTGATCAAACTGTTCCCACGTGATTCATGACTTTGTATAACGTATTATAAATTTTATATATAGATTTGTTTTTACATTCATGTCTATTAGGCCATTCGCATTGGTGACACCATCGTGTCTTAAAGCCATATAAAATTATTAAAACACACATTCTTTTTTCTTTTTACTCAACTTTATATCTTTTTTCATCCTTTTACTCAACTTTTATTAATTTTATATTTAAACACTCTTTCTTCTTTTTAAAAACACTCTCCAAAGTATCTAATATTAGACATTTTCTCTTCCTTTTAAGATACTCTCTCTTTCTTTTACTCAAATTTTATTAATTTTATATTTCAATATACCCACAAAAACACTCTCTTTCTTCCTTTTACAACTATTTTAATAATTTAATATTATAAAAACACCACATTAGATCACAAAAGGTCACCAATGCGGATGCTCTTACTAGTCATAATTAGAAAACTTGCATAAAATTCTTCTATTATAAATAATTTGTTATAAATAAAATAATTTGTAATAATGTTTTCTGGTTTTTTTGTACTCTCGTTTTTTTTTTTTGGTCAAGACTCTCCTTTTCAACTTCTCAATTTTCTACTCATCCTTTTACTCTTTGTTCTTAAAAAATGTGTTTGTTTCTTCAGCTTGGTAGAAATGAAAACCTATTTTACCCTTATACTATAACTTAAATTATTTATTACGACATAAATTAGTCGAGAGATGTATATGAACTTCTACATGAGAACATAATCGAATTACATAATGCTATAAGAGCGTAAAATAACATGTTAATTTTCATCTAAATAACGTTTGTCGTACTTTAGTTAGAAATGGTCCACCTTTATCGTGATTCTAAAGGTAAAAACGTGGATATATTCGAGATAACTCGTTTATCTACGGCGGCCAAATCTGGTCTGGTCCACGTTTAAATTATATATGTATTTGCTGAAATTATTAAAAATTATTATTCAAACGGAATTCCTCACGAAACATCTTTAAGATACTATAAAGAAAATAATCTTATGCATAAAAAGTAAGAAATGTGTAACGTGAACGTTTGTTCTATTCATCAAGTAGTAGCAGCCGGCATCGACCAGCGGTACAACTTCCTCTGGAAATAATCTTTAAACATATGTTGTATTGTACAATTAAGTTTATTGGGTTAGAAAAATAAAAATGTAATTAATGTTTGGTGCAGCTTTCACCTATATATTCATGACTTTTGAGTTATTGATTTGCAATCTGATTTCAATTTGTCAAGGACATTACTATAATTGTATAACAATTGAATCGTATATATGTTACGACTAATAACGTTTTAAGTAAGGTAATTACGTAAGGATTTCTCTTATTAAGATTCAGAACGTGCATTTGATCTTTCGAAATACACCTTTTTGGGTTCAATAAATGTTTCTTATCGTCACCGGCCATCTGTCTATCTAATATTTGATAAATTCGGTATACTACATGTCAGAATGTCGTTGGAAAATTTGTTTAGCTTGCGTTAGGTACTCTCTGAAAAAACACATGTTTTTTTTTCCGGACTGACTAATGATTTAAAGCTATTCCATTGTAACGTGTGCAGTGAATAACTGAATACCTATAATATTTCGAATATTAAAAAAACGAACACTCTTAAAACATATCTCAATCACCTCCATTTTCATGAAATTAAATATACACACCAGTTGAAAAGTTCAAACCCAGACATGTGCTACTTTGTAACTCAAATGTTGTTAACAAGATACCAAAGCTGTGTTTTTAGAATTTTTATTTGTCGTAGTTACGTCATTTCATTATTTTTACTCCAGTCTGATGAACAATACAGCCTGGGCGATCTCGAGTCTCAATTATCAACCATCACCAATTTAAAACTAAGAAAATTGATTTTTATAATGCTCGTGGTCCGCACGTTACCATCTATACATATCATAAAAACAACAGATAAGACAATGACACATCATTGCAATTAATAATTCTATTAAAATCTGGATAGTTGACCCCCAAAAAATGAAAAATAAAGTCTTATATAAGGCTTGCGTGGATAGTTGACCCCCAAAAAATATAAAAAAAAGTCTGGCGTGGATCGGATGCTACGACGAAGGATCGAACTTGCGTAGATTCTATGGTAGCATGAGAAAATTACATGCATATACACAAATACCACTAAGTTACAATATTAGTATAAAATGTTTTATTGATGTCGTTATCTAGTTAAAAGAATAATACATTAGGTTATATTAGATATATATCAATATCATACAATATTATGAGCAACAATATTATCAAATACTAACAAAAGGTGTGGTAATATAGTGGTAACACACGGGGTTAGTTTTTTTTTGTGCCTCGGGTTCAAATTTTTTTTGGTACGAAAAATTAATTTTTAAATTGAAATATACAAAAATTGTCTCCGGATATCGAAAAGATTTTGAGCTAAAGTTCGAAACTTCAACGGTTTAACAGAAAAAGAAAAATAGTATTATGAAATATATCGATGTTTGTTTTGGTGGTCGAGTCTCGAATGATTGAATTGTTTGGTTAAACTAAGGAACTATTCTGAATAAACAAAAAATATAAGTCCAATTATTAGGGGACAAATCCTTTACTAATTTTTCAACTTTTATACTATACCAAAAAAAACAAATCCTTTATTAAAGTTTATAATTTTAGAGTTGAAAGTTTTAAAAAAATTATTAATACGTGGCAAATTTTTAAATTGTCCATGTGTTTTTTTTTTTTGATTACTCAAAGTTTAAGCCAATAAAATGGCTCATGTTAATATTTTTGAAAATTAGCACACCAAAAATAATACTTTTAAAATTCTCCCTTGAATTATTCTTCTTGAATTTTACCTGCTTATTTCCCGTTATGATACTTAGATATCCAAAATTGAACATGTTTTTATTAATTTATTTAAATGATAAATATTTCACTAAAGAAAATTGAATATGACTATTGGAGTTGGACTTCACCACTGAAATCCGGTCCATAAGACATGTTTATAATTAGACTGGATTATAAGTGGAATTAGGCATAAGGCCCAAATTCTTGCCAAACTCATATAAAAGGCCAACATATTATCTGAATATGGTGGACATGACCCATTTACCTATCAAGGTGAAGACTGTTTCACCGCTTTAGTCAACGAAGTTAGAACGGGTCAGCGTTGATCCATCGTCCCAGCTGAAGTCCCGATATTTTCGGAGGATGAATCCAAATGTGCTAGAGATCTTCGGAGACGAGGAGTGATACAAGGAGCTGAACGGTTAGCTCACAGATGCCATAAATACGAAGAGAGCCGAAATCACCATTTTTTTCCATAAGCTTACACTTAACACCACTTTAGCTCCCACAATTGTTCTAGTTAAAGTTCTCTTTGTATATTCGACCAATTGTCAAGATAAATTCAATTTTGTATTTGTGTCCAAGTTTGGTCAGAATTATTGACAGTTTTTAGGGCTGAAATTTCTTTCCCGAATTCAAATATAATTTCTTAGTGCGGAATCTATCTTCCACAATGTCTAGAGATATATACATCTAAAGACAACTCAAATGGGAAAAACTTGTTAAACGAACGTGAAGAACTATGATTCATGGTTTATAACGAGTTTCCTTAAGGTCTTTGACCTAAAAATGAGCCGCCGTAACCACAATGATGCTCCTCCGCCGCTGCTCCGCCGTGCAGTCCTGCTTCTTCTCCTCCTGAAGAAACATTGCTCCTCGTCTCGGCCGCTCGAAGCTCGTCTCGTTGACTAGTCCTTTCTCCGTCGGAATCTCAAGTTCTTATGGCTCTCTCCGCTGCAACGCCCTCCATGGTTCGTCGATCTGCAACAGTGGATGAGTTATCAATCCTCTCGTCACAGGTCGGGTCTGATCTCACTGTGACTCCATCTCACCGCCGGTGGTTGTTCTCTCCGGCGCCGCCATCATCAAAACCTTTGAAACCTCCGGATCCACCCGTCCCACCGGATCCACCACCGCTCACTCGGTCGATAGTTCCCGACCAAGCACCGCTGCTCCTTCACCGTATCACCATCATCTCCGACCATGTATCATCGCCATTTCTGTCCCTCGCCGTCAATGAAGACACCTCCTCCCGACTTATCACCATCTCCGGTGAAACCACTCTCGTCGCCGTTCTCGTCCCCCACCTATCAAAGACCTATCACCGCTGTCTCGCCGTCGATGAAGGCACCTCCTCCCGACTCATCACCGTCTCCTCTCTCCAAGGCGTGGGCCTGGCCCAATTTGATTGGTCTATTTCATCAGTTCCAGGCCCATTTGCCCATTTTAAATTCACGATTTCTCTCTGTCTCTGTATCGAGAGAACGTTAGGTTAGCTAAATGACTTGCGAGAATGATTAAGGGAATGACATAAGGATTTAGAGAATCAGACATGTGCCAAGTTGTAAAGATTACAAGGTTTTTAAAGAACCCAGAAAATTTTAAACGTCTCTCATCGGAGAGGATAATGAGCTCACCGAGCCTTTTTGATAGTATCGTTGATATGTAAAATCCGGCAAACATCATACCGTAATGAGCCTTGAATTTACCCGGATTGACCAAGGAAACAAGCGCACCAGCTATATATATATTTGAAAATCCCCCTAAATAATTTGTTTTAGAACTCATATCTAGAGGTGAAGTTACTTGCATAGTATGGTTTTGGGCTCAATGGAATTGTGTCCATTTGACTAAACCGTGTGTAGTTTCTTCCTCTATCGAAGATAGACTCATACGTCATCTTCCCCTCTTTATGAGAGGTGATTGGCTTCCGGTTTCAAAATCGAGAAAATTCTCCATCAGGGTGCGAGTCTATTTAAGCTCTATGCATTTGGTTCTAACCAAGCGAGCTAGGTATGACCATGTGTTGGTTGTGGTTTTAAAGAAAGTTGATACCATGAGTCTCTCTCTCCAAAGATCAACATTGTGATGTCATGTGGACTGGGTCTTGTTTGTTGAAATTTCGGTGGTCGGATATGAAATGGTTAAAGCTTCGGCCAAAGTTTTCAGTATTTCGAACGAGTGCTCGGATTCAAACTTTGGTTCCCTATCTATCTTGTAGCTCTTTTGATTCTATCATGTTCTTAATGTCTTTAAATTTATGCTTATGTAGTTATTTTGTGGTTGTTGTAATTTCGATTCCATCTGATTCAGATTTGAACAATGCCTCTTTGTGAGGATGTAACCGCTTAATCTAATGATAATCCAAGTGTTAAAAAAACGAGTTTCCGTACACAAATGTTTTAAAAAACTTCTATTAAGAATACTTAGGACAACTACGCTTAATTTATCTCTTCATTTCAATATTATTTCGTAGTTTCTTTTCAACTCATTAAATTTCGTTAAACTAAATGCGTCTACCAAGAAATTTTTTTTAGTTCAGAAAAATTGCAAGGCTGAAAAATAAGTTTGTTAATTTTACTTCAAAATCATTTTGACCCACAATCTTTAAAATATACATAGTCTGAAAAATAAAATGCATGGAGGTCTCCTAATATTTTTAAGTCTGCAAAAAACACTAAGACATGACACACATTGTCAAATGTCTGCAGACTAAACATAAGTTTGTCATACAACTACAAGCTTTTAGAGTCTATAAAAAAAAAATACACAGATTAAACATAATCACACTCCCAAATAACTATGCCACATGCTATCGAGTGTAGTGGCCAATTTATGGTGGAGTGCAAAATCCAATCCGAAGGATATGCTTTGGCTATCTTGGAAAATATTATGTCCTTCTAAGAATGATAGAAGTATATGTAGTACTTTTTTAAAGATCTCAATCAAGTCTTTTTGGCTAAACAGCTATGACGACTGAACCAATTTCCAGACTCATTAGTTGACCGAACCTTTCAAATGATGTATTTTTGGAATACGCACCATTTTAATGTGAATTCGTATGGTTGATGAGAACTTGGTCCTAGATGCATTATCAAAACAAAACAATAAACTTTGGTACCAGACCCCACTCAACATATGAAGGTCTCTGGTCTAATTGATTTCCCCATAATACTAAGTTTGCGACTTTCTACGATGTTGAATAGAAGAATGACACGTCTATGAATCATGACAAACACTATTGGAGTAGGTTGTGTTAGTGTATTGCTGACTGATTTAAGAACACCTTAGATCACGAAGTGAACAAAGTCTGAGACATGAAATTAAGACAAATAGACACTACAAGAAAACACCATCGATTCTGACGGAATTTTCAGCCGTCAGTATTTCCGTCGGTCAATTCCGACGGTTTACTGACGGTAATCTGACAGAAAATTCATTCCATCAGAACTCCGTCAGTTTATTCTGACGGATTTCTGACGGAAAGGGCATCCGTCAGTTTTTCGTCATAAATCCGTCATTATTAACCGACGGAATACCGATGGAAATAATTGGTCATCTAATTCTGACGGTATTAATGACGGAATACTGACGGAAATAAGATTTTTTATAGGGCTGACGGAATTCCGACGGAATTCTGACGGATTCCGATGTCGTCGTTATGTCGGAGGTTTTGACGGTTGTCTGACGGAATTCTGACGGATTTTCATTCTACTTAAGTTTTCCAATTTCTCCGGTTGTTCATAAGATCATTTGAAAACCAAAAAAAAAAATTTTAGATATGAGTTCTTCATATTTTCGGTCATGGATGGACGGACCAATGATGGAAGAGGGGTGTAACTTATTAACGACTGCATACGCTACTGGTATTTCCGAGTTCATGAAGTTACCCAGAAATCAAGAGGCGGCCAACAAAGGTCAGGATATCAAATGTCCTTGTTCTAATTGCCGTAATAGAATTAGTGTTGATGTTCCTAATGTTTGGAACCATTTATATAGATATGGATTTAGGGCCGGATATAAGGTTTGGTATTTACATGGAGAAAGGAATTATGAATATGGTAGTAGTAGTAGTAATGCACCTTATTTTCCGGATAGCGTAGGGGAACCTACAGCGGAAGTAGATGTTGGGGTAAGTACGGAAGTAGATGTTGGGGTAAGTACGGTTGCGATGGTTAGAGATAATTTCCAGTCGGGTGGTTATGAGGGTGGTAGGGTTGAAGAGCCTAATTTAGAATCTCGAAGTTTTTTTGATATGTTAGACGCAGCAAAGCAACCACTATACAGCGGTTGTAGGGATGGTCATTCACCGCTATCTTCTGCTACAAGGATGATGAACATAAAGACTAATTACAATTTGTCCGAAGATTGTGTTGATGCATTCGCCGAGTTCGTGAAAGATATTTTGCCAGAAGATAATCTGGCCTTTGGATCATACTACGAGATCCAAAAACTTGTTGCCGGTCTTGGTTTGCCCTACCAGGTTATTGATGTGTGCATCGACAACTGTATGATATACTGGAGAGAAGACGAGAACCGAAATAAATGTAAATTTTGCAACAAACCACGGTTCCAAGACACAAGTGGGAGGGTGCAGATTCCCTTCAAACGGATGTGGTATTTACCCTTAACGGAGAGGTTGAAAAGGCTGTACGAATCTGAACGCACAGCTAACTCTATGAGATGGCATGCAGAGCATAGACAAGATGGAGATATCACACATCCTTCTGACGCGAAAGCGTGGAAACACTTCCAATCAGTATATCCAGATTATGCGTGTGAACGACGGAATGTATACATAGGCTTATCCACTGATGGTTTCAACCCGTTTGGCAAGCATGGAAGAAAATATTCGTTGTGGCCGGTCATCGTGACACCTTACAATTTTCCTCCATCTATGTGCATGCGCCGAGAGTTCTTGTTTCTCTCAATTCTAGTTCCCGGGCCAGATCATCCAAGACGGTCGCTCGATATATTCCTCCAACCATTGATCTGTGAGTTGAAGATGTTGAGGGAGTATGGTGTTACGGCATTCGATGTATCAATCAAACAGAATTTCAACATGCGGGCGGTTCTTATGTGGACAATAAGCGATTTTCCTGCGTACGGTATGTTATCTGGATGGTCAACGCATGGAAGATTGGCATGTCCTTATTGCCAAGACAATACTTCAGCTTTCCAATTACAGCACGGCAGGAAGACTTCATGGTTTGATTGCCACAGGTGTTTTTTGCCAGATAATCATCCATATCGTCGGTCTAGAAGACATTTCAACACGGATGTACAAGTGTTTCATGGTCCACCTCCTGAGATAGATGGTCGCAGCATGTTGGAACAGTTACGAGATTTTGGTGCAGAGCGAACTCCGGAATGTGGGGGTAATGGCCATTACCCCGTTGACGGTTGTGGGGAATATCACAATTGGCACAAGAAGAGTATTTTCTGGGATTTGCCTTACTGGAAAGACCATCTACTTCGGCATAATCTAGATGTCATGCATGTGGAAAAGAATTTCTTTGATAACATCATGAACACTGTATTAAATGTACCAGGAAAGACAAAAGACAACTGGAAGTCTAGATTAGACTTGCCATCGATTTGTTCGAGGCCATCTCTTCATGTAAAGAACGGAAGATTGCCGATGCCTGCTTTCCGGTTAGACGCAGGGCAGAAAGAAGTATTTTTTGAATGGTTCAAAAAATTTGTAAAATTTCCAGACGGTTACGCATCTAATCTACGTAATTGCGTGGATTCGACGGAAGCCAAGTTTATAGGGATGAAGAGTCATGATTGTCATGTTGTGATGCAGCGTCTTCTTCCATTTGTATTTGCATATCTTCTTCCACAACCTATCCACCAAGCTATTGGAGGTATATTTCTTACTCCCGTTAGTTTCTTACAACCATAATAGTACTATATATGTACTAACTTGTTTAATTTTCGTTTGTAGGAGTTGGTGCATTCTTCCGAGATTTATGTTCAAAAACGCTTACCACCCACGGGATACGTAACTTGGAGGCCAATATCCCGGTTATCCTTTGTAATCTTGAGAAGATATTTCCACCGTCATTTTTTGACGTTATGGAACATCTTGCTATTCACCTCCCCCGCGAAGTAGCCTTAGGAGGCCCTGTTCAATACCGATGGATGTATCCGTTCGAGCGGTACATGTTCCACCTGAAGAAAAAGGTTAAAAATTTGAGCAAGGTTGAGGGATCAATTGTCGCACAAAGCATAAACGAGGAAGTCTCCCAATTTTCCGAATATTACTTTCCACCGGCAGTTAGTACTAAGGCGAGACGGCCTCCCCGACATGATGATAGAGGTGAGAAAGCAGTCTATGACGTGGTAGTTCCCGAGTTGTTTACCCAAGTTGGTCGACCAAGTGGAAAAGCAAAGAAACGCAGACTATCACCACAAGAGGTCACACATTTGCATACATATATCCTAAGAAACTGTGATGAAATTTTGGAGTACGAAAGGTATATATATATCAGTTATCATACTGAATTTATAGAATTATTTTACTTCATCTACTAACGACTGTTATGTTACAGGATATACATGTCTCTCGCACGTGAATACCATCGTGATAAGACAGATGCCGAACTTGTTGTCTTGAAAGATGAAGAATTTGAGAGGTGGTTAAAATGTTATGTAAGTTTACTATAATTACTTACTCTTAATTTTCGATGTTATCACGTTCATATGTTACTTATATCTTACTATTATCATTTTTAGGTTTCCGATTGTATAGCACGTGCTCATCCCCTCCCGACATGGTTACTAGAGTTTGTCCATGGTTTACGCATCACTGCCATTTCATATCCCCAGTTTTGCAGTAGGGGATATTCGTTCAGGATCCGCAAGGAAGGACGTGAAACGTCAACTGCGGACTATGGTATTTCGGCAAATTCCGGCGATACCATGTACTATGGGATTTTAAAAGAAATCTTGCAAATCCGCTATCCGGGAATGTTGAACTTGAGTTGCATTGTGTTTATGTGTGATTGGTATGATCCATCCAATGGTCGAGGGGTTCGAGTTGACCCTCTTGGTGTTATTTCGATAAATTCAAGCCGAAAACTACCGTATTACGATCCATTTATCCTTGCTTCTCAAGCAGACCAGGTATCAATACGCTAATATGTTTACCTATGTACTCATAGTTAACGTTTCTTGTTCATGTATATTAGCAATATCAACTAATTGTTAATAGGTTTGCTACATGCCATATCCTCGAGTAGCCTACCGTACAGATCCGTGGATTACAGTTACGCCAATAAACCCCAGAGGAAAAATCTATGGAGTTCCAGAACATGATGCTCTACAACCATCGAGAAGTGTACCAATGTCACCTGTTGAGGAGATGAATAACATTGACCTTGTCGTTGATGTCACACATGTCGGGGATGATCTAGTGCATTCAGACGAAGAGGAAACACGTGGGGAATTTGACGACGATTCAGACTCCATCCCTAGTGAAGATCCCTCCGAAGATTCAGAATAATAATTTGGGATTAAATGTTTGCTTTTTCATGTTCTTCTTTTACATTTGTGTGTTCCGTATTATTTAATAGTATATATATTGTCATGTTCACTGACTAATTAACGATAATTATTGGTATTGCAACTCCAATAAAACATTACATATAATGAAACATAAAATTTAGAACACATTCTTAAAAAGGTACACAAAATCCTTGCAAATATTAAACACACAACGGTTATGGTACAACTACATAATAAACTCCGCATTTGAAAATCATATGTCGGTTTCCACTTTAGTGATGTTATTTCCCTTTTTCTTCTTTTGTTAGAACCATTTACTGATGTTCTTTCCCTTTTTCTTCTTTTGTGGAGAATCTACAAAGCCGTCACACAATTCGCTTTTGATTGCATCAACATCTAGATTTATGTTTGGCTTCTCTGGACTTTGGGCGAACTCGAAATCATGATAGTAATGATCCTTTGGTGGCGAATCTATAAATCCGTCGCACAATTCACGTTTGATTGCATCAACATCTAAATTTAAGTTTGGCTTTTCTGGGCTTCGGGCGAATTCATAATCATGGTAATGATCCTTACATACGTTTGAAGTACTTCCACTGTAAGTATCTGACTTTTCCATCAATTGACATGGTTGCTCGCCTTCGATTGGATTGGCGTGGTTGATGTTTTGCGACCACTGGCTGTCAAGCACTATTGTTAATGTGGAATCTTCTTTATGGATTGGTGAGCAAGTATCAAATTCCCACGAGTAAGTGGGAATCTCTTGAGTGAATTCGTCGCAATGAGATTCGGTTTCCCAGGAGTATTTTGGAACATAAAATTTTTTTTTATCAGATGTTGTTTTTGCGTCTTCATTTGGAGAGCGAGAAGACATGTTTTTTTTGTTACGGAGAGGTGTAGAAGATATACACTCCATCAGATGTATTTATAATAGAAGTTATATGTATAAACCGTCTGTATTCCGTCTGTTACGGAGAGGTGTCGGCAAAGTTTGATTGGTCAGCTGTACCGACGGATTTTCGACGCAGCTATGTCGTCAGAATTGTGTGACGGATGTCCGACGGATGGCGGACGATTTCTGATGTCGGCAATGATTGATTGGTCAGGTGGACCCACGGATTTCCGACGAAGATAAGTCGTCAGAATTATGTAACGGAATTCCGACGAAATTCTGACGGATCCGATGTCGGCAAACTTTGAGTGGTTAACACATCGTCTGGGTTGGCCGATGGGATTGATGTGTTGTTATGTCGGAGGTCTTGACGGTTGTCTGACGGAATTCTGACGGATATCACTTGTACATAAGTTAGCAGATTTTGTCATTCCTTTATAAAAAAATTTCAACACAAAATCATAACACATAAAAATTCAATTACGTAATGGCAAACAGAGATTTGTGGAATTACTATATGCAAAACCGAGCACCCGGTCATAACCCTCCAAACACAACTCTTGTTCCTTCAAGCCCTCCTTACGATAACTTAAATGTTACTGAAGCTGAACCGACAATTTCACTCCGTCCAACTCAACAATCCCAAAACCAAACGCCCGTAATACCGGGACCTGGCCAAAATATTGTTATGTGTAATATTTTACCCTCCATGATTTTATAAGTATGTACCATCGATCATTTAATATGGAATAATACGGATTTCCGACCTTTTTGTGATCAATTAATAATCCCCTTTAGGTAAAAAAAATGAAAAGAAATAACAATACGATATTTTAACAATTTTCCAATTGTTTCCAATTCAAAATTCTTTTAATTTGTAAATTTTTTTCAATTCTCTTAATAGAAAAACACATGAATCTCTTACATTTAAATTGTTGAATCTTATTAAATTAATATAAAAACAAATATTCCGTCAGAAATCCGTCAATATTGCCTGACGGATTTCTAACGGATCTTTAATTTATATATATTTTATCCGGTTAAAAAAATATATATTAAAAAAAAACCGTCAGAAATCCGTCAGCCAATATTGACGGATTTCTGACGGAATTTTATTTATTTTAAATTTTTTGCAAAAAAAGAAAAATTAAAATACAATCACGTGTTACGGATTTGTAACGGATCCTAAATTTAATATTTGTTTTCCTCGCATACAGATAAACGCTATATTTGTTTAGGATGTACGATATTATAACAATTTTACGATTGTTTTCCAATGAATTGAATTTCACTTCTTATAAATTGATTGTAATTTATTAGGATTTATACAAATTTATAATATAATCTTCAAAATTCTTTAAATTTTTAAATTTAACATTTCTCCATTACACAATAAAAATAAAAACGCCAAGTATCTTTTACATTTAATTATGTGTAAATCCTTATTAAACTATTTAAAAAATAAAGAATCCGTCAGAAATCCGTCAGCCAATATTGACGGATTTCTGACGGAATTTTATTTTTTTAAAAATTTTTCTAAAAAAGAAAAATTAAAATACAATCACGTGTTACGGATTTGTGACGGATCCTAAATTTAAAATTTTTTTTCCTCGCATACAGATAAACGCTATATTTGTTTAGGATGTACGATATTATAACAATTTTACGATTGTTTTCCAATGAATTGAATTTCACTTCTTATAAATTGATTGTAATTTATTAGGATTTATACAAATTTATAATATGATTAATCTTCAAAATTCTTTAAATTTTTAAATTTAACATTTCTCCATTACACAATAAAAATAAAAACCCCAAGTATCTTTTACATTTAATTATGTGTAAATCCTTATTAAACTATTTAAAAAATAAAGAATCCGTCAGAAATCCGTCAGCCAATATTGACGGATTTCTGACGGAAAACCCTAATTTACTCCCACCTAAACACTTCGGTCTCATCAAAATAGCGGGATGGCTGACGGAATTCTGACGGATTTTAATAACCCGTCATAATTCCGTCATAATTCCGTCATAGTGTTATTTAAAACCACCACTTCGTCTTCTCCGTCGAACATAGAGAGAAAAAAAAAAAATTCAACTCCTCTTCTCCGTCCGATTCACCGACTTCTCCGTCCGATTCTCCGTCTTCTCCGTCGATTCACCGCCGTTTGTCACCCAACTCACCAAATCAATGTAAGTTCTTGGTAGTTTTAAGATTATGAACAAATCCATATAAATTTTTTCAATCCGTTCAAATCGATGCTTCAAATTGTGTGTTATTCAATTGGGTATGGGTAAATTTCGAAATAGAAATCTTGTAGAACATGGTTTTGTTATTGATTTACGAATTAAAGATATGGAGATTTAGAAAATCATATGAATTTAGGGATTTAGAAAATTCCATGAATTTAGTGATTTATTAAAGAATTATGAATTTTGAAATTATGATAAATTAGGGATATATGGATGTATAGATTAATTAAATTTCAATTGTAAAAAGTTGTTGTAATTTTTAAGGATTTATTGAGATATATACATGTAAGTTGTTAAAATTTGGGAAAAAACTCTTAAAATACAAAGATGTAACGCTTAAATTAAAAAACATATGAAAATATGTAACTTTAAAAAACATGTAACTTTTAAAAACATGTTACTTTATAAAACATTTAAATAATGTATAAAAACTTTGTAATTTAAACAAATAGAAAAACTTTAAAAACCATACAAATTGGAATATGTGTAGATGCATTCGCGGATTCAATTGTAATAAATTTTTGTAATTTTTTAGGATTTATTGAGATTTATACTATGTACGTTATAAAAAGTTGGAAAACAAAAATTCTTACATTTCAAATAAATTGCAAAACTTTTACAAACATGTAACGCTTAAATTTAAAAATATTTAAAATATGTAACATTTAAAAACATGTAACTTTTATATATCGCATATTACCAAATTACCATAAATCATAAAATCCTTAAATTCTAAACTCCCAAATACTAAAAATCATAATTTCCAAAAGCCCTAAATCCGTAGTAAAGATTGTAAATTTTAAAGCAATAATTGACATACTAATTTTAAATATGTAATAAAAATAAATGGTTATTTAAAAAAATTTTAAATCGTAGGGATTATCCCCTATTTCATGGTGGTACCGGAGGTGGTGAATCCAGTAGGGGAGGTGGGACTGCTAGTAATTCGCAGATCCCAACCACTCCTCTTATGGGTACAGCTGCCTCTGCTGCTCGTACGGCTATGACCATCGAGGAGTTTGTGTCGCAACCTGGTCGGGATAGGTTGACACGCCTTGACCCGGACTTACCTGACAACACGACCTGGTAATGACTACTTTTCAAAATTTAAATGATTATATAAGCTTAATAAAAATTGTTTAAAAATATGAAACAAAATACCGTGTAGGTTCCAATTTTCGGGAAACAGTATTGCGGGTTGTATCAACGAAATGGTCAACAGCATGATAACTAAGCCGTATCCCACATATGAGTCGATGCCGGCTGAAGACCAGGACACATGGTTTCGGCAATTTGCGGTAAATGTTTATATTCTTAAATAAATATACAATTTTTTAAAAAAAATTCCAATTGTCAATAAATCGAGTATTGGTTTTCTTTGCAGCAAGAATTTACGTGGGACCCCCAGCTGACACCAATGGTCCGACGTTTTTTCGACAAAAAGGCGAGGAGAAAGTATTCGTCGAAAATAAACGAGTGGAAGAACAAGTGGATAAAAAAGGGGAAGGCGCCTAAGGTTATTAAAGACAACACAACATTATGGGATGGACTTGTTGCATATTGGCAACTGGAGGCCACTCAAGGGACCTCCGCCCAAAACTCGAGTAACCGGAAGAGCCAGCGGAATGGGAAGGGAGAGGCGACCCACAACCTCGGTGCAACGAGCAAGACGACACGTGTTCAGCAACTGGTAATTTTCCTAATTTTTCAAATAATTTTACTTATCGCTAACATTTTCCGTACTTGAATATGCTAACAGTTTGAGAAGACCGGTGTGCGTCCGTCGAATGTTGATATCATCAGAGATGCCCACACCAACAGAAAGACGGGTGAAATCCATGATGCGATTGCTCGGGAAATCGTGGAGAGCGTGGAGAAGGCCGGGCAGGAATACCTCCAGTCGCAACCGATCGTCGAAGGAACTCCGCCGCTAACCGAAGTTCCATTCGACAAGGTGAACGAGTTCACTTTCGAGGTTAGTAAACGTGTCAATTTTAAACACATTTAAAATACCTTTTAATACTAATACGTTTTGAATTTTAATTTTTTTTTTCTTAGGTAACCCCTAAGAGCAGAGGTCGTGTCTACGGCCTCCCCGAAGACAGTTGCTCATCTGTTTCGTCGTATCGCTATCACGGTGGTAGCAGTTTGCTAGCACAAAACGCCCAACTGACCCAACGGGTTGTCTCTTTGGAGGAACGGATTGAGGAGGCGGAGGAACGGCGCAAGAGGGAAATGGAGGAGGTGGAGGCACGGCGTCTGAGAGAGAAGGCAGAGGCGGACGAACGATACAATCAGATGGAGCAGAAGATGAACGACTTCTTACGTCGTCAAGGACTTTAAATTTATATTGTAATTTAAATTTAATGTAAAACTTTAATTTCTTTTTAAAACAATTTCTATTTAATTATAATTTTCTTTTTTTTAATTTAATTTTTTCTTACTAATTTATTTTTTTGCATTTATTTTATTAAAAATAATTTTTTTTTTTTTAAATAATGCCAAATCCGTCAGAATTCCGTCAGGACACCCTGACGGAATTCTGACGGCCAACGGATCACCGGAATCCGTCACGAAACCGTCGGAATTCCGTCAGTTACTTGAACCGTCAGAAAACCGTCGGAAGACTGGGCTCCAACGAAATTCCGACGGTTTCCTGACGGATTCCGGTGATCCGTTGGCCGTCAGAATTTCGTCAGGGTGTCCTGACGGAATTCTGATGGATTTGAAATTCTGACGAGATAGAACTGACGGATCAAATCCGTCAGAAATCCGTCGGAAAACCCCTGATTCTGACGGATTTATGACGGATTTTTCCGTCAGAAACTGAGATGTTTTCTTGTAGTGAGAGTTGAAGCAGAACTGAAGGTGAGTTGAAGCAGTCGTTGATGCAGTCTGTAACAGGTTTGGCTACGGGCCTTGACGCTCATGGGCTTGAAGATCACATGACTTGGAGAGTCTTTAGGGTTTAGGGACATGAGTATTTATACCTAGAGGCGTAAACTAAACAAACCATGCGCCTAGGGTTTTATTATGAGATGCATATATATGTGTGGTGTCGTCACATCATATAGATTTGTATATCTATTGATGGTTGTCTATGAAGTTTGCAATGATTGAGGAGAGACGGTGATGCATAAGTGTTGACGGTTAGTAGTTAAGCTTATGAGTTTGATGCTTAGCTTCACATTTTGTTTATGTAAAAAAGAACGGTAGTGTTTGATTATGCGTTTGCAGGAAATTAGAAAATAGAAAAACGAACTTGAAGGAAAAAGTTATTATAACAGTTATTTGTAATAACTATTATAGACATTGGTTAACATTTATGTAATAACTATTATAGACAGTGGTTAACATTTATAATAACAGTTACAACAACTAGAGTGTTAAAACAGTTATAGAGTTTGGTTAACCACTGTTATAATAGTGGTTTGATTATGCGTTTGTCTATCTGTTAGCTTGTTAATTTTTTCTATAGTGAATTTGTTCTGGGCGAAGTCCCGGAAAATAGAAAACAAACTTTAGTTAACCAATCTCTCGTGTCTCTTTTATTTTGCACACTTATTGTTATAGTTCTCATCAAAGGAACCGAGCCGCACTTTCAAATTGGTATCTGAAACTCCAAAATGAAACAATATACTTCTTCGGGATCAAAACGAAGGGGAGAGGGGCGGTGAAAAATGAAAATCTTACCATCCTCCAATTATTCTCCTCCAAAACGAGAATTTTGGAGTTTATTCTCGTTTATCGATTTAGATTCGAAATTGTCAAAACTGGTTTACTAGCACGAACATCACATCTCGCGAAATCAACTTTTTTTTTTTTTAATATTGTAATCATGTTTTTAATAAATTGATATGCATTTGTGATCTAAAAAAAATTCAAGTTTAACTTGTTTTGAAAAATCAATTCAAATTTCGATCAAATAACACGTGATATAGTCGTGATCTAGTTTTTTGGTTAATTAATTAAATCAGTGAAAACCCCTCAACGACTTCTTTTCCTCTATAAATACCCAACCGGCGAAAATCGCCACACCATTGATATAACAAATTCAGACCCCAGTGAGCGAAAAAAATAGAGCGAATCTTTCAGCTTCAGAGTTCCAAATATGATCGGAGATTTGGTGGATCTGTTCACCGGCGGCGGAAATGTGAAGACGAAGGTGAAAGGAACGGTGGTTCTGATGAAGAAGAACGTCCTCGATTTCAACGATTTCAACGCTTCGTTTCTCGATCGCCTCCATGAATTTCTCGGAAACAAAGTCACTCTTCGATTAATTAGCTCCGATGTTACTGATCCAGGTAATCGCACCTCTTTTTTTTTTTTTTTCCATAAATGGAATTTCCCTGCTTGGTTTTTTTTTTTTTTTTTGAAATTTTTATTTATTTCGTTTTTCTCTCATTTTCCTTGACTTGTGTGTAAATTAAATAGTCCTTAATTACTTAATTAGTATCCAAAAGAAAATTATAGTACTACTAATTAATTGTACGAGTATAGTATAATTTTAAAGTTCGCGATTACCAATATATTTGTTATTGGTAAACAAAAAGAAATATATTTTTGTTATTTTCTACATACCTATATCTTCTTGTCCTGCGTGTTTTTTTAGCTGAAGAAATTATGAGAACAATCAAATTTAAATCTGTGAGACCATTTTTTTAAAAATTTCTTCTAGTTAATGTGAACATCACAAAACTTGAATGTTTGTTTGATATATGGAAACTTATTGAGCAAGAAAGCTTGGAATTGTTTTGGCTTTTTTTTTTTTCCTTTAACAAGGCCTAAAGCATTATTCTCCATGAAAAGACGATAAAATCAGATACCATTTTTGTCTTACCAAGTCACGTTCATCATTTTTTATCTTTTCCCCTCAACCAAATAAATTATAATTTTCTTCTCATTTTTTTGGATTTTTTTTGTTTATCTATGGACCACTGTTTCCAAATTTTTTTACCTTTAGCAGAGAAATGGAATCGAATTCCGGTAGAAAATATTATAGAAATGAATATTTTAACAACTTGACTATAATCACTTTCTTGTTGTCTTCTTGAACAACTAAATATTTAATGGTGTATATGATTTAATTTTCATGTGTATATATATATAACTATGAAAATATGGTCTGGAATTTTTTCTTTGTTCTTTTGTGTCTTTTCAAATTTTTAAAAGATTATTCACCAATTAGATTAAGAATCTTTTTTCGAACATTACTGTTACACTCGACTTTGTTATTCTGATTATATTCCACTTGGAACCATATTCACGTCCGACTTTAATGTTCGTATTCTCAAATAGTTTCAGATAATTAAACAATCTGTTATACACACCGAATAATTATAGATGTAGTATTATGTGTTTCATGTTTGATTTATTCAATATAATCTTCTTTCTACGTATAGAATTGTCCACAAAACATTAAATGTTTGTTACATATTTGGATGTATTCTAACTTTTATATATTTGGATGTATTCTAAATTTCAAAAAAAATATTTGGATGTATTCATGTTACATGTATGGCCAAAGGAAAACTAAATAAGAAAGTTCTCTTTGTTCTCCTTTGAGAGTCATTACAACTTGATAGTATTATTTATTTATTTTCTTCATGTTGTTTTTTGTTTGGCTTTGCAGTAGACAGTTCTAAGGGCAAACTAGGGAAGGCTGGTCACTTGGAGGACTGGATTACAACAATCACTTCATTAACCGCAGGCGAATCAGCTTTCAAGGTCACATTCGATTACGACACCGATTTCGGTTACCCTGGCGCGTTCTTAATCCGAAACAGCCATTTTAGTGAGTTTTATCTCAAAAGTCTCACACTTGAAGACGTCCCAGGCCATGGCAGAGTCCATTACCTCTGTAACTCCTGGGTTTACCCTGCTAAACACTACACCAAAGACCGAATCTTCTTCTCCAACAAGGTAATTACTAAAATCACAATAATAGATGTAACATAATAAAAGAAATAATGTTTTTAACTTTTGTTTCAGACTTATCTTCCACACGAAACACCCGCGACGCTACTCAAGTACCGAGAAGAAGAGCTTGCGAGCCTGAGAGGAAACGGAGAAGGAGAGCTTAAGGAATGGGACAGAGTCTATGACTATGCTTACTACAACGATTTAGGTGTCCCGCCAAATAACCCACGGCCCGTACTTGGAGGCACTCCTGAGTATCCTTACCCGAGAAGAGGGAGAACCGGACGAAAACCGACTAAAGAAGATCCTCAAACCGAGAGTCGGTTACCGATCACGTCAAGCCTCGACATATATGTTCCGCGGGATGAGAGATTTGGACACTTGAAGATGTCTGATTTCCTCGCTTATGCTCTGAAAGCAATTGCTCAGATCATTCAGCCTGCGCTTGAAGCTGTCTTTGATGAAACCCCGAAAGAGTTTGATTCTTTCGAAGATGTTTTAAAGATTTATGAAGAAGGACTTGATCTACCAAACCAGGAGTTGATCGATAGTATCGTTAAGAATATACCGCTTGAGATGTTGAAGGAAATATTCAGATCAGATGGTCAGAAATTCCTTAAGTATCCAGTGCCTCAGGTCATCAAAGGTAGTACTCCAATCTTGAATATTCTTTGTTCTTGTTAGTAAATAGTAACAAAAAATGTTACTCAATTGCATTTTGAATGACGTTTTCGGTTTTTTCTTTGTTTCTAGAGGACAAAACTGCATGGAGAACTGACGAGGAATTCGCTAGAGAAATGCTTGCTGGGCTAAACCCTGTTGTTATTCAACTTCTTGAGGTGAATCCATGAAATATTTTCGTAAAATGTAGTTTTGTTCTGCTTTCTTACAGGTTTTTTGGCATGTTAACTTGTAGGAATTTCCTCCAACAAGCAAGCTAGACAGCGAAACATACGGTAACCAAAACAGTACAATTACCAAAAGCCATATAGAACAAAGCTTAGATGGACTCACTGTGGAAGAGGTAACAAAACTACTATAAAACAAAATACAAATCCGATATCGAGTAAAAATTGAAACAAATTGTCTTGTTTGCTATTTCAGGCTCTGGAGAAGGAAAAGTTGTTCATATTAGACCACCATGACACACTGATGCCGTACTTGGGACGTATAAACACAACCACTACTAAAACTTACGCAACAAGGACACTTCTGTTCCTAAAAGACGACGGGACTTTGAAGCCATTGGTGATAGAGCTGAGCTTGCCTCATCCTGATGGAGACAAATTTGGAGCAGTGAGTGAAGTATATACACCTGGTGAAGGAGTCTACGACTCGTTGTGGCAGTTAGCAAAGGCTTTTGTTGGTGTAAATGACTCTGGAAATCATCAGCTTATAAGCCACTGGTAATTTAATACGTAACGGTTATTATAAGTTGGGGTAAAATTGACTTATCTGCATGATCTGAATTTAAAAGTTTTGGTTTTTTTTACAGGATGCAAACACATGCGTCGATTGAACCGTTTGTGATTGCTACAAACAGACAGCTGAGTGTTCTTCACCCGGTTTTTAAGCTCCTTGAACCTCATTACCGTGATACGATGAATATCAATGCACTTGCTAGGCAAATCTTGATCAATGGTGGTGGTATCTTTGAGATCACTGTGTTCCCTTCTAAATATGCCATGGAGATGTCATCTTTCATCTACAAGAACCACTGGACCTTCCCTGACCAAGCGTTACCAGCCGAACTTAAAAAGAGGTAACGCATATTTACTCAATCTTTCAATATTCATAAGAGAACTGAATGTAGCAGTTTGATGAACCAAAATAAGATTTTTCCTTTTTAATAAACTGTGGGAGTTCCCGATCTTTGACCTATAATCTCCTCTGGTGCTAGCCGTTGATAATACCACGTTTGAGAGATGTAAATAAGATTAACAAGTTTCATTTCTTGATCGCAGAGGGATGGCTGTTGATGACCCAGAAGCGCCACACGGTTTACGCCTAAGGATAAAAGACTATCCTTACGCGGTGGACGGGCTTGAGGTTTGGTATGCGATTGAATCATGGGTGCAAGACTACATTTCCTTGTACTACAAAACGAACGAGGATGTCCAAAACGACATAGAGCTCCAAGCTTGGTGGAAGGAAGTGCGCGAGGAAGGACACGGAGATAAAAAGTCAGAACCATGGTGGCCTAAAATGCAAACCAAAGAAGAACTCATCGAGTCTTGCACTATAATAATATGGGTAGCTTCTGCTCTTCACGCAGCGGTTAACTTCGGACAGTATCCTATCGCTGGTTACCTCCCAAACCGTCCGACCATAAGCCGTCAGTTCATGCCAAAGGAAAACACTCCCGAGTTTGAAGAACTCGAAAAGAATCCGGACAAAGTGTTCTTGAAAACGATCACTGCTCAGCTTCAGACACTTCTTGGGATATCACTGATTGAGATTCTGTCGACTCATTCGAGCGACGAGGTGTATTTGGGACAGAGAGACGATAAAGAATGGGCAGCTGAGAAAGAGACGTTGGAAGCGTTTGAGAAGTTTGGAAAGAATGTAAAGGAGATTGAGAAGAATATTGATGAGAGGAATGATGATGAGACTCTGAAGAATAGGAATGGTCCGGTTAAGATGCCATACACTGCTTTGTTTCCGACTAGTGAAGGTGGAGTCACCAACAGAGGAATTCCAAACAGTGTCTCCATATGATACACCTCTTACTCTTCTTGTTTTTTAATTATGCTGCATTTCACCGTCGCCGGTTTATGTGATCGGTTATTTGTCGGTTTGTTTTAAAGTTAAAAAAACCAGAATAAAATTACTATTGGAATAGATAATTTATTACTTACTGTCTGTATATAAGCAAAATTCAATTCCAATTCAATATTTCTCCCTTGTGAAGCTGATTAACCCGAAACCGAACCGAACCGAACCGAAGAATCTGCGGATTGGGTTTAACAATAAACCCTTCTTTTCCAACGACGACGAGGTTTCATTTCCATGGCTGATTCTGTAACCCTAATCCCTATTTGAATCTCTTCTCTGTTAATGGCTCCTTCAATCTCTCTCCTCCTCATCAGAAGAATCTCTCTCTTCCACATAAACCCTAATAGCCGCCGTTTTCTCCAACCATTTCTCGAAAAATCATTCTCTACTTCAACGCAGACCAACCCTAACCCTTCCCCTGAAATTAATCCCAAACCAACCTCTCTCTCTTCTCGCCTTAGCTTCGTCTTCGATCAGATCGACGCTATCGAGAAACGTCACTCCGATCAAGACGTAACCCTCGAACGTATCCGCGCCTGGCGCCAATCCAAACAATCACCTTCTCCTCCACAAGATCCGGATCCGAATCCCAATCCGTTTCCGAATCCTCGCGAATCCCAATCCGAATCAGTTGAAGAACCGGACTCGAACCGGGCCGAGTTGGCTCAAGCGAACTCAAAACGTGTGGTTGAGTTGGTGCATCCATGGCCGGAATGGATGGAGTTGATGGAGAGGTTGTTTCAGCAGAATTACTTTGATCATAGGAGACAACGAGACGAAGACGATATGGTAGGTAGTTTGGGAATCGATGTGAATGTGGAAAATGGTGAAGAGAATGTTGGAATTGCTTTGTTCCAGGATTACAGAGCTGTTCAAAACGCTTGTATCAATTTCGGAAAAGATCGTTTCGATATCCTAAGGTTTGTCGAATCGGAACACATTTCAAGAAACGATATTCAATTTTCAAGAAATGATATTCTAAGATTTGAGAGATGTTGCTTATATGAATATGTTTCCTCAGGTCGTTGTCGAGAAATGATATTCAAGTTCTTGTTGGCCATGGATGTCCAGCGACTGATAGAAAAGTGGTTTTCTCAGGAAAACTACTGAGGAAGCGTGTACATCTCGATGAAGGAGATGTAAGCATTACTTAATAAGTTTTATACATACAAGACCTTTTGGAATGGTAGAAATACGTGGAAGGAAGAACATATTAGGAGTCCTTGGCTCATTCGTTCTGGCTTTGGGAAACTTTGGTCATTGCTTCTACGTTTTTATTTTGTTACTGTTCTTCAGAAATACTTTGGTTGAGGTATTGGGCTGTGGCTATTAGCTTTTAGGTTTCATGTAGTCTCCTTTGTTAAACTTACTGTTGTCTTGCTCTTGAGGTTTCTGGTGAATGTCCTAATTGGTTTACTATCGATAGGTTCTTCAGATGTGATAACATTCATTCATATATCAGGTCTGCAGTTCCTGCAGCTTGAGGAACTCATGCGAAAAGGCGTTTTTGTTGACAAACAAAGAGGATGAGGCTCGAATGCTCGACCTCATGCGCATTTTGTTCACTTATGGTTTTGACCCGTTGAACGGAACAGTGGCCAACAAAAATCTCTTGAAGAAAAAGTCTGTTAAGACTGTGGTGCGTAAACTGCTGCATGAGATTGTCAAGTTAAGCAGTGTACCGATAGATCCTAATCTTACTCCACCAGTTCTCAAGAAAGCTCCCCCTAAAGTGAAGCAGCCTCCGCCAACTCCTAAAAGACGTGTTGGCCGTGATGACATTGAGATGAAGAAAGGAGATTGGCTCTGCCCAAAGTAAGTCACACCTTGCAGCTTTTGTTTCATGTTCTAATATTGATACTTGTCCTGAGATGTTAATGCAACTCAAATATCTGTTCTTAAGGTGCGATTTCATGAACTTCGCAAAGAACACGATTTGCTTACAATGTGATGCAAAGAGGCCAAAGAGACAGCTTCTTCCTGGAGAATGGGAATGCCCTGAGTAAGTTGCTACGCCTTTAAGGCATTGTTGAAACTGAGAAAGAAGATTGTGATTAAGATTATATGTCATGGACCTGACCATATTGCTTTCTGTTATGACAGATGCAACTTCTTAAACTATAGGAGAAACATGGCTTGTTTTCATTGTGATTGCAAGCGTCCACCAGATGCTTTCTTAGAGAACAAACCACAAGAAACGCATCGGTTCACCGAATCACAAACAGATAGAGTTGTGAAGCGGGATGATGTTTCCAATGCTTGGAACTTTGATTTTGATGACGATGAATCAGATGGGGCAGAAGTTGAAGCGTTTGAGTACGCGGATTCCAGCAGAAAGAATGAAAACTTCCCCCGAGAGGGTTTGAGAAATCCTGAAGACGACTTTGGTAATCTTCCTCCAGGAGCCCGAGAAAGTTCTGAGCCTGGCAGGAGCAGAAGACCTGGTGTTGGGTTTGATGATTTTGACGATGAAGATGACATTGATAGCTATGAGATTGACGAAACTGGAGAGAGAGAGGTCCCAGCCGAAGGAGCCCGATCTTCTTTTCCATCGGACGAGTTCTCAGAGGATGAACAGTTTCCGGAGTCAAAGGCTGGCTTTACTCCACAGAGAGGAGGAAGTTCAAAGCCGCACAACAGTAAGGGAGGTTTCTCTAGGGATGATGAGCTCGGTTTCAGTTCAGATGATGAAGCTTCCGCCACTCCCAGGTGGAAATCAAGCCATGTTGCTTCGACACAGAGAGGTCCACCTTCGAGAAAACTAAGTTTTGGGTCCGATGATGAGTTTGGGCTCGATTCTGATGAGGACGATGGTCCTAGGTCCAGTTTAAGGCGTGGACAAAGAAACAACGGTGGTAGAGGAGGGTTTAAAGGTAAACGAAGTTCCTATTCAGCTTCAGAATCCGATGATGACATGAATGATCAAGATTACCGAGGGTCAAGTTTCTCCGATAATAGATCGAGAGGGAGCAGAGGAAGAATGAGAGGTGGACGTGGTGGTTTCAATGATAATTTTGCCTCTGATAACTACAAGGGATCGTCAAGTGGCTCGGCTAATAGATCAAGAGGAAGGGGAGGAAGAACAGGAAGCAGAAGAAGTGGTTTTGATAGTGACAATGACGATTACAGAGGGTCAAGTTCCTCAAGAGGGAACAGAGAAGAAAGTGGCGGGTTTGGGGGAAGAATGGGAAGCAGAAGAAGCGGTTTTGATGATGAGTTTGATAGAAAGAGTAGCCGAGGACGAGGGGGAGGACGAGGTGGTTCAGGGAGTTTCAGGGGATCTAACAGAGGAGGAAGACGAGGAGGAGGAGGAAACAGGCATGGGCAGAGTGATGGTAAAGACACAGACTTCGGAGATTTCAGAAACAGTCGAAGAGTTATCGAGAGATAGAAATGTAAACTGGTATCATCAGATATTAGAATTATAAGTTGGTTATAACCATTGTTGAACAGATAAGTTTTTAAACGATACCCAGTATTCAATTGGTTATAGTGCATCAGTTATAATATCAGTCGTAGAGAATACGTTTGGATGATTTTTTAGAAGAAACAACTCAACAAGATCAATTTTGCTTACTCTCTTAACGTTTTAGGACAGGCACTTTTATGATTCATGGACAGAAATGTCATGAAAAAGGGAAACTTGTTTAACATGGCCACAGTGACAAGATGTACGTCTCCTTTAATTTACCTAGGAAAAGTGGTGTGGATGAATTGAATGTGGCTTCAACAGGAAATATTTTTTTCTAAGAAGAAAGAAAATTATGGGAATTTATATAGTAGCCTTAATGGAATTTAACATACGGAAGAGGATCTTAAATAGTTGGAGACTTTAACAAATTAATGCATAATCACAAGAAAAAGAAGGTTTAACAATATGATTTGTCACTATGGAATGTTAAAATTTTCGTAATTGGGAGATCAATTATCATGGTGAGGGCAGATAAGTAGAAAAAAATGCACTACTTCTCTACTTGTTATGCATCTGGAAAAGCATGTTGACGGATATATCCAAAAATTATAGGAGATGTGAATGTTATACTAATGAGGGATATTTCCATTGAGGAAAAGCATGTTGACGGATATAAGAAATATCCAAAAAGAAGAAATGCACTACTTGTTATGCAACCTGTAATTTCAGGAGATGTGAATGTTATTATACTAATGAGGGATAGATATTTCAAACTTCAAAGGATGAGGTGAAAAATGCACTACTTGTTATGCATCCGGTAATGCCCCGGATTCAGACGGAATTAATGACAAATTTCTTACCAATGGCTTATTAATTTACATTTATCTTTCAGATTCTCCCATGTAATATAGATTGCCCTAATATAAATGAATAAATAACTATATAAAGTTAATGCTTACATAAGTAAGATAATGTACTAAAATATGACTATAGTGTTTGTTTTTTTTTTTTTTTTTTGTTAACTACAATTTTTTTTTTTTTTTGTTGAAACTTTTTGTTAACTACAATTGAAGTCTCTTTAGAACTCATTTGTAAATTTACTTCTTGTATCAAAAACTCTTAGGGTTGTCTTTTGTCCATCCAAAATTTGTGAAGAGTTCTAAAATTATATTTTACCTTTTTGTGCGTAAATGCTTCAAATGTATTGTAGTATTGTCTTCGACATCATCATCTACATTAAAGAAGAAGATAGTAGCCACAATTTTTTCTGACTTACAAACATCCATCATTCATCGAGTATGGTATGATCCTCAATTGCACTGGCATTATTATCATAATTTCAAGTTTATACATGTCATTTCTAAAGTGTATTCATTTGAATTTTTTTAAATTACAACATTTTGACAGACAAGGTTTTTAGAAGATTATGGACTATAAAATATCTCTAAATTAATAAATAGTCATTTATTTGTTAGTTAATATTTTTGTAAAATAATAAATTTTCCAAGGTCTTCATATTTACAATTTGTATAAATGTATCTTTTTTCTTTTTTTGAATACTAAGAGGTTTTTGGTTTAGGTCTGTACATCCTTTCTAACCGGAGATCAGAGCATTTTATATGATATTCACCCAAGTGTCAGTCAAACCAACGACCTTTTGGTTTTGTGTGAGATACTTTAGTAGTTGAACTAATGGTTTGTAGTAATATTTAGAAATTTAACCGTATACATGTTCTTGAAAATTGGTTTTGACTGCCAAAAGAAGAAAAATGTGCATGTGACTAAAAAAGAAAAGAGAGCAGCAGCATTGGCTGGACTTAGATTTTATTAACAGCATATCAAGTCTGGACTTCTACAAGTAATGTTTGTATGGTAACTATATCCAATCAGTATGCTTATCTGTTAAGAACTTAGGATATATCGTGTTAGCATAAACATTCAATTAAATTTTTGCTAGAAAATCTGAAAATTCAAGTAATAATAACATGTACATAGGTTCTAGTGGTTCTTTACGTTTGCATTTAGGTAATAATTAAACTATCAAGTTAAGCCTCATCAGGAAGTGTACTTGCAGTGCGAGTTCATTTTCTCCTCGATTACACAGTTTAGTTGATTAACTTTGGATGTAAAAGTTCAATTGTATTCTAATACATTTTTTGTTGTTGTTAAAGATGGTATTCTTATACATATCGCATAGAACTAAACAATCAACGATGTATACATGAAAAGTTCAATTTAATTGAAGGGATGAACGCCAAAATATAATTCAATCTATTTTCCTTCAAATCTTACCAATTACAAATATTTCTTCTCCCATGCCTTTACTTTCAAAAACCTAATATATATCTCGTTATCACTCCTAAAAGAATTTTAAATATGTTTAAAACAAAACAAAAAATTGCGATATGTATTATGTAATGCATATACATAGATATTTTTTGTTGGTCAGAAAAAATAAATATGTAGTACCTATAAAACTTGATAAATCATTTACAAATAACAGCCCATAGATTGTAAAAAAAAAAAGTTGATTTACTTGAGAACAATATGAGAGCAAACTTACTTGCTATGAATATAAGTTTTTTTTTTCAACATTAGACCATAACTGACCGACCCATTAGTCCAATTTTTACATTTGTAGGAAGCAAAACTTATCCCAAATATTATGGTGGATATTTACTGTGGACGTGGACTTACCGCTAGCCACTAAACTAGGTCGCTTTACGTATAAGGAATACAATCCTTTCTTTCTTCTTGCATATCTTTCTTTTTGTATTTTCGTATTTTATTCGTTTTATATACAATGTATTTATATAATCGATAACGAAGTCTGGTCAAAAACACTTGAGAACAATACGAACAATATGTAGTACCTATAAAACTTGATAAATCATTTACAAATAACGGCCGATAGATTGTAAAACAAAAAGTTGATTTACTTGAGAACAATATGAGAGCGAATTTGCTTGCTAAAAATATACTTTTTTTTGTCAACATTAGACCACTGATCCATTAGTCAAATTTTTACATTTGTAGGAAGCGGAACTTATCCCAAATATTATAGTACATATGTACTGTGGACGTGAACTTACCGCTAGCCACTAAACTAACAACGCTTTACGTATTAGGAATACAATCCTTTATTTCTTCTTGCGTTTCTTTCTTTTGGTATTTTCGTATTTTATTCGTTTTATATACAATGTATTTATTTAATCGATAACAAAGTCCGGTGAAAAAACACTTCAAAAATAATAAAAAGTTGATTTATTTTATTTTTTTTGTAAGTGAATTTTCCTTCTTTCTTGTTGTTCTCTCTCGAAAGACTTGGTGTTGAAAGAGCCGCTTAGTGATCTCTCTCTCTCTCTCCAAAAGAAACTTGTTCGGTCTTTTGCCTACTCCACAAATCTCACTGCTCCTTGGAAACCCGAACAATGCAAACCTGAAACATCTCTCTCTCTTTTCAGGTAATCAAATCTCTCTCTCTCTTGCTCCTTTCTAATGCCGTTTTAGGTAATTCACGTTCGTGTTTCTGGTTTTGCCAAAACGTTTATTGTTAATGCATAGAATTCGACCAAAACAATCCGAGATAGATTCCAAAAATCGTCCCTTTTTTTTACATGAAGTACCCATCTTGTGTACAATTCCTTGCTTTCACGTTTTGTGTGTGCGTTTAAAGATTTCAACTTTGGTGCTGCTTTGCTTTCTAATGTTGATACCACTCGTCTTCTTCGTCTTATCCCTTTACGTGGGCTTTATAGGATCGTTGTGAAATTTACTTGTTGTTGATGCTTTTTTGGATCGATGCTTTTGAACAGGTCTCGGGATTTGACCCTTTAGCATGTTCTTGATTCTGGGTTTTCTCTATTTTCACGCTATTTCGCTCCGAAACACTCGATTTTTCATCGTTTAGATAACTTCTTTGTTGATTCTGCGTTTGTTTCACTGATCATGTCTCGAATTGAGTGCTTGGTTTTCAATCTGAGGTAGTTTTGTGCTCAGAAACAAATGCAAATTTTTCTTGATAATTGTTAGCTTTTTAGTTGATCTTTGTTTGATTTTGGTTTAAGAGATGTATTCATACTTTTGCCACTGAGATTCTATATGATTTTACCAGAAACATTGCTATGTTTTCTGCGTCTTGTTAGTTTTGATGTTCATGTGTTAGCTATGTTTATTGTCAATGAGTCTAGGATCTATTAATGTCTATCTTTGCGAGGTAATTATAATCTATACTATTCTAATCGACTCATATGGTTTGGTTTGGTTTGTGATAACAGTGCTTTGTGATGGAAGAAGAAAACAATCAAATGGAAGAGTCTTGCGACGTAGAAGTTGTCTGCGGAGATCCAAAAGTTGATATTCGTGTTGGGGACGAATATCAGGCCGAGATACCTCCTATGATGTCTCAATCCAAACGTGCGTCGTTTCTTTTGAGTCCTCCTCTGGCTTACTCTGATTCCTCCTCTTCCTTTGCCGTTGGACTACCTATCGAAGTAATGTGGATAGACACCAAATGTAGAGATGATAATGTCGACATGAACGAATCTCTCAAATCTATGAAAACAAAAAGAAACCGCAAAACTGACCCGATGAATCTTGAAGCTTTGCCTGGAAAATCATCGAGTTCTTGGGAAGCTTTTGAAGTAGATGGCTTTGTTCTTGGGTTGTATACGTTCGGTAAGAACTTTACGCAGGTGAAGAAGTTGTTGGGGAGTAAAGAAACAGGAGACGTACTTTTGTTTTACTACGGAAAGTTTTACAAATCGTCTAAATACAAAATTTGGTCTAATTCGCTTAAGAAGCGAAGCAGGAAGTGCATACAAGGGAAGAAGCTCTATTCAGGTTGGAGACTACAACAGTTACTGTCCCGTTTAGTTCCTAACCTTCCCGATGAACCACGAAAGAAGATGCTTGTAGATGTAAGTCTCTCTTTTTCGTATTCTTACGTTGAAAACATCCGAAAATGTGTTTTAAGAGAGTTTCTTTCAGGTCTCGAAGTCATTCGCTGAAGGGAATACATCTCTGGTGGAATACATTAACGCGGTGAAGGAACTAGTCGGTCTACGATCTCTTGTGAATGCTGTAGCGATCGGTAAAGAGAAAGGAGACTTGACAGTTCTTACAACAGAACCGGTAAAAGCAAAACAATGGTTTACGGTTTCTTCTTCTTCTGCTGCGGTTGCTGCTGGTTTAGGGGAATACACGTCGCTAACATCTGATGAAATAATCAACAAATTGACTGGTGGTTCACGTCTAAGCAAAGCCCGTTGCAATGACATTTTCTGGGAAGCTGTGTGGCCGCGTTTGTTAGCTAGAGGGTGGCGTTCTGAGCAACCGAAAGACCGATGTCACATCAAGTCTAAAGACCATATCATATTTCTAGTCCCGGGGGTCAAGAAGTTTTCGAGACGGAAACATGTTAAACAGAATCATTACTTTGATTCTATAAGTGACATTCTCACAAAGGTTATCTCCGAGCCTGAGCTTCTTGAATTCGAGACCGCAGAGATTAGAGCTCCCATTTGCGACCAATCGAATCAAGAGAAACACCGTTACCTCAAGTCTCCAAGCTCTTCTTCTGCACATGTGAAATTCACTGTTGTGGACAGTACTAGTTTGGCTTCAGGAGGAAAGTTACGTCAATTTCGGGAGTTGAATCCGAATCCGAATCCGGAATCTCTAGTTTCTAAATCAAAAGCTTGTGAAGGAGATAACAATTCTTCCATGGAAAGATTCCAAATGAGGCGTGCCAAGTTTGCTGCTGAACGTAATTGGGAAAGGAAGCGAATGAAGAATCTGGTGGATGAACCGATACGATTCATGATTGTGGATACAAGTGTGGAGTCATCAGGTCTAAGGAGACTGAGACATTTGCCCGGTGAATGCATATCACAGAACCAATCTGAGACAAACACTGATTCTGGAGTAAAGGAGGAGATTATGGAGAATGTCCAACAAGGTTTCTCAAAGAAGAAGTTTGCTCGAAAATCAGAGTCTAATAACCATCATTCGGTTAGTTCTCTCCCGTTGCCAAAACGCAGGCGACTCAGTGAATGTGTAAAGAAAGATATTAAACGTTGTGGTGAAAGTTCAATGTTGAAGCCACCAGCATTAGACCAGAACCTCAAGACTGATCAATCAGAAGAAACAGGAAATGGAATTTCTTTGCATGTTGAGCTTCAAGGAAGATTAGAAACTGAACCAAATGGTTTGTGTCCGGTCTCGGAGACAGTCAACGAACTTCGTTCATCATCACAAGAACAAGAGCCAAATGGATTCTGCTCCAAGGAAGAAGGAGCTCCAAATGAACTTACCTCATCAGAAAAGCAACAAGACGAATCAATTCGGTTGTTTAGGGACAAAAAATGCTCTTCCAAGGATCTTGAAACCGCCGAACAACAAGAAGAAGAGAAGAAGCAACAGAATAACACAGATCTTCCAAGAAGACAAAGCACAAGAAAGCGGCCATTAACGACTCGTGCTATAGAAGCTCTTGAATCTGGCTTTTGTACAGCAAATAGTACATCTAAACCGAGAAAACGCGAAAGGACTACAAAGATCAAGCAATCAGCTAATGGGAGTAGCAGAAGTCAAGGTGAGTCACACAATGGTTTTCTTGTAAAGGAAGACACAGCAAGTAAACCGCTAGACGAAAAAGAGGATTCGGAACCTAGCTTTCTTGTGGATAAAGCAACTAAGGCAAGTAAGCATGTTGTGGATCAAGTAGAGGACTCGAAGAAGGTGACAACCGAGTTTCGGAAACTTCCTCCGATTGTTTTGAAACTTCCTTTCAAGCGTGGCTGAAGAAGAAGCATTGCAAACTTCAGTTTTTGGGTTGTTTGATCTTAAGAGCTTGGAGTTGCTGAAGAAGTGTGTATAGAGAAAGAAAGACTTTTAGACAGATCATTTTTCTTTCTTTTTGGTTTTCCCTGGTAAAATCTGCTACATGTTATATATTCATGGACCATGATTGATCTTAGAGCATTGCCTCTATTTTTTACTCTAAAGACAGAGTTCTCTATAAATAGAGTAAGGTTTTCTTCAATGGTTGCCTTGCCCTATTTTTTATAATAAAAATAAAAAAATTCAAATATATTTTCTTACTGATTTCCTTCAAATCTCTTTACTTTAGAAATTTACAAATTCTATTCAACAAAAATTACTATGTTATTAAAATTAACTACGTTTTATTATAGAATTAAAACATATACGCTTTGTTTAAACATTATCATTAGTATATTTCTCCTACAAAATATGAGTTATTGTGTCTCGAAATGAGAAATGAGCTTCATTGTCTTTGATTTGACTATATCGAACAACAAATTATTGGAATCGGGTACCCTCACCTTTTGTTACTTCGATCTTTAGAGGTTGAACTTCTCTTTCAACTTCAATTGACGCATCGAGATCACGTTAATTTTCAGTTATTATGTTAATGTAAAATAATACATGTACTCATTATTTTGGTGTGTAGCAAAATAATTCTTCTACATGTTTTTTTGTGGGTAGCAAAATAATATTTTTTTGAGAACCCCTTGGCTCTTGAATAGTTTGCACAATGGTGAACCATTTTGGATCATAGAGTCAATAATAACTCATATTATATTGTTTTCTTTGGATGACATTATGAGCAGGAGAACCAATGCCTTGAACGAGATTGGAGAAAATGTGACAAGACTCGAACACATTATGGGCCAGATTGTTTTTTATGGAAAATGTGGCAAGACTCGAACACATTATGAGAAAATTCGACAGTCTAAAGGGTTATCCATGATTGTTTTTTATTTCAGTTGTGTATCAAGGTTTTCGAGTCTCCTTGACTTGTCATGCAATATAAAGATTATTGAAGATTGTTTAGGAAAAAAAATTAAAAAGTTGACGTTGCAAACACAATTTGATTGCCGACAAAAATAAGACGTACGCTTTATGGGCCAGATTGTTCTTAATAAGGCCTAATTATTTTAAAAGCCCAAATTAATGGTTTAGGGTAAATTAGCGGCCTAAGGATATGAAGCCCTAGTTTCTCATGCCGTCTCTATAAATCGCTTCTCCATTCTTCATCGTCCCAACAGATTTCGATTTCTTTAGAACTCGTTGTTTGATTGTATTTTCCTTGAGTTATCGAATTCGTATCCTCGATCTTGTTAGTCTCTTCGTATTTGTTTCCGATTTCGAATCTTAGATCTCCGTTTCAAAGTTTTTCAAAGCTATCGTTTCGGTTTTGTCGTTTATATAGATTTTGGTTGATCAATAGTCTTACGGTGATGATGATAAAACATAATCCCAGCTCTATGAGGCCTTTTGTGGCCAAGGAGTATAACTATGTTCATACATATATCTGAGCCTTCAAAAATTCCGGATTTTGATAAATCGTATTGGGCTTTGTGTTTGTTGTTTTGTTCTCTCGTCTCAATTATTTTGGGTATTGAATTGTGTTTTGGTTTAGGGTTTATGCGGCGATGATGATAACACATTATCCCAGCTCATTATGAGACCTTTTGTGGTCAAGGATAATAACTGTTTTCTAACATTTTCTGAGCCCTAAAACCCTGAATTCAGATTCTTATTGTGTTTTTTAATCTAGGTTTTATATGATTTTTCTACAAGATTATTTAAATATAGTGTTATCATCTTGTTCCCTGTGATGAATTAAAATGCTAATGTATATCTGATAATTTTATTTGATGTCTAACTTATTTTCTGAGGGAACAATAATGGTTTTTTTTATTTGATGTTTTGGTTTGAATATACAATTCCCTATGATGGTAATAACCATGCTAATACTGATCTCTTATGACGAGTCAATGTTAAATGTCTGAGGGAATTTTTGTGTTATGCTTTAATAGTATCTGACAAAACTCAATGAGTTGCTAGAAGTTGAATGATTTGGTAGTACCTTTTTCTAGAATAAGAAATTTGTAGCAACGAGTTTGAAAATTTTTAGCAGTAGATAGCAATACAAAATTTATAAGTCTAAAAGATAGAAAGATTGCATCTATCCGATAAAATTTGGTTTGGATATTCTTCTTCTCGAGTCTTTCAATCTTCTTAAATAACAAAGAGAAGATTGAAGATTTCATTAAGAAGAAACCAAACCAGATTTTATCCGACAATGCATATGACCTGACTTCTTGGGCATGTTAGAAGCTCAAACAAAGTGGAGACCCGAAATGACATCAGTAACAAATTAATCCAGTGCCAATTCTTTACCTAATTTGTGGAGTATATTGGAGATGGTCTGGAGAACATCTGTTTCAGCCATTATGTGCGTTTAAATGAAAATATTCATTCATAACTCCAATTGCCTTATATTGGTACGACTAAGCTAAGCAATGTTTTTCGACCATCAAGCTACTTCAGTTTGGCCAAGTATCAAGAGATTATGGAGGTGCATCACTTGTGGACCCATCAGTATTCGAACCAAATATACCAAATGACTATGTAATTAGCCCTTAAATTATTCAAAACTTTACATAAGGCCTTGAATGGAACAACATTTTATTGGGCTTAATGTTCGGCCAATCATGTGTTTATTAATTGAGCATAGAAGCATGGAAGGCTTTGAAATGCTCGAGAGCCCAATGCTTACCAAAGAAACTAGAAATTTAAAAGTCTTCCATGCTATTTAGATTAATAATCAAGGTATGAAATTGCTTATATGTTTACATTTTTTTTACATGAATATTATGTTGTTTGGAATTTTATGTATCATGTATTTTGTTGGGAATGGTTTATTCAAAACCTATATGGACCCATTAATTGAGTCATGAAATGCTAGTGTTAGCTAATGGTGAAAAAGATAAAGGACACTAAAAAAGTACATGTCTTACTGAAAAGTCTGAAATTGGAAGGCAAAACATACAAGGTTTCCTGCACCTCAAGGCGTCGACTTTCCTCAAAAGGAGAACCTAATCAAACGAACAAAAAAAAAGCACACAAGAAATTGCAATGGATTTTCCACAAGAACAAGACCGAAACAGACTAATAAACAGAGGACTTGTGATTGTTGTAAGAAAACAAGTGTTTATGTAAATGTAAAAGCAAGAACACCAAAGTTTAACGAGTTCACTCCCATTAATTAGGGTAGCTACTTCTCGCCGAGCCTTGCTCGGAATCCACTAGATTAGAATAGAGATTACAATAGGCAAGATTAGTGTTTCACCCTAATACCCTTCACTAGTACTTAGAGCACACTCAATCCACACCTATATCTTAGAGAAACAAGAACAAGTTTATGTAAATTACAAGTTTCTCTCTTATCTCTATCTATCTGTTGCCCTATCTCTTTGCCTTCAATGTCTTTATATACCAGACGCCACAAGCTCATCAGATGCCCTAAAGCAAACGCAGGTTTACCTTCAAACGCTAAAGCATTCTCACCTTTACACGTTTGTCCTTTTCAGTCAATCAAGCCGTTATCCTTTTGATTTCACTAAGAGCCAAGTTATACGGATGCCATTTCCAGCCTTGCACAACTTCTCAATGACGTGTCCTCAAAAGCATTGTCTAACCGCAATAAATATACACAGACCTTGGTTAGACTTGAGTTATTCCTTGAGACTTGAATTGCCTTGTTGGCATTTGCTTAATCATCACGTATTCATCTTCACAAATCTCCACCTGAATACTTGATGTCTTTACCTTTCATAAGATGAGCTTGAGAAATAGAGAGAGTACCTTTGAATCTAGTTGCAGGATTCCTGGCTCGGATTCCAAGAGTTTTACTACTCAGTCTTGACTTGGAGCAGGTTCAATGTCGCATTAAACTTGCTCACAGCTACTGTCTTGGTAAAGATGTCTGCAAGATTCTTCTCTGTAGAGATCTTTACAACATCAACATCACCATTTGCAATCATTTCCCGAATGAAATGGTATCTAACATCAATGTGCTTTGTTCTTTCATGATGCACATTATTTTTGGAGAGTGCAATAGCACTTTGAGAATCACAGAAAATCTCCACAGTCTTCTGATCATAACCAAACTCCTTTAGTAACCCTTTCAACCAAATGACCTCTTTAACTGCTTCAGTAAGGGCCATGTATTCAGCCTCAGTGGTTGATAAGGCCACAACCCTTTGCAATCCAGACTTCCAACTAATAGTATTCCCACCAAGAGTGAACACCAGACCAGTGATAGATCTTCTTCTATCTGGATCTGCAGCAAAGTCAGAGTCATAATAACCAACAGCCTTGAACTCAGAGCTTCTCTTGTAGACTAGTTTGGACTTTGAAGTCCCTTTGATGTACCTCAGTACATTCTTGACTCCTGTCCAGTGATCTCCAACTGGTTTGCTCATAAAACGACTGACAACACCAACAACATAAGCTAAATTTGGACGTGTACCTATCATGGCATACATGATGCTGCCCACTGCATTAGAATAGGGGACACTCTTCATATATTCTTCTTCCCCAGTGTACTTCTCCAGAGTAGTTACTCTTAGTCTTAGGTGGGCTCCAAGAGGAGTCATAACATGCTTTAAGTCTTTCATGTTATAAGTTTCTAGAATATGGTCCATGTAACCTTCTTGAGAGAGACATTGAGTTCCCTCAGCTCTATCTCTTGTGATCTCCATTCCAAGTATCATCTTGGCAGCTCCAAGATCTTTCATCTCAAACTTCATGCTCAATTCTTGCTTCAGTTGAGATATATCATCTTTGTTCTTGGCTGCTACAAGCATATCATCAACATAGATGAGCAGATACATAAGAGAACCATCAAGCAGCTCCTTCACATAAGCACAACTGTCATATTCACTCCTTATGAAGCCAATATCAGTCATGTAAGCATCAAATTTCTCATTCCATTGTCTGGGAGCTTGCTTAAGACCATACAGAGACTTGTTTAATAAACACACTTCATCTTCCTTGAACATTGACTCATATCCTTCAGGAGGAGCCATGTAGATCTTCTCTTTCAACTCACCATGAAGAAAGGCTGTTTTAACATCTAATTGCTCTAGCTCAAGATCTTCTTGAACAACAATTAATAGGAATATCTTTATAGAAACATGTTTAACAACCAGAGAGAAGATTTCATGGTAGTCAATACCTTCTCTTTGTGCATATCCTTTAGCCACAAGTCTTGCCTTGTATCTTGGTTCTTCAATACCAGGAATTCCAAGCTTATACTTGAATATCCATCCGCTTCCAATGATCCTTTGATTCATTGGCCTCTTGACAATTGTCCAGGTATGATTCTTTAACAAATATTTCATTTCCTCATCCATTCCTTGCTTCCATTTTTCTCAGTGAGTATCTATTCTTGCTTCTCTGTAGTCTGCAGGTTCCACAGCTCCACCATCTTCTGCAGTATATAAAGCCTCTGCAAAATAGCCTTATCATCAAACTAAACAGGAGGTCTTACTTCCCTTATAGCTCTGTCTCTAGTTAGGTGATAGCTTGGAGGAAACTGGTTTACATCAGTTTTAAAACTATCATCTTCATACTGAACCGGAGAGGAGCTTCCAGGGGTTACAGGTCCAGGACTTGCAATATCTTGTAGTTCTTGGTCAGAAGATTGAGCTCCACCAGAGCTTGAAACATCAAGAGCATCCAGATCAAGTTCCAGGTATGATTCAGGTTGATTCTCGTCTTCATGACCAAGACTTTCTTTTCTCAGAACCAGATCTTTATAAGCTGCATTTTCTTGAAAAATGATATTCTTGCTTATAACAAATTTCTTTTCTTCTAGTAGCCAGAGCTTGTACCCTTTAACTCCAGTAGGATACCCCACTAGAATCCCTTTCTTAGCTCTAAGACTCGACTTGCCATCATCAGTATGAACAAAAGCTATACATCCAAACCTTCTCAAGTAGCTATAGGCTGGTGTCTTTCCATACCATTTCTTATCAGGAATCTCAAAGTTTAGAGCTGAACAAGGAGTCTTGTTGATTAGTATAGTTGCAGTACTAGTAGCTTCTGCCCAAAATCTTTTGGAGAGACCAGAGTCACTTAGCATGCTCCTTACTTTGTTCATTATGGTTTTATTCATACGTTCTGCAACTCCATTTTATTGTGGGGTATAAGCACACGTCATGTGTCTTTGTATACCCCTTGCTTCACAAAACTCATCAAAGACTCTATTACAAAACTCAAGGCCATTGTCAATTCTCAAAGTCTTGACCTTCTTTTCACTTTGATTCTCTACCAAGTTGATCCATTCCACAAACTTATCAAAGGCTTCATCCTTTGTCTTTAGAAAGTATGTCCATACTTTCCTTGTGTGATCATCTATAAAAGAAAAAAAGTATTGGCATCTACCATGAGACATTGGGACTGAAGGGGCTCCCGATAAGTCTGAATGAACATATTCTAGCTTCTCCCTTGTGTCATGTTGAGCCAGATTAAAACCAACCCTCTTGGCTCTCCCATAGATGCAATCTTCACAAGTTTCCAGAACTGACACCTTCTTCTTGTCAAGTAACCCTTTCTTCAGAAGTAGATTCATGTTCTTTTAACTCATATGCCCCAATTTTCTATGCCATAACATTGTGTCATCTTGTCTTCTCTCTGTTGCAAGAGACTCTTCCAGGATTGGTCTCCATTGCAACAAGTATAAAGTATCATATCTTCTTCATGATAGAACAACATTTTCTCCACCTTTGATGCTTAGTACTCCATTCTTAGATTCAAACTTATAACCAGCTTTCTCAAGTGTTCCTATAGATAGAAGATTTCTATCAATGTCCGGGATATACCTTACATTTGTAAGCACAAAACTCTGTCCAGCTTCATTCAATACTCTAATGGAGCCGACTCCTTTTACCCTAGACATTGTCCAGTTTTCCATTCTTACAGAGCCACCTGCATTCTCATTTAGATCAATACACCATTCCTTTTTATGAGACAAGTGATAGCTGCAACCAGTATCCATGATCCATTCATCTTCCAGATGTATATATGTAGAAGATAATGCCTCTGAGACATACAGACACGTAGGCTCTACCAAATTTCCATTTCTAGTTGATGTTTCTCCTTTACCATTTCCATTGTCTCTTGGCCTTGAATGAGCTATGTTCCTGTTTGGACATGTATTCTTGAAATGTCCTTCTTCATTACAGATCCAACACCCTTTCTTGCTCTTAGACTTGGATCTTGACCTCTGGAACTTGGAGCTTCTCTCCCTGTGCTTAGTTCTGCGTCTTTCAGATTTCTCCTTGACATAAAGACCTTCAACTTGACCGTTGATACTTTTCTTGTTGGATCCAAACTCAAGTTCCTTTGAGTAGATTGCGGAAATAACCTCATCCAATGTCAAAGTGGTTCTTCCTGAACCATATCTCAAAGTATCTCTTAGCTGATCAAAGGTCTTTGGTAAAGACATCAACAATAGAATCGCTTGATCTTCATCTGAAATCATGACATTGGTGTTCTCCAGATCCGTTATGATATGTAGGAACTCATCAATGTTGCTCTCAATAGATAGGCTTTCAGACATCTTGAAACTATAAAGTTTCTATTTGAGATAGATCCTATTTGGAAGAGCTTTAGACATATAGAGCTTATCCAAAGACTCTATCATAGCAGCTGCAGTCTGCTCCTTCTTTATCTTCCTTAGGACTCTATCAGTAACACTTAGAACGATGGTGCTTCTAGCCTTCCTTCTTTTCTCTTCCAAAAGCTCTTCCTTTTTATCGGTTTCTTCTATCACCTTTCCTTCTGAATCTGTGATTATAACCGATGGTTTTGAGATCTCAGTTTCCTTTAGAGCAACACTGACACCTAAGATATCCAAGTGTGCCATAAGCTTCTCTTTCCACATCGTATAGTCACCTCGTCCATCAAATTTCTCAACCTCTATCCTTGCCGAAGACATGGCCCTTGATTTATACAAACACAAGAGTCACCAACAAAGGAACATGTCTCTGATACCACTCTGATAGGTTTCCTGCACCTCAAGGCGTCGACTTTCCTCAAGAGGAGAACCTAATCAAACCAACAAAAGAAGCACAAAAGAAATTGCAATAGATTTTCCATAAGAACAAGACCGAAATAGAGTAATAAACAGAGGACTTGTGATTGTTGTAAGAGAATAAGTGTTTATGTAAATGTAAAAGCAAGAACACCAAAGTTTAACGAGTTCACTCCCATTAACTAGGGTAGCTACTTCTCGCCGAGCCTTGCTCGGAATCCACTAGATTAGGATAGAGATTATAATAGGCAAGATTAGTGTTTCACTCTAATACCCTTCACTAGTACTTAGGGCACACTCAATCTACACCTATATCTTAGAGAAACAAGAACAATTTTATGCAAAATACAAGTTTCTCTCTTATCTCTATTTATATGTTGCCCTCTCTCTTTGCCTTCAATGTCTTTATATACCAGACGCCACAAGCTCATCAGATGCCCTAAAGCAAACGCAGGTTTGCCTCCAAACGCTAAAGCATTCTCACCTTTACACGTTTGTCCTTTTCAGTCAATCAAGCCGTTATCCTTTTGATTTCACTAAAAGCCAAGTTATACGGATGGCATTTCGAGCCTTGCACAACTTCTCAATGACGTGTCCTCAAAAGCATTGTCTAACCGCAGTAAATATACACAGACCTTGGTTAGACTTGAGTTATTCCTTGAGACTTGAATTGCCTTGTTGACATTTGCTTGATCATCACGTATTCATCTTCACAGAAGCAATATGATATGTATAAGCGTGTCACAAAAAACACCACCAGACTCGGATTCAATGAATTGGGAGAGCTAGACATGTGCAATCAACTAATTGAGGTAATCTCTAATAAGATAGAGACAGTAATCAATTTTTAGTCACTTGCACCCCGGTGAAAAGCACCGAGATGATTTGATTGTTTCATACTATTGCATTTCTTTAGAAATAAAACCAACTGAACCAATCTTACCAATGAAACCCATATTGCGAGACATTCGAGAATTCATCAAAGTATATTGGGAGGCTTCAAACTAATTCGATAGCACCATAAATCAATCCAATCATGTAAAACACCTTTTATGGCTAGTGGTATACCAAGAAAAAGCATCTTACCAACTTTTTTATTTAACTAAAATATCTGAAGTTAGGTTTGTCATCCGCATTTGGTTGTTTGTGCCTAGACTTGATTCGTTGTTTTATATATTTACGAATAATTGTCTGCTTCGATATTCTTAACATATTCAAATAGTAATAGACAACGAAATTAAAATTAAAAAAAAAAATGAAATAAGTTTGAGAAACGTTATCGTTGCTCACTTTACTAAAACAAACAATTGTTGGTCACTCGGAATTTACTTTATTCTTTCACGTCTCTCTACGCCAAATCTCTGTGTCTTCATTCGTCATAAAAAAAAAACCTCCAATCCAATTTTAATGTCGGATTTCCCCAACGATGCGGCGGCACGGAGCCTAAGCGAGATCTCGGAGGTAGACGCCGTAAGAATCGGAGCTGATATCGTTTCCGCAGCTAGACGACTCATCGCTCTATTGAGATCCGTCGGAGACTCTCAATGGCTGCATCACCCTCCTGTCATTTCCGAAGCTATTAGAAGGTTTAAATTAAATTATCTTTCTCCTGATTTTTTTGATCGGACGGTCTATATCTTCTGTTTCCATTTTTTAGTTTCTCTCCAAACAATTCTGAAAATTATTCTCTGGTCCCCGGAATTTGACTTTTTTGAGTATGTGTCGGAAAATTAAATGTAACAGTGTTTGTTGTGTTCAAATAAGGTACGATGAGCTCTGGATGCCGTTGATTTCTGATCTAACGGTTGGTTCTAAGCCTCCCATAATTTTACCTCCTCTTGATGTTGAATGGGTTTGGTTTTGTCATTCCTTGAACCCTGTAAGCTCTAATTTTATACTAGTTTAAATTATCTTCTTCTTTTTTAACCATCCGGGTTTTTACCACCCGATTAATCCCCAATGATTAAACTAGTTCAATTTATCTTTATAGGTAAGTTATAGAGATTACTGTAAAAGGAGATTCTCAAAGCTTATAGGGAAACCTGCGATTTACGACGAGGAGAACGAGGATTACGCGGTTTTACAATGCGAGAAAGTGTGGGTTACAAGATACCCAAAGGAGAGTTTTGAAAACAGTTTTGATCAAGATTCCTCTGATAATGTTTCAGTTAATAAAGATATTAAAACTCAAGTAGAGAAACAGAGTTTTCTCTGGGAGAAGTTTTCAGCACCTTACATGTCTGAAACCGTTTACTTGATCGCTGCTCGGTTACGCTACAAAGGCTTCTTGCTTATACTAGACAAGTTCAACGACGAGATTTCTCGTCTTCTTCCAGCTTCTGATATACTTCTTATGTGGCTCACACATCAGAGTTACCCGACGGTATATGCAGACGACGTTGATGATATGTTGGAAGAGATAACGAGGAAAGTGGTACGGATTGGCGAAACGGTAGAGAAAACACAAGTGGAAACAACTAAAAAGATTTGGGATAGTTACTTCAATCAACCATACGAGAAAGCAGGCGGCGAGTTGACCGTTATAGCGAATGAGTCTCGGCTCAGCGACAAGACCGTGTTTTATTGGCCCGTCTCTGATATAGATGTGAACACCGCGTATAAGTCCATTCGACCTAGATTTGTCTTGGAAGTAAGTTTTTACGATATACTGTATAACCTCTATAAATTAATACTCGATAAACTATTACCTCGGTTAATTTAGAATTTTCCGATCCATATAATTAATTAATATTTCTCTAAACTAATAAAATATCATAGTCCTAATGTTATTAATTTAAAGAGGTTTTAATGTATTATTGCTTGACTCTGAAGTAAGATATTTGTTAATCTGAAATGATTCTTTCTTTGTTTGCAGTTATGTATATTTATAAGGCTGAATCCAAAGACAGAGCCAAATGAGTTGATTGATCGGAGTTTTCTTCGTTTGAGAGTTGCTAGATGTCATCGGAAGCTTCAACTCGATAAGAAACTGACTTATTTGTCGAAGGATTCGTCGTGGCAGAAGTTGTGGCATCTTGACTGTGAGTTTGGAACACAAGGAGTAGTATTGGAATCACATTGTGATCGTCGTCAAGGGGTTTGCTTCAAAAGCGGAAAACCGGTAGGGATGATAGCGTTTTCGTGGAATGATATGCTAAGAGCGCATTCTCTAGCGTCTGGTAGGTATCTCGGTAAACAAATGAGTGTGTTTGCTTCGGTGACTCCCCCGGCTCAAGCGCCCTACTTGCTGAGATTTGTACCGGATCGAGTTACTGATGATTCAGGTGCTATGGTATCTGATTCAATTCAAAGAACAAACAACTTCCGGCCTCAAGAAGGAAGATGGCTTACTCGAACCGTTCTTGATCATGCTGGACGTGAATGCTTTGTTATTCGCATCCGGTAAGCTTACCGCGATATCTTTCATCTTCATGGAACCGGAGTTTTTTTTTCTAATTCTAATTTTGATTTTAGAATTGGGAAGGGGATGTTTAAACGTGGAGGTGAAGTTCCATCCCCGGTCAAATCAGAGGAGCGGATAACAGAGATACGAGTAGGTTCTTGGACTTACATCGAGGGTTCAATCGGTAAAGCTCCAGGTAAGTTCGTTTAAATGACAAATTTCGCGTTTGCGTTTACATTTTACGTAAAACGGAAAATGTGTAAACCGTTTGACATGTAAACGAAAACGCAAAAGAAAAGAAACAATCGCATTCTTAAGCAGTTTACGGATCATAGTGTTTGCTCGTCTAGTACAGCGAAGGTGGTTGGAACCGTAAAGCCTAAAGAACCAATGGCGGATTGGGATGCCGCTTGGGAATTTTCGACTGGAGACAAATTGTTCATTCGTTGGGACTCATCAGGATCTATCTCGGAACTCAGTTTACATTCAAGAAACTCTTGTTCACTAGTAAGATTTTCAAGATTCAAAAGATTTTTTCATGTTTTCGTAACCTGACATTTTTGGTGGTGGATTTATGTTACAGGTTAGGTTATTAACTGGACGGAGAATGCAGTATAAAGGAGACAATGAAGACGAAGACAACGAAGGTTTTATAACAGTAGTTAGATCGACGGAAGAAGATCCAACAGAAAAAGCAACGGCTCTGATCGACTGGAAGCATCAAGCCGTGGAGTTTTTACCCGAGGAAGACGCGGTTTTCGTCTTGCTACTGTCGGTATCAATTATAAGAAGCGTAACTCAGAATAGAAGAGTAGACGTTGGTAAATTATTGGTACGAAAGAGGATAACCGAAGCTACCGGTGAACGGGATTGGGGATCAGTTATTGTTCACGCTTCATCGTCAAATGTATCTTCTTCTCCTTACGTAGAACCGTGGTACCGAAACGCCGGTAAGGTTATGGCGATGGAAGAGAAACCACAGGTTGCAAGATATCCATATCCAGTTCAAAGCTATTCTAATGTTGATGGTGGTGATAGTTTGTACAGACATGTAATATTTGGTTAGACTTCAAAGAAAATCCATATTTTTAAGTCAGTGTGACCAGAACTTTAAGAATATACATATTTTTAAATTATCGCAGCAAAAATGTACAGACACGAAAACGAAATGACATACTAAAAAACAAAGACAACATCAGAAACACACAAACCAACTCATACACGCATACAAAGAACTAGAAGAGAACTCTCTCTTTGGCCTAGGAAAGCAAAAAGCTAGATTTTGCAAGGACCACTTGTTGTGTCGAAAAGCTACAGTTTCTAAAGGTACTTTGTTTCTTCTTTCTTTTCTTTGAGATTTTTTGGGTTAGAGATCACACGCCGTTAGTAGGAGGAGAGCTCCTTGGTCCAGTCTCTGATCCTGCTGCCTTATCGACCGCGTCCGATGTCGACCGTCTCCTAAACCGAAAGGGTTCCTTTCCTCCTGCGTTTGCTCCGTTGACATCCCAAATATTCCCTTTTCGTTAGTAAACTCATATAATAAAATTAATGCGACTTCAAAGACATGTTAATAGTCCTAGACTAATCAATCTTGTGTTAGGTTACGTATAACAACATTTGACAAAGACGCTTCACCTAATCTCTAATCATACGAACAAGAGGACAATTAAATTTTATTTATGCACGGTCGATAAAGACGATGCAAGTGCACACAGACACTGATACATAAATCGACATATGACGTAAAATCCCAAAAGTACCCTTCAATCAGTATTATCCCAATCACAGATTTGAACGAATTGACGAAACTACCCCTCAACGAATTTAGTGAGTACTGTTTCACCAACCAACTAACCATAATGGAATTGGAATGAAAGTTGGAAAAAAAAAATGGAATTGGAATGAAAGTGGTAAATTAAAAAAACTCACCAGAGAAAGGAGACACCGGCGGAGTTGAACCGGCCGGAGAAGCCGCCGGCGAAGATGGAGCTGAACCGCCTTGGTATCCTGGTGGTTTTATTATCATGATGCTTCTTGTTACTTTCACTGATTCATCCGGAGAATCCTCACCGTACGATCTCACACTTCCACCATCCGGTTGATCTAATCACATCCATTAAATCCAAATCAGGAAATACCAAAACAAATGCAACATCAAATTAATTAAAAAAAACATCAGATCGATTATTAACTTTAATCATTTTAGAAATCGGATCGATTGAAATAGTTCAGTTCAGTGCATGGGTTAATATTTTACTTTTATAAATTTTGTTCTTTTTTGCCAAAAAACGTGTCACCGGCGCAAGATAGTAAAACACGGCGTACCATTGCCGGAGCTAGGTCGGAAAGTGAAGGTATGGTGCTTCCGAAGCTTGCCGAGGCCTTTCTCAGGCAGCGGACCAGCGACGGTATCATCCCAGAGATGGTCGAGTAAACCCATGTGGGTGGGTGCGCAAGTTATCAACACTAAATTGTTTATGAAAGCAGAAAGTTTTGGCGCAAGTTAGAGTTTCTATTCTATTATTGTAAGAGAGATTCAATGATTCAAGAAGGTAGTGATCTTTTAAAGGCGATTGGGGAGATCTCATCCGTTGATATGAGTCTGACGTGACGCTTGGATCTTAGCTCACGCAAGGTGGATAAGCTCGATTGGAGGGTGGGACCCGATAATGTCGAGATATTTAGATCGGATTGCCACGTGTCTTTCATCGAAGGGTCATAAATGCGTCTCACGTGACCGCATCTCTCGCTTTCTGTTTATTTTACGGTAGTACCCTTGGCTTTATCTAGATTGAGATCAAACACTCCTCGATTTCCGTTTATTTACAGTGCTACCCCTTCCTAGGGTTTTACACCTTAGCCGCCGGCAACAATGCACATGGTAGTGTTTAATTTAATCTGGAAATTAAACCATTTAATATGGTTTAAATGGTTTTAGATTAGATAAGCTTACATAGACTCCTCAAATATGGACCCATCCCAAATACAATTAGCCACGCTAAGCAAAGAATGGCCCATTCTGTAAAGGCCCAAGCAGAAAAGCTTAAGTAGAGGAAGTATTGGTGGGCATTCGATTTTCCGGTTTGGTTTTGGTGTGGTTCTTCAATTTTTTTGTTTTTCAGTTCTAGTAAGAGAGGATCCATATGTTTTCCGGTTCGATACGGTTTGGTCCCACAATGGTTATGCTACAAAATCATTGCCTCCATCTACCTCAAGTGGACAGTTTCGCTAGTGTTTAGTCTTCCGATCGACATGGCTTGTGTGGTCTTGAGAGAAATCAGTTTCGGTTTCGTCGTTAACTTTTTTTGCTCAGATCTTAGTCTCCTTGTCTCTAGTGTATGAACTAGGGTAGTGCTACATGGTTTTTGTGCTTAAGTATCGTTTGTTTGTGTGGTCGGGTTTGGTCGAACTTCTTGATTGATTTTAGTTGTGTTCTATGTGAGATTTAGAGGACCTCACAAGACTCGGGAATAGATATCTTTCTGTTAAGCGTTTGCAATCATCAAAGATGAGATTTTGGTAAAGCTTATGTGCGTTATTTTTCATATCTATTATCGAATTAGTGTAGTCTTGTCAAATCGAATGTAGTTTAGTTGTTGATGTGTATCGTAAAGAGGTGTTAAGGACAACTTATTTAGTTATATATTGGCACTAGGGTCTTCTTATGCTCATTCTACCGGATGAACTTGCTTCTTTAACGTCATGACACTTCAATATTCTCTTTTTATCTCTCCTTCAATGGTCTCTACATCGGTTCCTCACATGGCGATTCCAGAATGATTTTCGATACGTCTTCGAGGTTGGTCTCCAAAGAGTCATGAATGTGTATCGATTGCTTTTTTGTTTTCATATTTTTAATCTTTTTTGGCGTATGCAATTTGTTTATCCATAAACTTTCTATAATTTAGAAGAAAAAAAAAATGATTGAACCCTAGTTTGATGAGATGTCAGCAAATGTGATGGACTATTTATATTATTTTAATTGAAATAGTCCAAAATAACCACTAAAAATTATATATTTTTCAAGAAATGTGAATTATACAATTGAATTAAATGATATAAATCAATAATTTAAATTCGAAACTCGTACTAAAAGATAGCAATTATTGAGATGATAGAGAAGAGAACATTTGATCATTATATATGTCACGTCGACTATGCTAATGCTATAATGTAAAATAGTATAAAACATACTATATTATGGTATTTGAGTGATATACAACATCCTCCATGAAGGTTTCACAATCTTATAGGCAACATCCTCTGGCATTATGACTAATGATGGCAATAGAGCATATTACCCACAATTAGGTTCTTAACTAATTTCTGCCTAAATTCCTAATCATAACTCCAACTTGTACTTAAAGTTTTTTTTTTTTTTTGAAACTATTGTACTTAAAAGTTAAAACTCGGATTTAAATGAAGAATTTGATAGCTATTTAGGCACCCATTGGTAGCCTAGGTATTCATTTTATAAAACCGTTTGGAAAGGTCAAAGATAAATTGTTAAAAAAGAATTTCATTAGATCATATACATTTTGTGACACAGACTAAGACAACAAATTGTACATCGAACCAACGAATTGAAATATGAAAATTCTACTCTTTTCAGCATGCACAAATAAAAATAAATCAATTTCTTCATACAAAACCCCTTTTACTTTCTCTCATCTTCCATTTCATTCCCATACTTCCGAAATTTTAAAACCACACCCCTGATTCAATACTCATCTTGATCACCTAATTTAGAGATTTAGGCCTCACTTCAATACCATCAATCACAATGCCACCTTTTAATTGATATCCTTTCACCTCCGTGAGACTCATAGTGACCTCATAACCATCTCCTTCTCGTGTCTCAAACTCTCCTAACTCAATCTCCATCCACCCGTCGTCTCTACTTTCAGGCTCCCTCCTTTTCTGGTCCCCGTGGACCGCCTCCACAACCGTCGCCATCTGCTCTTCTCGGTTTCCGTAAAACAACCGGTTCATTTGTTGTTTCTTCTCATCCACGCAACAAAGATAAGTTGTGTTCTTGTTAATTTGACCGTTCTTAGATTTTATTAAGGTCTCTGCCGGAACTAGGTCTAGTCCGTAGGCATTTTTAGTCACTTTCACGATGAGATATGCTCCATATCTTGTGTTTGGTGATAAAGTTCCGGTTTGGATTTTACCCTTGATCTCTAACCGATCCGTTGTTATGAGTTCAGCGGATTCTGAAAATCTGAAATTAATTTAAATAAAACATTTTAGATACAAGAAAATTTCAAGTCTAAACAAATTATAAATAGTTAGTTTGAGAAGAAAAAAAATATTGTACGTTTAGCATTCAAGTTTTGAAAGTTGACCAAAAAAAAAAAAATATTGACCTAGAATCTGAGACATTGCTCCAAGACCAGTACGATGCTTGGTCGCTCCAAGTTATAGAAATATCTCTTGCGGATAAAATATACGAAATTTTTCCAGAGAATTTATTGATCTTGAACAGCTGAAATTACATCATACCAAGAAAATATTATTAGTTCAAGTAAAAAAGAATCCATTTTAAAAAGAAACACATGAAGTAACTGATAAAAGATTGACGAACCTTTCGGCCATTATCAATGAGAAGAGATTCACAAAGACATCGATAAATCTCTTTTTTCGATGAAAAGGTCCGATTATGATCAGTGGATCGAGAGATGAGGCTGCTATAATCATAGGGCAGAAAATTTTTCCATACGAAATCGGAGTCTCCGGCTAACCGGAAAACCGAAGAGACTGCCGACGACGAGAATATGTCCGCCGGAGATGTGAAGGAAATGATGTTGGCTACACATGCTTCTGGTAACATCTTTTTTCTTCGTATTTATTTGAAGAGTAATAACTAATCAATCTTTTTGATATTTGCTTTTAGTTTTGTAACTGTGGTGTTGTGTTTTAGTTTGAGATAGAGATGGTGAGTATTTATATTAGTGATGCTTGGCATCAGTCGCTGACGATTTTGGACCAAACATAGAACTTAAAATATAAAACTTAAAGCTTGGGCCCCGCCGGGGAACTAAAGGAAGGTCAAAACTTAAAATGTATTGGTTGTTGGGCAAAATTGGTCTTCCATAAAGAGAAAGTTTACGCGCAAGAGGAAGTTGCCAAAATGTACGTTAATATTTTCTAATAATTTTCTTTCAAATAGTACGATTTCTATATTCAATCCAATTTCGGAATCTCTTTGAAGTCGTTCTTAGCTTGGATCGGAGTCATCGGAGTAGTCAGAAGGAGCACCCCAAATTTAATACTTTTATATTTAGTTAAATAATGAGTTATACTAATTAATTAAACAACATTGACAATCTTTAGTAAACGAAAAGTTGTTGTCTTGGTGACTTCTTTCGAGTTTTGAGTTTTTGTTATCTATGTTTTACTTTTACCCAATTATTAGTTTTTCAGAAACGTGTTTTTCATTGGTTTTCCTTTTGATAATGCTGGTAATGATTAAAGCATCAATAACGGTAAGACCAGTAAAAATCTTTAACTTAGTAATATTTTTATAGTTTTTATTTTATTTTATTAATCCTTTAAATAATGAACCAGTAATATAGAACATGTGGCAGAAACTAGGGCTGGACAAAAAATCCGTTAAAACCGATTCGATCCGCAATTCGTTTTGATCTGAATCAAAAAATTTGAATATCCGCAAAGTTTCGAAACAAAGCAAATACTAAAATAGGCGATTCGTCAAACACAAAGCAAATCACAAATAGTGGTTTTAAAAAGACCATTATCCGATCCGATTCGTTTATAAATACAAATATATATGCCATTTATATGAAGTAACATGTAAGTCTAATGTATATGATTATGTTTTATTGTTAACCCATTTATTTTCACTAAATATTTAATTTTTATGATGACTAAATTACAAAAAAAAAATATATTAAAAATAATAACGGATCGGATCGGATAATCGCGGATATTTTAAAACATTTTGGATATTTGATTTTTCACGGATCGAATCGGATATCCGCGGATAGCAAAAAAAAATTTTGATATCCGGATCAGATCGGATCGGAAAATCAAATATCCATTTAATACGGATCGGACCATGGATACATGCATTTTCCTCGATATTTGCTCCATGCGCAGGCTAGTAGAAACAGTTTCGAGACGGTCTCCAATGAGATATGTCTACTGAAAAGTCTCAACATATTTTTTTTTCTTTTATTTTCTTTTAATTATAATGATGGTTTTAGTGGCCTATTTCCGTGAAACTTACAAATTGGGGCACGTGAGCTGTTTGAAATAAATAAACACTTTTCTGTTCTTATGCTTCCTTCACAACTCACAATTAAAATAATATATTGGGTTAAGTTAAACTTTTTCTTATTTTTTTTGGCAAAGAAGAGAGAAGAATTCAAATGGGCAGAGAAACAACTTTTTTTCTTTTCTGATATCTCAAGACATCCCAAACTTACAGAGGGGTTCAGACTAATCCTTGGAAGGTACAACCCATGAATAGATCCTCTATCCAGATATTCAAATGAGCCAAAAATAAAAACCCATATCTGTGTGACCAAATAGCAATTCTACGTTTGAAGGGAATCGATCTAGCTAGACCTACATGGCAAGTCCTCCCCAAGTGGGAACCACTAGACTTCCACCACTTGATTAGCACATAAGCAATTTGGATCATCGAAACCATCAATTAAGGGTGTCGAAGAACAACAATGGTCCACTGCCAATCCATCTTTGAACAATACTTTATCACGTGGTTAATTTTAATATTGAAGATATTATTAATAATAAATTATGAAAATCTAATATATATCGTAGCATAAAAATTTAGATTGAAAATGTTGCATAACGCTTACACAATGATTAGGATTTTATTAGTCCTAAATTTTACCGTTGATAAGGCAACCTATAGTTGTTCATGAGAGAATACATGTCTAGAAAGAAACGAATCAATACTTTGTAGATTAATGTTACGAAGATACATGATAGGAACACAACCCTTTAATGTCATACAATGCTTAGGTAGCAATTTTTTTATTTTTCAGGAAAACCATCAAACTTGAAATAAGATTGATTACAAAATCCTGAAATCTCGTAGAAATTTTTAAATCCATGTTCTTAGAAAAATAAAACCTACGAAAACGCGCTTAAACTGATTCACCCAATACAAAAATGAATATTTTTGTGTTCGTATAAAGTTATGTTCTCTTTGCATATTTAAAATCTCCAAAAGATTAGTGCTATTTTTCCAACTCATACATTTGTAAATTTTTCAAATTTTACTTAAAACGACTTCTCATATAATCTATATGATGATTTTCTTAGATTTATGATGATATATAAAAAATTGAAGAATATAGATGGTTGCCTAAAATGAGAATGCAAAAATAGTACTTAGCTTATTCATTATTTTCTTAAACATAAATATGTAACTATCGTGGTAGAATGTATGGAATATATTTTTCCACAAACGTAGAAGGTATCGCTTTCATAAAAGATTTTTTTCTATCATCGAAACCAAGAAAATTAATATATTTGGTATTTGTTCAATGCATTAAAGATAAAACTAAATTATTTGTTCGAAGTAAAATATAGTGTTCTACAATTTTTTTTTTTTTAATCGTCTAGATTTATGAAATACTACATATTATGAAAACTATTACACAGACACATATTTTTCTAAATATAAAATATTAATAGAAAATAAAAGAGACTATTTTTCCTACACAATTTAATATACCATAAGACATTACAATACAAAATATCAGAAAATCATAGTATAGGTTACGTATATGATTTTTATTTTAGACCATTTTTTGAATTTTTAATAGATCACAAAAGGTTTTTCTTTTAAAAAATTGGTTATTGTTGAGATTGAGTAAAGATTGATGCCAAGTCATATTTTTCAAAGACATGTAATCATTCCATGTCATTGTTTTTTTACATAAACCAATAAAATTAAAACAACTAATCATTTTCAATAAATACTTTTTTTAAATAGGTTCTCCACTTCGGATAAATGATAGAGGTATTGTTTTTAATGTAATTTTTTTATAAATTTATAATTTTGTAATATAGATCTGTTATGTGAACCAATCATCAACAAACATATATTTTTTAAACAATCATAGAAACTTTGATTATGATGGAGGCCTTTGAAAGAGCTCAAGAATTCGGGGAACAATCCTTTCCAGTCATAGGTTTTTGATGCAATTTTATATATTAAATTTACTGCCTTCAAACATCTATTTATAATACTAATGTACAATATATTTTATATAATAGGTAGTAAGAAACGTAAACATAGCCAAATCGGTCAGGCACAATCCAATGGTAAGGAGCATATACTTCTGCACAAATTTTCGTAGCATATTGTCTTAACATGTCCAACATTTCCTCCAGGTAATAAAAAAAGTATCAAAAAAGGAGCAGAAAAAAAACTAGTGAGATGTGGTGATTGTGATGCTTTAGTATGGCCAACGGAAAGTACCGAGAGAGAAAAAATTTCAAAGGGTCATCTATTTACTACATGTTGTAAACAATGTCGGGTGAAATTGTCTAAGAGAATGGAACCCCCTTCTGAATATCAATCACTTTTACAGAACCCACTATTTAGGATTGATATTAGAGTATTTAATGCATTACTCTCAATGTGTTCCATTGGTGCTGAAATAGATTACTCTATATTGAACTCTCCTGGCCCATATTGCTTTAAAGTACATGGTGAAAATTACCATTGCATAAAATCTCTCTAACCTATTAATAACGAGAATCCCACATTTTTACAAATGTACATATTTGATACAGCTAATGAAATGGAAAATAGAATTTCGATATTTGATAGAGTAACGAAGAGAGCTTCAGATGAGAAGTTTTTATCTATTCTAATCAAAATGCTTGATGAGAATAATATGTTAGTGAAATTGCAGGATTAGTAATAGGTGACTTTTCTTCCACTGTAGGCGAACGCGATGTAATAGTTCAACATAAATCAGTTTATTGCAGCATTTTAAACTAATTAAGTATAAAGCTCACGTCTACGCCGGAAACCATTGATTTGGTCATGTTGAATAACGACATTGGAAATCTACCCATACCCCGATTCTCATCAAGTTAGAGAGTTGCTCGGTATTAAATCCGAGTAGGATGAAAGTTATTGTGTTGTGTATATGTTTTTTTAAGTTATTGAAAGGTCAAAATCGATCAGGATGAATAGTCATTTCTCGATTAACAAATGAGTACCACTAACATATATGTTGTGTTTATTTGAGTGACAGTAATTAAGAGTTGTAATTTTTTACACTGGAAAGTTGTGATTATCTGTTTTTCTTAATTAGAACAAGATCTAAATCGCTCAACAAGTGGTTTTAATCATTGTCTTGCTCCCTATAATCTTTGTTTGTTTTGCTCGAGATTAATGTACGTAGTCTGTTCCTCAAATTAAAGAACACCACTTTGTTGCAATTTTTTTATGATTATGCTCGTTTGTTCAGGTGGATTTTATTCGATCCTCAGAATACAAACAATTTTGGTGTCCTTCTTTGTTGTTTGTTTTTATGGTTTCGATCATCCTCATTGTTTTTTATGGCTTTGAATTCTGGTTTGGGTTTAGTCTTCGACCATTCTCATTTTCTTAGGTTTTTTATAAAAAAATCTATCACTTAAAGATGATTCGAGAATTTCCGTGACAAACACTTAAGGTTACACGTTTTACCACATTTTCCATTTAGATATCGGTTTGGTATATAAAAAATCACAATAAGAACTAAAATATTGGGTTTTAAATCATTTTAGCAATGTGTAGTGTCTAATTGTCCAGCCTGGGTTGGTTTAAATCATTTTAGATGGATTTATTGGTTAAGCATTGGTGTAATGAGAAGCGAAGAATTATAATAGTTTATGTTTGTATATTTGGTTTAATAAGCTATAGAGTTTTTGTTACAGATTATGGGATAATTACAGGGCAATTAAGGCTCCAAGGTTATGCTTGCATGATGATGCTTGACATATATGATTTCTTAGCCTAAAATTTTTTCATTTCAAGGCACTTATTTATAATTTAAACTTGTGGTTCTCTACCAACATATTGACATTGAGGTTAGTAAACATAAGTTTGGTACTAATAATGTGGTTATACAAAGTTAGATAATGATCGTGAGGTAGTAACATAAACAAAGGAAAACCTAACATCCTTCAAATATCAAGGAAGTATACATTACGACAAGAATCTTTTCGCGATTCAAGAACTCATTCTTCACCGAATCAATCCAAAGTTCCCCTTGATTTGTCTTTGCGCTCGCATTCTCCTGATTCTGACATGATGGTCATTTATATTACGCGTAAATGTAGAACTTTTTGTTTCCAACAAGAAATCTAAGGAGATATTTGGTCCCTTTTAACTGTACTAGATGTATAATGTTATTTGACTTAAGAGTATTTTTATTATAATTTTTCCTTCAATTTAATTTTAGTGTCTACAAATAAATAAACATATATGAAAGCAAAAAAATCTATTTATATTTTCTTTTGCGGTTTTGGGGGGTTTTCTAAAATCTACTACATAAATGGTTATGGATTAAAAACACGGTCATGTTTGAGAATTATATAATGATTTATTTTTTATTTTAGAGATAAACTAAAATTTTAGATACAAGAAATTGATCACCAAATTCTCAAAAAATAAATAAATATATCTAACACAAACATTGCAAATGGGGTTTCATTTTGTGTTTCAAAGACTTAGACAAGAAAAAAGAACAAGGCGATGACTTTTTATATCCTTCTTATTTAGATGCTTCCTCATATAAGAAAAATCAACGTCGGTCTAAGGTGAAAAAAGAATATCTTGATTTTCTTTTTTCTTTGTACATTTGGATTTGTATATGATCTTGGCCATTTCGAAGCTTAAGAGGTTTAAGGACGCAAAGCCTATATTACTACAATGAAGAAATACACAAATAAAAAAATGTTTTCAAATGTAAAGATAAAACTGATAACAATAACATGTTTCACTAAAAGTGAAATAAAATTTTAGTTGCTCATAAGGTCACGAAAACTATGCATGATACAATGTCATATGTACAATTTATCATTCTTTAGATAACACTAATTGCATTTTATACTATTTCATCAATAAATTTTATTTTACCGCGCGTTTGTTTTCTAGTAAATAAATAAATAAATCAGCGTTAATAATAATAATAATAAAAAATAAACCAACTTCTTCATACAACCCCCCCCCCCCCCCCCCTTCAATTTCATTCCCATACTTTCGAAAAATTATAAAAAATCAAACCCCTCATTCCATACTCATCTTGATCGCCTAATTCAAAGATTTAGGCCTCACTTCAATACCATCGATCACAATGCCACCTTTTAATTGATATCCTTTCACCTCCGTGAGACTCATAGTGACCTCATCATTTTCTCCTTCTCGTGTCTCAAACTCTCCTAACTCTATTTCCATCCACCCATCGTCTCTAGCGTTCGGCTCCCTTCTTTTCCCGTCCCCATGGACTGCCTCCACAGCCGTCGCCATTCGATCTTCTCGGTTTCTGTAAAACAACCTCTTCATTTGTTCTTTCTTCTCATCCACGCAACATAGATAAGTTGTGTTCTTGTTAATCTGTCCATTCTTAGATTTTATCAAGGTCTCTGCTGGAACTAGGTCTAATCCGTACGCGTGTTTAGTCAATTTCACGATGAGATATGCTCCATATCTTGTGTTCGGCGATAAAATTCCGGTTTGGATTTTACCATTGATCTCTAGCCGATCCATTGTTATAAGCTCAGCCGATTCCGAAAACCTGAAATTATTTTAAACTAAACATTTTAGATACTATAATTTTCGAAGTCTAAACAAAGCATAAATAGTTATTTTTAAGAAGAAAAAATATTAACCTAGAATCTGAGACATTGCTCCAAGACCAGTAAGATGCTTGGTCGCTCCAAGTTATAGAAATATTTCTTGCTGATAATACATAAGAAATTGCTCCAGAGGATTTATTGATCTTGAACAGCTGAAATTGCAAAATACCAAGAAAATATTATTAGTCCGAGTAAATTAAAAAGAAACCCATTTTTAAATAAATAAAAAACTTCTAAGTAACTCATAAAAGATCGACGAACCTTTCGGCCATTATCAATGAGAAGAGAGTCACAAAGACATCGATAAATCTCTTTTTTCGATGAAAAAATTCGATGATGATCAGTGGATCGAGAGATGAGGCTTCTGTAGTTGGAGGGCAGAAATTTTTCCCATACGAAATCGGACTCTCCGGCTAACCGGAAAACCGAAGAGACTGCCGACGACGAGAATATGTCCCCCGGAGATGTGAAGGAAATGATGTTGGCTACACATGCTTCTGGTAACATCTTTCGTTCTTCTTATTTGAAGAGTAAAAATTAATTAATCTTTCTGATTATGGGATTTGCTTTATGTTTTGTAAGTGTGGTGATGTGTTTTAGTTTGAGATAGAGATGGTGAGTATTTATAGTGATATTCGCTGACAGTTTTGGACCGAACATAGACTTCTTAATATTATCGAGTTAAATAGTGTTTTGTTTGTAAAACGAAAAAAAAAATATAAAACCAAAATTTAAACTAATTAAATTTAAAAAACTTGTCGACAAAAAAAAAAAAAAAATTTAAAACTTAAAGATTGGGCCCCGCCGGGAAAAACAAGGAAGGTCAAAACTTAAAATGTTTGGTTGTTGGGCAAAATTGGTCTTCCAAAAAGAGCATGTTTACGCGCAAGAAGAAGTTGCCAACATGTGTGTAATTTTTTTTCATTAGTTTATAGTTTTTTATAATGATTACAACGAGAAACTGTGATTCGTGGACTATTATAGTCTATTTCCGTGAAACTTACAAGTTCGACCACATGTTCTATTTAAAATTAAGAATGTCAATATGTTAATTTTATCCCTTTTATATTATATACTGTTACCTATCTGGATATTTTATCCATTACCACGTGCAAATTTTGACTACTTTTTTTTTTGGGGTCAAAATGCTTTTTTAATTGAATACTGACATAAGTTAATTTATTAAATAACAATACAAATCAACAAACTATCCAAAATCTTTATATTTAACGACTATGGTTTTGAACTTTTTTATATTCCTTTCCAACAAATTAACCATAGTGACATCGTAACTTGTTGTGAAAAATTAAAAATAAAAATAATTTTGCAATCTAAAAAAAAGCGGTAAATTACAAACATGCAACATTTGAAAATATTTTTTCAAATATGACACCTTTAAAAATTTATTGTATACTACCTTTTATAGACAAAATCACTAATTTTTTTCTTTTTCACGAAAGAATCAAAACCCCCCAAAATTATACCTTAAATATAAAATAGTTAACTCAAACCAACAAAATTAAAAAGGTAGCATTTTTGCAGAATATATTAAATGATGACATAACTGTAAAGTGACATGCCCGAAATGGCATATCATGAAAATTCTCCATAAAAAGTCTGTATGATGTAGAGAAACTAGAGCCATTAGATTAGAGCAACTGATTTAACCATTTTTAATCACAAAAAACGTTCTCTATGGCGATTTTTTAGGCGACTAGGTTTCTCTTAACCTAACCGCCGCCGACGGTGAGGCCTCTCGCCCACCGGCGAGAACTTTCTCCTTTCTCCCTCTTCCTTCTCTCTTCTATGGCTTGGTCGATGTTTGCTCTGGTGCTTCTTCCTCCTCCGCCAAAACCGCCGCCAGTGATGCTTCGTCCGGAGCTACTGATGGTAGGGTCTCCTCCGGAGCCTCCCGAACCTTACGATCTCTCCAGTAGTTCAGATCTGTACTCGTGGTTAATCCCCTCCCGAGTCCATCGAAGGCAAGTATCTCCTCCATCGGGATCTAAGGTCTTTCTCTTTGTCTCGTCCGAACCCTCACTCACCATTCAAGATCTCTCCTCCTCCACGAAATCCAATCCGATAACTCAACGACCAAGGTCATCCTCTTTACCGATGGTGAAACCCTCTCCGCCATAGATTTTGGTTCCATCTGTGGAAAACCCTTCACCATAACAGTTCACTGTCTCCTCTCCGCCGTGGAGTCAGTTCGACCAATCACCTCTCCGTCTCCTGAAACCCTATCTCCCCCTCATCACCATCCACTTATGGGCCAGGCCCAATCCATCAGTTGGGTTTCATAGCCCAACAACATCACAACTTCACAATCTGCTATCAACATCTAAGGTCGAGAAATTCAATCCCAATACTCTCAATCCATGTCATGGGCTCCTGCAAGTCACCATTGATGTGTTTGACTCGATTCGTTGTACTACTGTTCTTACCAATTTGGGAATGCCTTTGCTAAGCTCGTTAAACTATTCTTCCTCCGCATCGAGCGTGGAGAGACCAAGTATCTTTCACCGAGCTTCATATTATCATTCGGCAGGACTCAAACCTCCCCGGGTGAGTTATAATGTGCTTTCACAATCCCCATTGATATTTTTGGATGGTTGTGACACCACTCTAGGTTTGTTACCAAGACTCAATTCATATTCTCCATTGACCTTACTTTTGGACGTTTATGTTATCATCTTGGTGTTTATATTGGGTTTGTGTGTATACTCTCCAACGACCTTACTGTTGGATGTGTATATCACATTGATGGAATTAATACCGCATAGATTTCGAATGGCTTCTCCTTGTAGATGCTCTGATCACTCCCGCCCTGTAACCCGTAGCTTATTCCCCTGCCCAATTGTGCACAATCCGGATCGTTCGTTGTTGATCTGCAGGTGGGCCTCTTGTAGGATGCTTCTGCTCCTTATGATGACAAGCTATTTGGAACCCGCACCATCTTCCCTTGCTCCATGGTGTTACTGCTGCCCTAGTGTTGCGCAGTTAGCAATTGGAGGGGAAGCACCATATACATATGACATGCTCTCTGTTTTTCTTAAAGGCCCAACACTGTTTAGTGCAGCCTATTTCAAGGATGTTAGTTCACTGGTTGTGCTCCTAATCTCCGAAAGTGTCATTTCTCTACTTAGGCCCGATGATGTCGAGATCCAAGGACGTCCCTACATCATTAGTTACTTAGGTATAATGAATGCTTCTATCTTATGCTTGTATTTCCTTCGCTTGCCTTTTGTAGCAGCGAGTTTAGTATTTTCTATGGCTATTGTATCGTCAGTTGTAAACACTTTCTCTTTTGGAGAGTAAGAAGCGATAATACTAAAGTTGGTTGACCAAAAAAACAAGATTAGAGCAACTTGATGAGTTAGTAAAGTATTTTTTTATATTATAATTTTAGCTTATTTTCATATTTTAATTAGAACTGAACTCATCAGTACAAATGAAAATACCAAATTAGTTGCAAGAGATATAATTTCTGAATGGCATTATATATTACGAAATTTTGATTGCCACATACAGTAGAACCTCTATAAATTAATACTCTATAAATTAATAATCACCATAAATTAATAAAATTTTATGGTCCCGAATCGGGCCAATGTAAAAATTTACAAAATTCGATAAAATGATAAGATAATACTTTTTTTGAAACTTCTATGTAAAATATGGTCCCAACAATAATATAAATTAATAATCATATATAGTGATATATTAATATACCTATGATAGCGTTTAAAACATAGTTTTATGGATCTTTTTTTTACTTAAAGTTGAAAATTTTTGGAACTTATCTCAAATTTTACTCATTGCATCAAAAAAATTTATTATTGATTTTTATGTATGTATCCAAATTTTGTGAAATCAATAGATTGATTTTTTTTACATTTAACTCTTTCTATTAAAACCTTATTTCTTTTATTACATTGTTTCCTGTGTATAGAGTGATTGCTTTCCTTGCATTAGTGCAAAGTCACAAGTACATCAGATTAATAACATCTTCTATAATCCAGGCTAGATTGAAAGTTAAACAGAAAGTTAAACAGAAAGAGTTTCTACAGCATGATATAAAATTCGTTTCCAAAGGGCAATGGTTCAAAAAACAAAAAGTTACATTGATTTAATTTGCATGTACTAATTCAATCGCATTCGACATCTTCAACAAGAAGATGGTACCTTAAAATCTACAAAAGGAAAAAAGAAAATCCAAAGGTTAATTAAGGTTGTCGCACTTGCATACTCTCAACCTCTCGTTTTTCTTTTCTTAAAAGAGACTACTGCTACTTCAAACAAAAAATTCAAAAATTATATTCCAACAGTTTTTCGAAAAGTCAAAATATAGTAAAGCACCACATAAATGAACTACATATAAAAATCTAATCTGAATTTCGAGATGTGCTAAATTGGTTTGCATTAAGTTTTGATAAAAGTATAAGCAGAACAATAGTGTATATATTAGATGATGTTTTAGAGATTTTTTTTTTTGTATCAAATTACTTGATGAGGGAGTATATATTATATAAATAAGTGCTATAATAATTACGGATGTCAAAATGAATCATTTATAATGCAGTTCATTTTTCTATTTATATTTATATTCAAATTAATTATCTCTTATATATTATTTGGGAAGTGATTAGTGAGAAGATGCTTATGTGTCATTTTCACAATTACTCTCACCAAAACAATTGTGACATGGCTCAAAAGAAATGTGACATGACAAATTTGAATCATCATAACAAAATCTTTCTATAACTAAGTTATATTATTTCCATAATTAATCAATGTTTATATTATTTTTGTTCTTCATTAAAAAAATGTCTAATCCCCTATATATTATTTGAGAAGTGATTAGTGAGAAGATGCTTATGTGTCATTTTCACAATTACTCTCACCAAAACAATTGTTACATGATTCAAAAGAAATGTGACATGACAAATTTGAATCATCATAACAAAATCTTTCTATAACTAAGTTATATTATTTCCATAATTAATCAATGTTTATATTATTTTCGTTCTTCAATAAAAAAATGTCTAAAAATTAATTTTTGTTACAATTAATTTTTTGAACAGTTCTATATAAATATATTATCAATAAAATTTATAATAAGACTTGCGAAAATTTTAAAGATATATTACTAAGTTTTGTGACGAAAAGCTACCCAAATCCCCTATACATTATTTTGGAGGTGATTTGTGAGAAAATGTTTATTTGTTATTTTCACAAATTACTTTCACTAAAACAATTTTGGCATGACTCAAAAAAAATGTGATATGACAAATTTGAATCATCATAACAAAATCTTTCTGTAACTAAGTTATATTCTTGCCATCAGAAAACAATAATCATTGTTTATATTATTTTCGTTGTTCATTACAAAATGTCAAAAAGTTATTTTTAGTCACAATAAAGTTTTTGAACAGTTTTATGTAAACATATTATCAATAAATTTATAATAAGACTTACCAAAAAATTTAAAGAGATGCTATTAAGTTTTGTGACAATAAAACTACCCGAAATTTAACAATTTTTTTAAAGAAAGAGGTTTATAATTTAAAATCTCTAACATTTAATAAAATAACAATATCCAATAATTATAAACAAATAGTACATATCAAAATCAAACATCGTTCATTAGATTATTCATTCACTTCATTAGTCATTCATGCTCTATAATTGATGGTATTCAAGAAAAAGTCATTATTGCATAATATTTGGCTATGAAGGAATTCAAGAGGATTGAAAATTTGTTTTTTTCACAGAAGCAAAACCAAAAGAAAAAGATGATGAAAATATTGAAATTTTGAAGATGGAAAAAAAGTCAGAAAATATATCAAATAATATGCTTCTTCGAACTCTAAGACCCAAAAAATATTATTTTATTTAAAAATTTAATATATAATGAGGCATGATTCGGGTATAAAAGTTTTAAAAAATATTAGTAAATACGTAACGTATCTGAAAAAAAAATTCAATAAATATATTTTAAAAGTAGACTTATGTTAGAGTGGCATTGTAACATCCAAAACCAAATTTTAGAAATTTGGAAGGGGTGTCGATGGGTGTCGATCGACACCATGTTTTCGGTTGGTTTCCGGTTTAAGTTTAATTACGCAGTTTGGCTCGGTTTAGGGTTGGAAACCGTAGGCCTTCATATTTAAAGGACCCAGCCATATGAGATCAGGCTGGGAGGGTTTTGAGAGGAAAAAAATGGTTATTGAGAGAGAAGAGGAAGGAGTTGTCTTGCTCTAGGTCTCAATCGTTTATTTCATAGGCAGAACTGATTCGCTTTGGTTGATAAGCGAATCGGAGGATCATTGATATTTTCGGAAGGTATGTTCTTCTTTCTCTTAGCTATCTATAGGAGAAATCGGATTGCCTTTTCGATATGTAACTTAGGAGTTATGATCGTTTTCCCGTGAGTGGTATGTGCAGTTTCGGGATTTGATCGGTCATCTTGGGAAGCGTTTTCCCGGCGTTTCAGAAGGAATTAGGAGACGATCCTTGTATCGTTGGAAATCTCCTTCAATCTAGTTTTCAGATTGGATTTAAAATCTGAATTCGGAGGTAAGCTCCGATCCCTGTGATTATTTTAAGTTGGTTCGTCGTTCTGATTTCCTGAGAACCTAATTTGGGTTTTGGGGAAACCCTAATTATGAGTCTTAGGTGATAGAAGAGGCATTCCTTGGAATTTGCGTGTGAGACCAGAGATTGCGAGGATCTCGAGTCGTGGGTTTTGTGTTCTTAGCTTTTTCTTCGGTTTAACAAGGTGAGTGCGTGATCGCGGTTACGGGATTAGTTTGTTAGGAGATTGAATGATTGATTTGTAATGATTATGATTGATATTCTTGTGTTTTCCTGTGATATGTGTGGCTTGATCGTGATTGATCTTGTAGGAGAAAACAAATCGAGTCTGCGAGAGGATTTGACTCGGATTCGGTTTATGCGAGAGGTGTCGATCGACACCTAGTGGCAGTGTCGATCGACACCACTCTTTTTGATTGCGAAGTTTGGTTTTGGTATTAGTGTGTCGATCGACACCCAGGAGGAGTGTCGATCGACACCGCTTGAAATTGTGAGAATTGCATAATTGTTGATTGTTGCATATCTGTTGAATGTTGATTGTTCGCGTAGTAATTGACATGCTATTTCTCTATTATGTAATCGGTAGGCGGGATGACCGCTTCACTGAGTATTTGTGATAATACTCATGCAACTCTTATTTCCATGTGTTGCAGGTAAAATATTGAGATCGTGGAATCATGGCTGGGACGAGAGGATGATTAGGAACTCTAGGTTTTATGTTCATAGGTTGAATTCTAGAACCGATTGTTAGGTTTCTAGATTACCTTGAAATTGATATTTTGGTTTAATGGAAATTGCTGGTTTATTTATTGATGTTGTTTTCCGCTGGTTAGTATTTTGAGTTAGGTTGAATTAAGTATTGAGGATTAATATTTATGGGAATAATAATCCGGTTTAAAAAAAAAAAAAATTTGGTTGTTTCAGGCATGCCTAAAGTTGTATATCTTGAAAATTCTCCTTATACTATCAAATTGTTTTAAATTTGGTTTTAAATCTTTATCTCCGCGTATAATGCGAGAAGTCACCTAGTTTTTTCGTATAACATGAGTGAACATTTCTGAGAAATTTATTTGTTCTTGGCCGTAAAGTCAGTAAGTCACATACATTGGTTTTCTTTTTCAAAAAAAAAAAAGTCACATACATTGGCAACTGCCTTAAAATTATAGAAAGTCCTCATACCCTATTGGCCTATTTGATACTAAATTATTGATTTTCTTGGTTATTTCCAAACAAAAGCAAGGACATTTATAACATTTAATAATTTCAACCAGTGTTGACATAAAGATCTTGCCATTGGCTCATACCTTATTTAACAAACTATATTGAATTTCGTCATTATTGTGATTACAGTAGTGTTAAATCCAACCAGTGTTGACATATCTTAAGATATTACACTCCTATTTGACAATGGGTAGTATTAGAAAACGGTGGGTGGGTAATGGGTATAGCGGAACGGGTGATATAGCCCCTCCTCTTGGAAGTTTGACTCCATTGCCATTTATTTGACTTTATACTAAGAGACACTTGATTATATGACTTTCTCATACGTGACTCCTTATAATACTTTCTCATACGTGGTTAACCCTTCTATATTATATACATGTACCATGATTTTAAAAAACTATGATAGGCTTGTTTAATCTTCTACTAAAGTGAACCTTTAATCAAAACTGATGTGATTTAATTATATACATGTTTGTACTACCAAATAATTTCTTTATCTTAATTCAGATACAATGTGAATCATTATTTGTTTTGGCATGTTGAGATCAGAAAGAGAATATTACATAATTAGCAAACTTAAGGTTAGTTCTCAAACCTCCAAAATCGTTAATCAGTCGGAAAAAATTACAAACCAAGCTAAAGTTAAAGATGTAATGGCTAGAAAACAGGGTTGGTTACTTGGTGTTATGTAGTTTGGAATGACTAAATTTGGGTCAAAATTTAGGTGTTGATACAAGTAAGTCATGGACCAAACATTGAGTCCTTTCACACTGAAATATCCTATTTAAGTTTTTTTTTCATGTTTATTGACCCGAGTTAGTAACATTGTTTACAATCTAATTGACTTCGTTTTGATATTACTAGTTGATCTCTCTAGTCGCCAAAACTCGTTTTCAGCAAGACAAGTGGGAATGATGAGAAAAGCATACTACTGACTTACTATATTTGGTAGTTTGGACTCTAATCACATTTGTACAAATTAAATATGCCATGATAATGAATTGAATATATTAAACACAACATACTCATAGTCTAATGCGAATAAAATTGTTATTGACTAGGTAGAAAAGACTTAATGGATTAGTGATATAGTTAATGCTTTATGTATTATATCTTCAAGATTTTAAAAGTTTGATAACATTAACTACATTCATGTGTGTGAATTCTAAAATCTTTGTGTTTCACATTTGATTTGTTTCTAAAACTTAATCGAAAAAAGTCCATTTCAAATGAAAACTAAATTCTGAATAACATTACATTTCAATGATTTAGGATGATATGTTAGCAATTCTGAATACAAAAAGGGAATCATATATGTGGTAAAGAGTGGTTCAACTAACTTACCAAACCGGACTCCCTCTGGGATAATAGAATTCAAAACACATTAGTTTCAGAACATTGGTCATATAAAAAACAGACCAGAACAATCCACCAATTCTAAAAAAAAATTGTAAAAGTGAACAAAGTGGTAAGAAAATAATAAAATGTAGGTGAATTATTTTACTTGGATATTAGCCTCATTCAACCATGTTTTTGTTGTCATCTGCTTCAAGAAATGGTCTTAGAAGGTCAATGGTTTTACGGTAGAGGTTCATGTCGATTCCATCCACATTCCTTCCTGTTCGAGCTTGCAAGATCGCCTACAGAGAAATCGAATATAGATCAATTTTTCAAAATTTTAAAGCTAACCAAAAGACAATACACGGAGAGACGATCAGGTTGATACACAAAGTTCCACCTCAACGGAGTTCTAGTGTCTACTGCTAAAGATTAAGCTACCAAAGACTTTTAATTGTTCAATTTAAATTAAGTAACCACAAATAAGAAAAGAGAATCATTTTTATCTGAATCTAATAATAATAATCAGGGTTATAAAAACAAACCTCATTGTTGGGGTCAATGTGGAGCTCTCCAATGAACTGGTAGATGGAACCAACACGGAAACTAACATCTCTTAGATGCTGAGTGTTGATTTTGAGACTTGTGCCTCCATCTTCAATTACACCTATTGCTGTTTCTACCGAATATTCTTTCAACCTATACAAACAAAGAAAATTTTTCATCTTTATATCTAAAAAACCAAACATTTCAACAAAAACCCAAAAAAGGCATCAAAACTTACGTTCCTGTAACTCGGAGTGAAATTGCTTCTTTGAAAAATTGAGAAGAAGGGTTTAGTTCTTGTAGAGTGATGGGAGAGGCAGAACCAATCTGAGAATAAGCCATTCGATTTCCCAGAAAACCCTAAATTTCGATCCTATTTCGTCTTTTCGATAAATCGAAACAAAATTGGACCAGAGTCCAGGTCCGTGGCCAATGAATTGATAAAAAAAGTATTTGCTGAGGGCTCCCAAAATATATAAAATTTTAGGGGACCCGTTCTTACGAAAATCTGTTGTATCCTAGTGGTAAATGGTGAGTCAGGTTCATTTTTGATCCATGGTTCGAATCCCAGCTTTGATTTTTTTTTTTTTTTTAATTTAAACATTACAAAAATAAGAACGAGATACCAATAAAAAAGAAAATCTAGATCCTCCATCTAAAAACAAATCATAATCTAAAAGGAAATATTGTTAATTTAGCTAGTTTATAAACAAACCTAACAATTTGCAAAGGAAATCAAATCAAAATCGCAATTAATCATTTAGTCTGCTTCTTTTTCCCACACGTTCAGTTCTTCCTTCATATTTCTTTCTTCACATGTAATTGCTAAATCTATTTCTTATTTGATTATTTAATTATTCTTCTCTTTTTTTAGTGGTTATTTATTCTTTTGATATTGACAAACTAGTTAATAACTTAGATTATGTGAATTTGGTGAAAGATTTCAGTAAAAAAATTGAAGAAAAATTATGCACTATTTAAATTATTGTTTACCATTTTGTTGTGAATACTTTCTAATTTTTTTTTTTTATAAAAAAACCCATATTAATTAGTTCGCCTCAAGCCCCTATAGACAAAAAATCTACTCAGATATCAACACATTATCGAACTTGTTCGTTGAGTAATTTGGTAACGATGTTTGGAAGAGAGAAAATGTTGTGAGATTTAAATGATGTCGAATCAAATGCGAATTGGAAATTTTGCCTTTGTAGGGGTTGGACAATTGTTTTCAATTCGATTTTTTTTTTTGTTTTCAACCCTACTTATCTAATTTAACATACACATACAAGTGGGACCAAATACTTATCCTCAAATTGTTGGTTTTATTTCTTTTTGTGAGGCACCATAAGTCTTCGTTCTAGTTGTTTTAATAATGCATTCCTAGCCTTCCGTTTATAAGCTTTACCCCGGTATTCGGCTTCAGCACTCGAACGTGAGATGGTTTGTTGCTGCTTAGAGGACCATGAAATCAAGTTATCGCCAAGAAGTACGCAATAGCCTTTGACACTTTTTTTTGCTTCAACCGAATTTTCCCAATATTTTGATACCAAGGGAACGACTCTCTTCTTTTCACAAAGAATCACTTGAAGTTGTTCTCGAACCCGTCATCATTTTTTGTCGCCATCAATCCATTGTTAGCGATTGTTGCAAGTTCATATTGCCCTTTCTAATGTTTTCGAGTTTTAAATTTATTTGCAAGTTCATATTGCATCTTTACATGAAGCCGAGAAGGATCAACGTTAATTCTTTCCTTATTTCTATCTTTTGGTCGGATGATTCAAATTCTTCCACGAGATAGCAGCTTAATATACGAGTGAAATTTGAACCGCTTAATATGCTCTCTATCTTTACTTTTTAATAGCTTAATAAACTTTAGAAACACTTAACACACACAATTTCTACGCAATTAATTCATTCAGTAGCATCTTCTTCTGGTTTCATACTACAACATACACAAAACAAACGTATGTACTATCCAATTTGATATGTACACGATTCGTACAACGAGTTAGATGTACATCGATATATTAATACAACCAATTTGATGTACACCACTAATTACAACTGTACTCGTCGAACACCGGTTCCTTAACATCATGATTTGTGGCAAATTCTACTAGTCCAAAAAAAATAATATGATACTAACTAAATGAAAGTGCCTTAGTTTAAGTTTGTTCAACAAGGATAGCAATTTTGTGCAGAGATATGAGAACTGTTTTTTAGATTTTGGACAAGGTAAGCAATTACCCTTACTTGTACCCAATTCAAAAGCATCATCGTACACGCGAATCACATGTGGATAGTCATCAACGTTTTCAGTCATCTACCCAGGGCAATTATTTTCATAATCAAAGCTTTATATTAGAGCAATTGCTTGGGCACAATCCAGTTTGTACCTATAATCTTCTCTCTGGTTATGATAAGCGATTTGGAGAAGCGTACGGTGGCGAGCCTCGGTAAAGTGGCGGGTCTCGATAGCCACCAAAACTGTGAACATACAAGCGTCGATTGACGAGATATGGCGGGAGAGTGGTCTAAAGGCCGAGCACATCTTTCCATGATGATAGTGGAGACAATTGAGCCGTAATCCGTATCGGTCCTTTTCACGCTCATCCTAGGAAAAAAAGAAAATATGATTAAGAGACGTAACATATAAATTGGTGCATGTGTTCAACAACAATTTCCATGATTTTTCACTTACTCTGGTTGTCGTAAACGGTGGCTGAGGAAGGCGTTTTGAACGAAAAATCTATTTCTTTTTGTGAGGCACCGTAAGTCTTCGTTCTAGTTGTTTTCATAATGCATTCCTAGCATTCCGTTTATAAGCTTTACCACTAACTTAAACAGTTGTACATCACACAAAATGTCCTCTTCCCGGGAAGCGTCATAGGCAATCGCTAGCGCCTCAAGTTCGGTGTAATGACTGAAAACCAATGGCTAAGCAGCACACGTCTTCGCGATGTGCACAAGTCGAACGCCAATATTCGACCTTTGAACCCGTCATCATTTTTTCTCATCATCAATCCATCGTTAGCGATGGTTGCAAGTTCATGTTGCCCTTTCTAATGTTTTCGAGTTTTAATTAATATGATAGTTCATATTGCCCCTTTACTTGAAGCCGAGAAGGGTCAGCGTTAATTCTTTCCTTATTTCTTTTGGTCGGATGATTCAAATTCTTACACGAGATAGCAGCTTAATATACGAGTGAAAATATAATCGCTTAATATGCTCTCTATCTTTACTATTTAATAGCTTAATAAACTTTAGAAACACTTAACACACACAATTTCTACGCAATTTATTCATTCAGTAGCATCTTCTTCTGGTTTCATACTACAACATACACAATACATATATATATATCTATATATAGATATCACAGCTGCATCTCGCTCTTCTTCTCCGTTTTCTTCTCATCCCAACCTTTGTTTTCCTCGAAACCTACACAGTTGAATCAAGATTCCGATGAAAAATGTTACCATGGTTCAACTACACAAGTAGGAAACAGAGCTTTGTATTTACCAAATACACTCAAGTCTGATTCTGCAGAATTAATTCCTCAGTCTTCTCAATCTTTGTGTTCGCTTTGATTAGACCTCGTCGAAAATGGCTGATGAAAAGAGCCTCTGAACAAACTCTGATCTCTTCGTCTTCTCTTCCCGATCTTTTAATGAGACGGGTGAGACACACCCTTGTTTTTTGCTGTAACAAGTTCAACGCTTTTTCAAAAGACTAAACCTTTAAACTCGAAAATCTAATAGAGAAAGAAGCTAATATATAGAAACTATACCGCTCTATCTGTTTGTCCTCGGATACTTTTCTGGTTTGGTGTGTCGCAGGATATAGCTGTGATCGTGTAGGTGAGATAAACGACGATAGAAGAGGATCAGGAGTTCCACTTGGTGCATCGGAAGTATTACGAGAAGGAAGTCCTAACAACCTTTGTAGATCTCCTTCTCTTAGCTCTTTCCGAAGAAGAGAAAGCGTTGAACTTGAACCACTTTTCCGTGACTTTCTCTTTCGCTGCATGTAGGAACTCATTAAGGAATTCAACAGAGCAAAATGATTCAATTCAACCGAAGAAAATATATATATACGTGTAGAAAATGTAAAAAAAAAAAGGATATCTTGAATAAATTCCCATGGTGAAGCGTTATGTGAGCTAGGATATCAACTCCCACTTTCAGAGAGCAAACAGGGCACACCTGCAAAATAACAAAATTACTCAATCTTAAGATCTAATGTACACAGTTAACAATAAACTTTTGAGTTCCAAGTTGATTTGATAGTTAAAAGTAAAAGTATAGATATAGAGAAAGGGAGCAATACCGCGTTCTTGGACTCCAAAGTATGTTCATCATCGATATGACAGCACAAGCCAATGATATCATACGATTCTGCACAGAACGGGCAGGCAAACTCCTCCTGGAAATCATTATCTCCATCTATTTCTTCAAAGCCCATTAAAATTTCTGCATTTTTGAGGGGAGAAAATCATTTTAATAAGAGTGTATAAAAGAAAAGAGAAAATACAACCAAATGAAAAACCCAAAATCCAATACAAAACAAGCCTAGAGGTAATATGTTCCTCTACATCCTGAGAGAAAGATTGTATAATTTCTTGCACTTTCTCAGGAGCAGAGCAATTTTAAATGTTAATCCACTAAAAACCCAATAAGTAGAGATCACCTTCATCTACTGTATACATACCAAGTAAATCTATGAAGAGTACTAAAAACTTGGCTTACTCATCTAGCTACAGATAGGAACACCAATAATAAGGAAGAACCTTACACATGAATCTAACTGTTCTTTCACTTACATAACTAACAAAAACATTTGGAAAGTCTTCAGCTTTGCACAATCAAGAAAACAAAAAAACATAGTATTTTCATTTAAAATTACAGATTTTTTTTCCAGCAGAAGCATACTATATGCCCTTCTTGAGCACTCACAGATCCAACTTAGAAGAAAGAATCATTTTTTTTTTACAAACTTGAAAGCTCTAATCAAGTTGATAATAGCAACTTCATTAATAACCACAATAATTACACACAGAGCACAATTTCAGAGGTAAAGAAGCGAAGACCCAGTAAGGAAATGAGGTTAATTTTTGAAAGTAAGCTCACCAGATCGAGATCGAAGCGTAGACAAGAATCTCTTGGAATCAGCGTCCATTTCTGACCAAAAAAGCTTGCGAATCTGGAAATTGGAAGACCGCCGATTAGCAAGAAGAAGAGGAGCTAAGAAATCTCCAAACGGATCGATCCAAGTAGAGCGATAGAGAGAAGATGATGATTTCTGGGTAGGAGGAGAGAGGAAGAGAAAGTGCGATGCGAACAAGGATTTTTATTTATCTCAGAAATGATGGACCGGTTCTGTTCGAATACCGGTTCGCGGTTTTAATTTCCGGTTGGGTTCAGAATTTTATTTCATATACGGGTTTAGAAAACAAAATCCATTTTTCTTCTTCTCCTTCTTTTGGAGCCCTAAATCAGAGAACAGGAGATTGAAGAACGTCGATTCCTTCTTCGGATCAGAGACTTGCCGTCTTCTTCTTCGTATTCCGGTATGTTTCCTGAATTTGTTCTATAATATTCATAAACGGAGATATTTGGGTTGAGATTGCTCTTGTTTGATAAAGCTCTCTTAAAACTCTCCAATTTGGTTTGAATCGAACTCCAGTTCATTGTTCTTCGTGTTGCTTTGGTGTATGGGTAGAATTTGAATCGCATAGACATTGGTTTTCTAGGATATACGAAGAGAGAGTTGAAAAGTTTCTCAATACTCGATCAAGTTTTAAAGTAAATTGTGAAACTTTGGTTTAGAAGATTGGAGAAGAAAGTTTTTCTTGGATGAGGTTTGCTAGGTCGATTATGTGCCTTCTGTTTTTGGGATTGTTGTTCTTTTAGCTGACGCATGGTGTATTGTTCTCCTGCATCTTTCTCTAGTGTATTGGAAGCTAGGGGTGTGCTGGTTTTGGTGATGTCCAAATCTAATTTATTATGCTATCTTCTCTTATCTGTCTAGTCTTGAAGTTTGCTTCTCTCTGCTGTTGAAGCCTGTTGTTGGGAGAAGTCACCTGGACCTTCTACACATATTGTTAACATGTTTTCTGGAATAAAGATCATACCTCGTGATGAGGTAAAGTAACTAGTTTCATTTGATCCTCTATTTTCTCTTCTTTTTTTGTGTTACGTCTGGCTTAAGTTTGAATGTTTTTCTTTCGTATTAGGTGTATGATGATAGTTCGGAGGAAGAAAAAGATAAATCTAAAGGTGGGAAGGATAGAAGAAGAAGGAATAAGGAAGATGATAGAAAGGAAGGTAGGAGAGAAGGAAGTAAGAGAGACGGGAAGAAGATCGCCAAGGGTGGAGATGGCAAGAATGTTGAGAATTTTCCCCAAGGGGATATTGTTAGAAAGAGTATGGGTCTCGATTGGATGTTGCCGCCAACACAAAAGACTGAGCGAAACCCTGCTATAGATGTAGAGGAAAAAATGGAAGAAAGTACACCTGAAGAGGTGAGGGAATTTTGATTTGGAGTTTCAATCTAATTAATCCAGATTAGATGAGGTTAGTTAACACTTTTTTTTCTTTCTCGACCAGGTAATTAAAGTAAACCCTAGGGAACTAAATCCTTATATGAAAGGCAATGGATCTGGTTATCCAGAGGAAGAGCCTGAGAAAAGACATGGTAAAGATCATCTTTTACCAACTTCTGTTGTTGGAGATGGGGGTGCCAGTTGGAGAATGAAAATACTCAAGCGTTCAAAGGAAGAGGCTGCGAGAGAAGGGAAAAGTCTTGAGGAGGTAAGTTTCCTAGTTAAATATGGTGTTATGATTTACAGTCTCTTTGGCGTTTGAGTATTACCTTATCATTTGAGGGTTATGCAGGTTGTTAGAGACCGATACGGCTCTCTTAGTAACCTTGTTGAGTCTGTGGCATCTCAAAGAGCAGCTCCATCTCGTGCCCATTTGCATGCCACAAATAATAGAAGAAGAGAGAAAAATGAAGAGGATGGTACAGAAAAAAAACCAGAAAGAATTTCTGAGAAGGTAATTGGACCGTTTATGTTACTTCTGATGTGCTTTAAGGTCACTACTGTTTCATACTAGGAATTGTGACGGCGAATATTCTGATTTCTTGACGTTTTTTATTTAAAGGGGAATGGTCGGGAGTATTTGAGGGATGACTCACTGCGTCATCGTGGATTGAGAGCCCCCAAAACTGACCCTTCGTTATCATGGGGAAAGAGAAAGGGACAAACTCATAGAAACGAAGACTCCAGGCTGATATCTGAAGCTGCTGGTCACTTGAATAAGTTTTCCAATGATGGGAACTTCATGAAAGAAATGCTTTCTAAGCAGAAGAATGAGTCAGCCTCTCCCTTAGAGGCTCGTGGAGATCACAGAAGTGATGGGGAGCGGAGCACATTACCGTCAGAGACCAATAAGGATGGGGAAGGGACTCTTCCTGGTAGGGAAACTTTAAGTGTGAATCAGTTGGCTGCTAAAGCGATACAGCTCCGTATGAAAGGGAAACTTGAAGAAGCCCAGAAACTTACGGTGAGACATCTTTTTTTCTTTTTCCTCATCATTATCTCGGCTTGTGCCTGAGTCCACATATTTTAGTTCACATCATCTATTTTACAGGAACAAATAGAGAAGCTGAAAGCAGAGCAAGATACTGGAGATGATATATCAAAAGAGCCCAGCATCAGAATTGCATCAAGGTAAGTTTACTTTTATTTCTGAGCTGTTGGGAACTTTTCTTTTTATGTCAAAGCTTGTTCTGATTTTATAATACATCTCTTTCTTACTCATTAGATATCCGACCAAAGATATGTCGGGTAAAAGGAAGAAGGAAGATGATACAGATATGCATCTTGCGAAAAGCATAATGCAAAACAAACAGTACAAAACATCTAATCAAGCCGCTGATGATGAGTATGAGTATGGAGACGCTCCAGCCAAAAAGTCACGGAAGCGGGAATCGTCAAGTAACATTCCAGAAAGGGAAAACCGTGTGAAACGCATCATGACTCAGCAAGAGCGCTGTCTCTTCTGTTTTGAGAACCCAAAGCGGCCGAAACACTTGGTTGTGTCAATCGCAAACTTCACCTATCTGATGTTACCACAACATCAGCCGCTTGTCCCAGGCCATTGCTGTATCGTACCAATGCAGGTATATATATTCTTACATCTATTAAGAGACTCTCTATTTGACCGTACTTATTTCGTGTACTGATGTGAGTTATTGAACGTACAGCACGAGGCAGCCAGCAGAAGTGTTGACGACAACGTTTGGGACGAGATTCGTAATTTCAAAAAGTGTCTTATAATGATGTTTGCGAAAGAAGGGAAAGACGCTGTGTTTCTTGAGACGGTGATTGGTTTGTCTCAGCAGCGTCGCCACTGTTTGATCGAATGTATCCCAATACCTCAGGAGATAGCAAAAGAAGGTCCGCTTTACTTCAAGAAGGCGATCGACGAAGCTGAGAGCGAGTGGAGTCAGCACAATGCAAAGAAGCTTATTGACACTAGCATCAAGGGTCTGAGGAACTCTATACCCAAGAATTTCCCGTACTTCCACGTCGAGTTTGGTCTAGACAAAGGGTTTGCTCACGTGATTGACGATGAGCAACAGTTCAACAGCAATCTTGGACTTAATGTAATCAGAGGAATGCTCGAGTTACCGGAAGAAGACATGTATAGACGAAGAAGGCAAGAGTCGGTGGAGAGCCAGAAGAAGGCGGTTGTGAGCTTTGCACGCGAATGGGCACACTTTGATTGGACGAAGCAGCTCGACTAGAAAAAGTAGCCCATGGTTATCTAATGCCAGCTCTTTGAAACAAGAAGACTTACCAAAATCAGTTATATGAGCAATCTTTATTAGTGAGTTTTAAAAGTGTAGGGAATTTTGTACATTGAAATGAATTTGAAAATGGAACTGAAAAATTGAGAGTTGAGTTCATACAACACGACACACACAAACACAAAAAGAGAAGAAAATTATCAACGCATTGCAGCACTACTTCTCGAGATGTTGACACGTGGCCTTTTGGTGACCCTTGGATTATTGTTGTAGTCAAAGCTGATCCCATCTCCACCAACCATGTCCGTAAACATTCGTTGCAAGTCCTCCAAGCTCTGTCCCTATATTCATTCATCAATAAACCAAATCTCAAACCGATTTTTAAATTACAATACCGATTGGTTCATACAAATTGTAGCAAAATTCGAAACATTGCCCTATAACCGTTGACTAAACCAATTATCAGAGTAGTTGAACCGGGTGGTGATACAACTAATGCATAGTGAACCGGGAATTCGAACCGGAAGATGAAAAAAGAACCCCAAAACATACCTCGACCTCGTCTTTGACATTGTTCATCATTGAGATCATCTCTTGCATGAAATCGCAGAAGTCCTGATCACAACATTTGGGGCAAATTCAGGGGAAGAAAAACAAAATCTATTTCAAATGGTAAATGCTGAACAAAATAAAATCATAAAGAAATTGGTACGAACTTGGTCGTCATCATCATGGGGATCGTATAGACCAGCATCGTACATTACGCGCTTATTCTCGTCGTTGAGAACTATAATAATCAAAGATACATTATAGTCATTACGTGAGACGGACGTTAACTGTACAAGTGAAGAAAATGATAAACGACAAATGTGAAATTACCAGAATAGGCTTCCTGGATTTGCTGAAATCGGCGTTTCGCTTCTCCGGCTACATCAGGATTCCTCGCGTACCTATCCGGATGCCATTTCTGAAACAAAATTTCCCAACACAAAAAATGTCAGATACAAAAATATTAATTGGTTTCATAAGAGTTGATTTTTTTGGTCAGTACCATGGCGAGCTTACGGTAAGCAGTGCGGATATCGGAAACGGAGGCGTCTTTGCGAATCCCGAGAACGTTGTAGTAATTAGATGCACCACCTTCACACGCCATATTCCTCCGTCTCGTTCCACCTCTGCTTCTTCAGTGAATTTTTTATATCTCTTCTAGAATTTAATTTTCACAGCATCGGAAGATTTTGAGAGATCTGAAAAAGTAAGGATTTTCTTGGAGAAAATATTGTGAAAAACAAAAGGTTTTTTTTTTTTTTGTGTGTGGAAGAGAAAGACGACCAACACCAAAATATCTTGTAGGAGGAGAGAGACATGGAAACTTCGAGAGAGGGTTTGATATTTTTTTTAAATCGACATTCGATATTTTATGTCACACTTGTCAAGCGTGACGGCGTAAACCCCATTTCAGATTTACTTATTTTATTTTACGTGTCCCAAAACAATTTTTTGACCGATGGCTCAAATCTATTGTATTATTTGATAAATAGTTCTTTTCTTGTAAAACTGAATAAAAAAATTATAAAAGTGACTTTTGTCAAAATAAACATAAAAAAAAATATAGCATTTACACTGGTGAGTAAAGTCAATCCGAATATTTCTCTTCGAATATTGGCTTTCAACTCAAAATTAATTGGCAATGAGTTTCGGGCAAGGATCGATGGACCAATTTTGGTTCAGATCGATTATAGATCGGATTGGATTGTATGGATCGTGGGCTCTGATAGCATGTTAAATTTCTTAGACATCCAACTTAATAGAAATATGGGCCTAACTTACTCCCAAAAGCTAGCTCATTGGAAGGAAGATTGCCACATATTATATACTAGACAAGAATTTTTAACAAACCGATGTGGGACATTAATACCTTCCCTCACGTTCAGGATTGGACATCTGAAACGTGGAGTTTGTGGGACTGGACATCCACGAGTTATCCACACATTTAATCGGATTTGGGCCTGCTCTGATACCATGTTAGAATATGGGCTTCCAACTCAAAACCAATTGACAATGAGTGGATTGACCCATATTCTTAATAAATTGCTTATATTCCTTTCCAACTTCCGATATGGGACTTTTGTCCCTAATAATTGCAAAAGAATGTATAAAAAAACTTCTCTTCTATATTGATTTAGTAACTTCTCAAAACTAAATCTATATTCTCTTGGTTGTATGAGACATCTCCTCACAACTCTTTATATAGGATATTGGCTCTTTTCTATTTCCTAATTACAATTGGATTATTTCTTTATCTCTAAATAAGCTCCTCCTTATCTAAAGATATTTTCCTTATTAATATTGGAATTATCCAACAGTGAGTTTCTCAAAGAGTCTCTAATTTAATAATTTAAAATTAATTTAGTTATTTATTTAATTTTTAAAACATTAAAAACATAGATAGCCAATTAGACTTAGACATTTGGCACAAGAGTCTCTTTAAAAAATGTGAACCGGGCTCTGCTCATAGAAACTTTGAGACTATCTCACCTTTCTCTCTCTTCTTTCAATCTATATTTATTATTTTTTTAATTTAAGAGACTGGTGAAAAGCTCACCACTGTAAATGCTCTTGTCGATATCACAGTAACTATTTTATTATGACACAATGACCTAAAGCGGGTCGATATTTGGAGCTAAAAAGCACATATTTTTTCCATGTGATCTTTAGTGGGCCGTTTTTTACCATGGGTCCATTAAGGATTTGCTGAACATTAAAAAGACTAAAACACCCTTAGAGGTTAGATCAATTTTCCATAATAACCCAGATGAACGGAAAGGAGTCAACGTACGGCGTGTAAAACTCCGACTCTTCCTCGCCGGTAAGTCTTCTCCGGTAAGAAACCGATGCACTCTTCCCGGAAATTGTAATCCAATCGATCGATTTTGTTTCAATTTTTCTCGTCTTCTCTTCTTCAAGCTCTTATTTACTGCTTCTATTGCGAGAACTGAAAAAAATAGAATTTCATGTCTCCATTCACTTTGTTACCTGATTTTGGAAGCATAATTTCGTTTTTCTTACTTTGACATGGTTTCTTTGTACCAACATTAGGGTTTTTTGGACTTGGAATTGAGCAGAGATTTCAAAATTTCTGGAAATTTCTGTTGCATTGATGGGTTTGGATCATGAAGAAGCCGTTCCGGTGGTAATAGATGAGGAAATTGGAGATCGAACTCTGTGTTTACATGCATTCTCAGATTTAACTTATGTTTCTCCGGTTGTATTCTTGTATCTTCTCAAAGAATGCTACATTCATGGTAAAACCCTAGCTTTTTGAAGTTCCCAATAAGGTGCATTAGTTTCTAAAGTTGATTACTTTCTGTATTACAGGTAGCCTCAAGGCAACAAAGAAGTTTCAAGCTTTGCAGCATCAAGTTCATCAAGTTTTAGCCAATAAACCCCAACCAGGACCAGCTACATTCATTGTTCAGTGCTTGAATGTTCTCCCTATGTTTGGTATATATGCTGAAGGCTTTAGTCATTTGGTTATATCGGCTCTTCGACGTTTCTTCAAAACAGCATCTGCACCAGCGAGTCAAGAAGACATGTCTTCCGCGAGAAAACTAGCTGCTCGGCTCTTTATTGCTACTGTTGGAGGAGGATCTGTAGCTTATGATGAGAAAGTAATGGTGAATACTCTAAAAGCATTCGATGTTGGATTAACAAGCATCGATGAAGCGTTGGAAGTTTGGCATGGTGAATACTCTTGTGGGACTGCGTTTATGGAACAATACATATCTGATCTGATAAAATCGAAATCTTTTATGACGGCTGTGTCTCTGTTAGAGTATTTTGATTTCCGCTTCCCTGGACATGCGTTTCTTCAGCAAATGGTTGAGGATAAAGACTTCCAAGCTGCAGAGAGATGGGCTACTTTCATGGGAAGGCCTAGTTTATGCATTCTTGTCGAAGAATACGGCTCGAGGAATATGCTAAAGCAGGCCTATAATGTCATTAAGAAAAACTATTTCCAGCAGGATTTTCCCGATTTGACGTACACGTGTAAAGAAAGGTTAGTAAACCACATACATCTTCTTTTACCTGTCTTGGGTCTTCTCTATCCAGCACCAAGGATATGGGGAGAATGCATATAAAGAATTATCGCTAAAACATTACCTTTTTCCAATTAACGTGCAGTGCACTGAAGGATCTAGCAGAAAAAGCATGCTGGGATGTTGCTGAAATAAAGGCAAAAGATGAAAGACAGCTACTGGAGTATCTGGTAAGCACTTGTTGTAAATATAATCAAATGTCTAAGGACATTTTCATTTTTATAGGAAGTTTTGTATCCCAATGTTCTGTGTCATCATCCGTTTTACTGAAGTGTTGAAGGTCTTATGAGTTTTAAGGTATACTTGGCAATGGAAGCTGGGTACTATGAGAAGGTTGATGAACTGTGTGATAGATATTCACTTGAAGGTCTGCCAAAAGCACAAGGTATTTTATATTGTTGCATGGAACTTACTCCTAATGTGTACTAAATTGACAAGACGCTTATAGTTGTATTGTTTATGTTGTTCAGAGGCTGAGGTTTGTTTTGTTAACAAATGCTTTCTTCGTCTCACCGACCTAGCTGTAGAAGATGTAGTTTGGGTTGATGAAGTAAATGAGTTAAGAAAAGCAACTTCTTTTCTTGAAGGATGTAAAGTTGTGGGTCTTGACTGTGAATGGAAACCCAATTGTCGTAAAGGCAGTAAACCAAACAAGGTAACTTACTCTTAGTTTCTACCCATTCCTAACATGTTGTAATATTCTTATCCTTGTTGTGTCTGCCTTGTTTTCAGGTTTCAATTATGCAAATTGGATCTGATAGCAAAGTTTTCATATTGGACTTGATAAAGCTATACAATGACGCCTCTGAAATTCTGGACAACTGCCTTAGTCAGATTTTGCAATCGTATAGAACGTTAAAGCTCGGTATGTGAAACATCTATCATCCTTTTTCCCCCCTACCTTAATACGATTCTCTTGGACTAAGCATCACCCTGATCATGAATTATTCTCAGGTTACAATTTTCAGTGTGACATCAGGCAGTTGGCACTTTCATATGGGGATCTGGAGTGTTTCAAGAGCTATGACATGTTGCTAGACATTCAAAATGTTTTCAAAGAACCATGTGGTGGTTTAGCAGGACTAACGAAGGTGAGCTTTCTTTTGTTATCTAGCTCGTAATTCACAAAATCATTCGATATTACATCTTTGCAATTGTTTAATATCTCAACTTGTTGATATATTGTTTGGTATCAGAAAATATTGGGAGTGGATTTAAACAAAACAAGGCGCAATAGCGACTGGGAACAAAGGCCTTTGACTCAGAATCAGGTATATAGTTCTACTCATTATCTGTTCAGCTAGAACCTGACTGACACGAGAAAAACCGCTAGAGAATGTTTCATAATTTGGTTGTCTAGAATATAAGGGACTACAATTGTTATATAATTAGAGGCTAACTTGACGGAGTTATGAGTACGGAGAGGGTGAAAGTGTAACCATTGAATCTGATAATAACTGGATTGTGCAGCTGGAGTACGCTGCACTCGATGCTGCAGTGCTGATTCACATATTTCGTCATGTTCGCGATCATCCTCCACATGACAGTAGTTCAGAGACAGTCCAGTGGAAATCTCACATTGTAAGTAGCTCTTTTAAACACCCTCATCTTTAGTCTTGTAATCTAAGCCGATTTGTTGAGCCAAAATCTTCAGGTTTCAAACCTTATATAGTAATATGACTTTAAAGATAACTTAAAGATATGTGATTTAAATGGCCTTTGGTGTGTAAAACATGAATGTAAGTAGAGAACATGGAATATAACGTGAGCAAGAATTTGTGCAGGTCTCCCACATGGGTAACCCGACGAAGTTGAAGAAGAAGCCTAAGTGCCATTCAGTGCAAACCTCAGTTTCTGACATTTAACAAGCCATCAGGCAATTGAAAGAAAGGAGAAAAGTGTAAATAAATGGAAAGGTACATTTAACTGTAGTTTTCCTATGTAGGATTGAGACCGTGACACAAAAGCTTCGGGTAAAATTAGAAAGAAATCTTTGTTCTAGAGCAATATATAAGGATAGGTTATAAATTCAAATAAGAGCCAGTTAGGTTTGATGGCCTCACTCACCTAACTGGAAATGAGGGAGAATCTTATTTACATACATGCTCATGTATGGTATCCACATAAGTAGGCTTCACAGGAGCAACGGTGCCAAACCGAGAACTAGTCCAGTGAACAAACTAGGCAGCTTTTTCTTGGCCGTGCCGAAAAAGAGTCCTTGAGCATAATCTCCCACATTGAAGTTCCCTGTACATCCAAGCACAAAACTAGTTATGTTTCCGGTAGATTGTGTAACGATGAGAAGTTATAATATTCATGGTTAAACCTCGTGTGAAAGAGGAACCGCAGCCACCACGGAGGGTGTTCCTGATATCTCTCGGAGTAGCTCGATTGTAGAAAACGAAATCCGACATGACGCTGTTAACACATGTAAGCACAAGTTCTGTCTCTGCGGAACAAGGGCCGTTGCAGAACCTATCTGTATCTTCAGGTGGAACCTTGAACTCGCCTCCTTCGTTTAGTCTAAACGCCTCGTTGCACCCTCTGTAGAGCTGCAAAAATTGGAGAAAATGAAAAAGTGCTTTTGTTTTTCGAGTTTTATCAATCGGTCATACTTACCAGGTTGTTGTTGAAACAGAACGCGGCTCTCTGAGCCAAAATCGCTGCGCCTCCGATGACGCCACCCACCTGTGCATAGACTGCATCAACAATTTCAAAAGAATGAAAACCATATTCTACTGAACAACATGAATCTGCTTTTGACAAAAGACCAAAATGCACCTGAATGTTTCTGACTATCAAAGAGCAATACTGCAACAATTAGCCAAAGTCTTGATGTTTGTGGAACATCCATAGCTAATAGAGAAAGGTAGATTGATGAACCGATTTGATTTAGGGTGAGTAATGCACACAATATATAAAGTTAGTACATACAAAAAGGTTGGTGGTCTAACTAAGGAATAATGTTTCAATTGAAACACAAATTGATGACAAAGACATTAACAAGTTTGGAAAATGCAAGCCACCAAACTCATTAAAACAGAATACTACAGACACAAAAAAACAAAAATCATGTCTTCTAGGGAAAGGATGTGATATCATCATCATTCACAAATCTTTTAGCTCAAAAAAGAAAAGACAAATTGTACTGAAATATTCTTGGGTTTGGTTTGACATATAAAAAAGACATGATGATGATGATGTGTTTAGTTGATGTACTGAGAGAGCCATTTGAATCCCTCCCCGTAGCCCATTTTACGGACGATGCTGCACATGAAGACCTCGAGCGGGCGAACAGCAGAGTCTCCGAGTGTAACTTTGCCCTTACCAGTGGTGAAGTTGGTGAGACCCAAGTGAAACCTAAGTTCGTCTTCCGATGCTGCGTAAGGGATATCAATCTTGTTTCCAAGAATCAGAAACGGGACAGTCGCAAGAGCTTCGTCCGAGAGAAGAGCGTCTAGCTCTCTTTTCGACTCTGTAAATCTCTCCTTATCGTAAGCATCCACAAGGTAGACAACTGCATCAACCTTTATCGAAAAGAAAAAAATACAATTTCTATCAGCAAAGATAACAATTTTATGCCAATATGTCTCTAAACATAACATCACTAAGGACTAAAAAATTCATTACATTTTCTTTGGTTGATATTCACAATTTCTATGAGATGGAGACCATTGAAACATCGAGTACAAAACCGAGAAGAAGAGATAAGTGTAGGGATATTAGAGTTTCACAAAGGGCAAGTCTTTCTCATTAAAGGTCCAAAATTTGAGAATTTCAGCAAAAGGGCAAACAAAAACACACACAAACAAGTGATGAATCTGGTAAGCAACAAATGTAAAGCTAAGCTACTAAACAAACACATTTCAGTAAAACAAAAGAGTTCCATGAATCCAATAAGGGTATAATGAGACTATTACAGAAGTGAGAGAGAGAGAGATTAACCTTGGCATAGTAATCTTTCCAAACTCTTCTAGCAATCTGATGACCTCCCAAGTCAAAAGCCTTGAATTTGATTTTGCCAATGCTAAGTTCCTCTGACGTTGGATGTTGTGTCGGCTGGTGCTGAACTAATCTCTGTCACACAACACACAAATTTCCACACTTTCAATCTCAATTTTGGATCTCAATCAAAAATCTAACCCTTAATTCCATACACGAATCAGAAATATTAACGAGGATCGGAGAAAGAACCAAACAAACGAACCTCGTCTTTGAGCATGTGAAGTAGCGTGGTTTTTCCGGCATTGTCGAGACCTAAGAACAGGATCTTCGCTTCTTTTTGCCATAACCCTAACGAGGCTAAGATTCCGTAGAACCAATCGAACAAGAACATGATTGATTTTCGTGTTCCTCACAAAAATCGATCTCGCTGAAGGAAGAAAACTCCCGATCTTCTTCATTATGGATTCGGAAAATAAGAAAATTCTGGAAGCACACGTGGCTGATGATCGAGCTGGCGTGATGACGTGGCGGTTTGTGAATGGAAGGCATGTTCATGATTGGTGTCATTCAATCTGAACCCAATATGGACCATCAGATCTAAAACAAGCTGCTGTGATATATTAGGTATTAATTTTTTTTTTTTGACATTTTTGGAAGTAATTATGACGTGAGACTAATGTTTTAAAAATCAGACCGGCGATCGAACTGAAAAAGTTTTTGGGTCATGAATAAATATGGTTCAACCGGGTTTAATAATTTTAAAAAAATATTAGTATACATATTTAATTTAATTTTTTATTCTATTTATATCTCTATATCCAAAATATCAATAAAAAAATTTCAAGTATTACATATATTCGAAAAAACAAAAATTATTTAATAACAATAACAAATTAAAACTAAATCATAGATATTAAAATAATATTAGCTTATTTAGGCATTTTAGTTTAAAATATTGGGGATTATAGTCTCAAGGGGCATTGTTCCCGATCGTCTCGCAATTATCCTTTTTAGTATCGTTTACAAGATATTAAATCATCGGCTAGTATAGTTTCACTCATTGTTGTTGCTCTTATGTACGTATTTTCACCATTTTGTAACACTTCCGTATGCATTTCAATAGAAAACTTTTTCAAAATAAAAGAAAATCGAAGAAAAAAAACAAATCAGAAGGAAAAATACATTGAGGCTATGCAACAATGTTTTTAAAACCGGATCGGTAGGGCTCGTACTGGATTAAGCCGAGAATCGGCTATTGGTCGGGTTCGAGTTAACTTAAAAAAGCAACTATAGTTAGACTGGATATAAAAACCGGATTGAACCAGCAAAAAAACTTAAACCAATATCGTACCAGAACCGCATCAAACCGGATTTAATAATTTTTTTAATTAAAGTTTTTGTTTTTCATCTGCCTAAGCTCTTTACCCTTTTCGATTGCATGATCGCAATCCCTTACACATTCAGAAAACTGAATCAACCAAACACAAACACAATCATATTCACATATGAGGAATGTTCAAACAAAAAAAGCAATAAACTATTACATTTCCCATCTCCATATGACAAGAAGCTCGGTCCGTGAGAAAATCAATATCTCCAACATCAATCCCAAGAGCTGTGGAGTAATGCTTGATTGCAATTTCAAAGTCTCCCATCTTGTGTGAAGCATCACCCAACTCTTTCTCCATCGGCACCCACTCCCTCAATGTTTGATTATGTAGATTTATTCTCTGACAAACCTCAAAATATTTTTGGTTTCCCTAACCAGATGTATCTTCATCGTTTGCCCAACACAGAAGTGCAAACATTGCAATCAAGCATCGCTGAGGGAAGGTATGAACAAATCTTGCACAACAAGTCATATGGTAAAGTTTATATCACGACAGAGGTCTCCTTGGCCATGTCTCCCTCTTCGAATGACCGAAACCGTCTACACCATATCTTTGGATCTCTCTGCAATCTCTCCAGGTGGACCAAAACATCATATGCCGCTTGACTCGAATATGTTTTGGCCTTGTTAAAAGTGGTCAGATGTGTTTCCAAAACAGTCACGTTATCAGGGAAGAACTTTTGTGGTTCCAAATCTGCACTCTCATGGCAATCTCTCTTTCATGACCTTTTTGGTTCCAAAGTGGTCAGATACAAGGAACCAATCATATGCACAGAAGCCTCCCTCACTCCTAAATCGGATTCTTTCAACCGTTCAACTACATGAGCGACGATATCAGAGAGATGCGGCGCCACTAACTTCGTGTGAAGCCTGCAAACGTAGGAGAGGATTTTTAGAAACTCTTTTCTCACCGACGGGTCCGGATCCGAACATGATTCGTAGACGATTCTGAAAAATGTCGTTAAGAATCTGGTGGAAATGTCTCGTCATCTGGCTTATGCTCTCTTTCAAATCCATCTCCGGATTTTCTCATCGAATCGCTTTTCCAGATTTTCATTTCGAGGAAAAAAAATGTGTTTCGTTGTGAAGCTAAGCAAGAAGACTAATTGGACACTTGTCTTTCTCAACTCTTCTTTTCGGAGTGCTGAGCAAGTTCATTAGTTGGTGTAATTAATTTGTGGGTGTAATTAAAGGTTTTGATTTGAAATTTTGGAAAACAATCATGTTGAATGTTCATGTTGTTAGTTATCATTAATTTTCTATTTGTTACAAATTTCTACTAGCATTTTTTTGGTAGTGAACCGGGAGAAAACTATCTCCCAGATTTATTAAAATAAAGCAATTACATCAAAAACTGTCTCGGGTGCGCAACCCCAGCAACATCAGAACGCAGTAACGACTCTAAATCAATCGGAACATGGTCCAAAGAATGCAAGCCTAACGGTAAAGAAAACGCATAAGAAGCTAATCCATCAGCTAGAGAACACATAAGCTAAAAGAGATGCGTTTAAAGCCCTTAATCACCCACTCCCTAATAAAAAAAGCCCATAATCACCCACTCCCTAATCAAAGCAACCTGATTAATATATTTTTATGATTTACATGATAAAGGAAAGTATACAATTTATTTTAAATTTACACGATAAAGAGAAATTTTCTTATATAAATACTAGGGGGATGACCCGTTCGGTCCCCGAACGGCGGGTTGTTAAATAATTAGTTGGTTTATGGTGTTGTATTCGGAAAATAGACTCGGTTTGCATTCAATGAATGAGCAAAATGTAGGAAATGGTTAACGAACGCAGGGAAACACATTAGCGGTATATGGAACGTGTATGATTTAGTTTAAAATATTGGGAACGGAGGTTAGATTGTAGTAATTGTATTTCGCAATGTAGTAATCGGTCTACAGAGTTAGTGGAACAAATTTGGAAAGTATAGGACTCGTTTATAATAATTGTATTTCGAAAATGTAGTAACCGGTCCACGAAAGCATGGGAACATAGTATTTTTATTTCGAAAGTACATAAAGTTCAAAACATATTGATGATTTGAGGAACGAAACTCGAATGTGTTCTAGATGAAAAACTCAAAGGTGTTGTAGGGGAACGTATTATGTAATTAGTCAATTGTGGAGTTTCGTCAGAAGTTTGATCAACCAATTTCAATAATTCAATTGCGTTGGTGGTACTAATGACCAATAAATAAAAGTAAAATGGTATTAAGGTAATGATCGATAAAGAGAAGTAAAATGTTATTACAATAATATCCGGAAATTAGAAAAGTATTCAAGCAACTACAAATATAAACTTCAACAATCAATCCGAAATTTCTTCAGAACTTGAATCTTTGCCCTGTAAAAAAGGAATTATAGTATTATATTACAACCTATTATATAATACAAAAAAAGAAAATGAAACAAATTATTACCTCACTACAATTCAAAGCTTCATGCAGATTAATAAACTTCAAGACTGTATGATGGTATTGTTGGGCAAGACGATTGAGAAAATCACTTTCATTCATCGATGATTGAGAGGAACCTTCAAAGTTGTTATTAAAAACAGAAGGGATTATTTCTCGAATAAGAGCAATTTGTTCAAAACCCAAACGACTCCAATCCTCAGGTTTAGATTCCAAACATCGTATTTTCTTCTCCAATTTCCTCTGCTTGATTTCTAGTCTTTTTTTTCCTTGATTATCCTCTTATGAGAGGCCAAGGCACGATGATATTTTTCAACGATCTAAAAAGATACCAAACAAAATTAATTCCTGAACTATGCTTAAAAACCTACTCTAAGTTTACGAAAACTTACCTTAGTGACGAAAACTTCTGATTTATTTGGTGGATCATCTTTGACGATCAACATGCAAAATCAGAGGAATTGTTAAACCTTTTGGTTGAAAGACAGAAGAACTGTGAACAGAACGGTCGATTGTTATTTTACGAACCGATCCACATTTTTTTGGAAGCTTTTGAACGGATTTGCGAAGGATTTGAATTGCAAGATTTAATAGCAACACTGGAATCCATTTATTCAAGGATAAGATATTTTGTGGGAATAATAAAAAAATTTCGATGATTTGGTAAAGTAAAATACTCAGACGGTGACCGTCTGACCGAGACTAATGCATGAGAAATATATAATCAAAATTGGGAATATAAAAAGTCATGAAAAGGAAACACAATATGTTTGGGTTTGATAAATATTGAATATTAATCTATATAATTGTTTTTAAATCCATTTTAGTTGGCCAATTATAACTAATAGAATGTAAAAACATTTTAGTAACCTAAATGGAAAACGAATATAATAAATATTCATAATATTTATCTGGCCAAAACGAATATAATCGATATTTATCTTTATGATTCTGTATGCATTAGTTGCATTAGAACATATAATAAAATATCCCTCAGTTGCGAAAAATATGTTTTTCAAACTATTTATGGTTATAAATAAATTACGTAATTATTAACCTGTAAATTACAATGTATGAATCTTAAACGTTGTAGGAAACATTATATACAAAAGTGTTTGAACGGGGAAAGATATTTACGATGAGAGATAAATTATTATTAAGATCGTTTGCTAATTTGGAAATATCAATATTATTAATTGATTCAATTTTTATAACAATATTAAAATGATAATAAAAAACTATTCCTTAATTAGCTTCTTGGTTCTGATCCTTCATCATCTCCATTGCATCTTCAATAATCTTTACTTTTTCCATAAGATTATTCACGTCTAATCTGGTTATATTAGCTCTTATTGACATTTTTAGGTAGTGTGATTTGAGCCTGACTTCGTTCCATTTGAATTCTTTATCGATTTTCCTCTCCTCCTCTTCACAAATTCTGTTGGAAGAGAACTTTAGGTCATGTAGCTTTAGAAATCTTTCCCAAAGGAACTTGAATTCTTCATCTTCGATTTGGTGATTTTTATCCATTTTCTCAATGAACGCCTTTGCTTCTGTTAAAAAATCTTCCTTCAATTGCTGTAATTTCGTTGGATCCATTTGTGTAGAAGCAAATTTGAAAGGTTAATGTATGGAGAATTTATGTGTTTTACTGAAATGGGAACTTAGCCTATTGCAAGATCTTATTTTTATATGCTTTACACATGTTAAGAGAAATAAATAATTATTTCCCATGACAATAAAGTGTTGTCATTCAAACATCCAATCAAACAAAAATGGTTCACTTAAGAAAGTAACCGAGAATAAGGCATGAGAAATATAGAATAATGAGACTTGGGAATATAAAAAATCATGAAAAGGAAACACTATATTAATTTTACTTTATTTCTAGTAATGAGATTTGTAGTCATTAATTTCTTGTAAGTTCTGTTGAGATATTAACTGGTAGGAAAGATTATTTGTTAATACCGAATATATCATTAAATTATTGTTAGTCGATTGAATTTTATCTAACAACATTAAAAAATCGTAAAATACTAAATTCTGTTGTAAATATTCGGAATACAAACCGAATATTTTGTTTTGGTAACTAAATTTTATATATTTTCTGAAGAAACAAAAATTGTAAACGAATTCATTAACTAAGCTTTATAAATAAGCTTATATTTCCGATCCTTCAAAAAATTTGTGGAACCACGTTCTTATATATAGAAATTAAAATAACTAATATTATGTTTTCCAAATAAAAGTACAAAAACAAATAAAAACGACTACTAAAAGTACTAAGCAAAATACAATAAAGGTCGAATAAGTTCAAATATTACATAACACGATAAGAGGAAAATTATTAAGACATAAGGATGAAAAAAACATTGAGCTTGATCATTCAATGGTAGCCTAACAAAAAAAAAGGATACATAATCAATAAGAAAAAATATCAGGAAGAACATATTTAGTTTTTAAATAAATTTTTAAAATTACCATTTCTTAAACTCGTCAACTTCTTCAATCGGAGGATCACAAAGAATTTGAGAACATGGTCCTTTGGCTCGAACACTCAATCGACCTACATACATTTGGGTAACTACTAAATTCTCCAAGATATATAATATCTCAATCATCTTAAAAAGAACATGTTTAACTAACCTTTACTCAAACGTTTGACACAAAAGAATTGCAACACGAAAATCATATCCCAATTACCGAATTCCTCCCATTGCTTATCGAAATCTTTTGCAAGATTTCCAAAGATAACACAATCGAGTTCTAGACCACTACAAAAACAGAATCAAATATATAATACATGGTACCAAACCTAAAATATATAATCTGGAAAATATAAACTTACTTCATGTTGCGAATTGTTAGGTCAACACAGTTCAAACTTCCTCCGTAAATCAGATCATATTGATCATGTTCAACATACAACATTGGTGACACATGTGTCACCAATCCAATGAGGTATAGAAAAATAAAATGAAAATAAATCATCCTCTTGAAGGGCAATACATTACAATCGTTTAGAATTAATTTATAAATAACAAAAATGAAGTGATACATACCGAAAGAGACGTTCTCATTGATCATCCCAGCAAATATACTCTCAAGTGGTGCAAAATCAAAGAAATGACCAAATGTTTGATGAGTACAATCCGTGATTGACGTGGTATCAAGGATTTTAATCAAAAACGAATTGTTAATGTTCTTGCTGGGATTTGGATCAACAACAACTTTAAAACTAACGGACTTTTTCCATTCACCTTCTTGAACATGGTTAGACAATAACCCTATCCGATTTCCATCATACACGGCTTCAATTTTTTCTCCCTACAAAAAAATTGATAATCATATTTTAATGATAATAAACTGAACAGAGCATTAAAAAAAATTCAAGTGATTGATATTATAAGAAAAAAACAAAACATATACCAATCTATCACCAAGAATAAAATGGATGTTTCGACGGTTGTATACGGTTTTAGTAAACCATTTGCGCAAGACTTTAACATGGATTATAGCAATGAAAGAGGAATTAATGTGTAATCGAGAAAGAGCGTAAGAGTAATCCATAGTTTTTTTTTTCTCTGGGAGATGAGGAAGAAGATTGATTACTCAAATAAAAGGAAAATAAGAATGATTTAAGATTGGTTTATATATTGTAGAAAAAGGGTAAGTGAATATATTATTATGTAAAAGTATTTATGGTCTAAAAAATATATTTTCCTTAAAAAGTCTTGGTAATTACTATAAAAAAAATGTGTTAGTAAATAACAATATTTATGAACATGCAAAAGACTACTGACGGCTCACGCCACAATGATACTGATTTGTTGTGAGTCGACAACAAACCCACTTTGTTACATAGTTGAAGGTAATTTATGTTCAACAATAAATTTATCAACCTATTAATTATTCAAACATAAAAAAGCTTATAACGTGCATTTTGGATACATTATTTCAAGACAACTTTATCAACATTACATTTGGTGTAAATGGTTAGAGTAGACTTTGAATGTTTTGGAGATGGTTGTACAAAACTGTTTGATATGTAAATTAAAGAAACACTTATATAGTTTACATTTATAAATAAGATTTTACTGCACGCAATCTTTTACAATTTAGAAATAAAGATATTATGGTTGCGTGTTGTTATGGAAGAAATGACATTTGATGGTCTTTTGTGGTGCTCGAGGATTCTTTTTGAATACGATTGTGTATATATACTTTTTTTGTTATTATTTTGCAAATCTAATGTTTAGTGAATCGCGTAGTGATTACTATTTTCCTATAATGTAGTTGGTGTCATTTAATTATGAAAATGTACTTATTCGAAATATGTGACTTAATATTTTCTACTCCAACTTAATCGTATTAAATATGAGAAAATTTTAATTTCCTACTCCAACTTAATCTTCAAGATTGATTTTTTTCAGTTTTTTTATTTTTTCCACAAATAATGATGTTTTACTTAATTATTAATGCATTTTCACAAATTTTCAATTATTTTATTAGTTAAAGTGTAAATAACCATATCTCATAAAACTACGATAAACGACAATACATATCTCATAAAACTAAGATGAACGATAATACTTATGATAAATAACCATGCGAATACATATTACCTAAACTTAAGACGAAACATAAATACTATGGTATCATATTCTTCAACATGGACGACCAATTTTAAAATGGATAACAGATGTTCGAATTCCTTCTAAGAAGACGATCGTTCAGCTTCAATAATTATACGAACGAACTCATTTGAAGATTCTATTAATCCTAATGCACGACATGCCTGTTTAAAATTAGGGTAAACAATCCCGTCAACTGTACGAACATATTCAAAGCATGTTGCACCTTTTACAATCCATAGCATGAGATAAAGGTAGTAAGATTCACCGGTAGGTCGAGGATCGTAAGCTAACCTTGTTTTAGTACTAAATCCAGGCCTAAAGGTCCATACAGATTTCATTGAATCCCAAACGTATTTAGAACCAAAATCTCCATACGTTAATGTTCTGGCTTCGGTGCTTTGTTGGTTATATTCGAACCAACTTGTTAGTTTAGATCTTCTGTTTACACCAGATGACACCTGAGATTCCGGATTTGGTAGATGAAAAGGAAGGACAATACAATCAGAAATAGATAAGGTGTCCAGACTTAGTAAATCATCTACATAAATACAACACTTTTAATAAATACAATTAATAGTATGAAAATATATAGTTTGAAATAATCATCCACTAATTGTTTACCATTCATATGATGACGCAAATCATCACCAACTTCGAGGAGGAATGACATTTTACAGTATTTGTCTAAAGATATCTGCATTTTGAAAACGAAATAAGGTATATATAAATATATTATTTTAAGGGCTACACTTTTTACCTAGTGATAAAGGAAAATATATTTTGTTACCGTGAATGTTGCGTTAATCTAAAACGTTTTAAGAATGTAGATATTATGGTTGCGTGTGTAAAGGGAATATAAAATATTCGACCAATGAAACTCAAAAAAAAAAATAGTTATTATTAACCATTGTCTAGTACCAAAAATATTATGGTGTAATGGGAATATAAAATATTTGAAGATGATTTGATGCTATTTTGTTCAGACTAAAATTCCTTTCGAGTAAGATTGCGTATATATATATATATATATATATATATTTATATCCTATAATATAGAGGATTCACATAATTCAGTTTAATGCCTTTGTTATTAAATCTATCTTAACCGAATTATGAAATGGATTAAGTTTGTGGCCATACCCAAGAATATTTGGATTTTAATAATAAGCCCATACAAAAATACATGGACCTTGTCCAAAACCCCAGATCGCAATTCAGAAGTTAGAACGCTATAATAACCAAAAAAAAAAACTTAGGTGGAAAATTATAAGATCATTAAATGCTTAATTAGTAATTACAACATCCGAAACGACGTGTCTGATTTTGTTTAAGTCTCAAGTTGTGTTATTCATGGCTATTTAATAAATTATGCCTGTTTTACACTCTTTGTAATAAATTAGTTGACCTTAACGTCAATCAAAATTTACTAATTTGTTTTCTACACACTTTCCATTTCTCGAAAGATAATAACTTTTTTTTTGGTCTCTATACTTCGGAGACGAATTGTTTTTTCTTTGCGTTTATTTTTAAATTTTCAAAATGGGAGATGTTACGGAATCAAAAATTTCGGATATTTATCCTAGAATGAGAAGTACTATCATTCGTGTGAAAGTCATAAGGAAATGGCTTGTTACCATCGATGAACGTGAAAAGTATCTCACTTTCATTCTAGGTAATGAAAAGGTTATTTTATTTAAATATTTTTATTCTTTTGAATGTTTGAATCAACAGTAAATAATATGGTGGTTGTTTGACTATTTTTTTTTTTTAATTTAGGGTTCTAAGATTGAGGTTTTGTATAGGGGTAATCATCCTGACCAAGTTAACAGGTTTGTCAAGGAAGGTTCTTGGTATTATTTCAATGATTTTCAGGTCTACGATGCTTCATCCGAATATTTGATTGTGGAGAACCCTTTGAGGATCAGAATTTTCATTTATACAACAATTAGTCACTCTTTCGACGTAAACCAAGATCAGATGTTTAGTTTCATTCCTTTTAAGAAAATTATTGGAGGTGAGAAAGATGACAAATATTGTGTTGGTAAGTGTTTGTATTACTATATTTTACTCATTTAAATGTTATATTATTACGTTGTTATTTGTTATGAGAAATTGTAAGATTAATCATTTAATTTCACATAGATTTGATCGGTGCTTTGGTAACCTCTTATCCGATGGAGTTCGTGGAAGATGAATACTGCGAAGACATTTTTGGTAAAAAGTTCAATTGGAAGAAGTTATCACTGATCAATATGAAGTGAGTCATAAATTTTTGTTTTGTGTTATGATCATTTACACTACTTGTACTGGTAGTAATTATGATGATGATTTATATATGTTTGTAGGCAAGAATTATTAGAGTGTGTTTTATATGAAGATATTGCTTTTGAGTTTGAGAAGAAATTGGAAGAACATAATAATCTATTTGAGCTGATATTAGTGTTGCAGTTTTTCTGGGTGTCTCCTAAAGACAAAGGTATGTTTGAATATTGTTTTCGTTTATGTACTTTATAAAGTATAATCCATTTAGCAGTTTTGTTTTCCATCTTCGACAGGAATCAATGGTGATTATTATGTTCACAATTCTCAAGCAGCAAAAATTTTATTCGACCCACAAATACGTGAAGTTACAGAATTCAAGCACTGGTAATTGTTCTTTATCAAAACACAATGTTCGTTTATTTTGTTAGTTTATATACGTTGTTCTATCAATAATATAGAAAACAATTAGTGTATATTTTAAGATTTTGAAATTTTATGTCTAAATATAATTTATCATATATGTGTTTCAGATTACAATCTACTGTGAATCCTGTTGGAATTTCATCAGGTTTTAACCAGTTTTAATCTCTATTAAAACATCCTAGTGACAATTCTTTAGCCTAGGATCTAGGGTTTGTAAACGAAAAATCTGATAGAACGGATCTCGAATATACCTGGAGTTTTGCAGCGGAATTATAACAGGGATTCGAGATCTTTAGCACTTCAATCGCTGTGCTCTATTGATGGTCCACACGCACACAAATTGGAATCCGCAGGGATGCTAGTGCCTGGAATCGGATCTCTCAGGAAATTCTGTGTTTCAGGGTGGCTGCCAAAAGAGTTTTCTCAAAACCTTATCACTTAGGTCGTGCCTCATAACATCTTTATATAGGTCCTGGAGAAAACCTAATTGATCCCTGAACCGATTCAAAATCAATTAAGTTGTTAAACCAAAATCACTATTTCGGTTAATGGCCCGTGTCGATCGACACTAAACATTTGTGTCGATCGACACACTCTTTAAAACACGAAAATAATGTGCATCAAATACACATCATTTAGATCATTACATTAATGATTATTCCACATAGAATGAATCCAATTTGCTTAGGTGTGTGACCCTGTAGGATCATATAATACTAGCAATGAGTTCATAACTCATAGATCATCATTGGTTTCTAGCAAAACGTCATGACCACCTAGTATCATATGAATGTCTAATCTCGACAGTACAACTATCACTGGAGTGAATACAAGTGTGATTTCAGGACATTCCCAACAATCTCCCACTTGTACTGGAATCATCTATTCCAATAATCCCTTCGTCTCCATATCCTGATATGGCATAAGGCAAGAACCGTATCATCCTTATTCAACCAATATCATGTTCATCGAACTCCGATTTATACTGACAAGACAAACGACTGACATTCAGCTCGTTCGAGTGCGGCCACACATTCCTCATTATCAAATCTTCGATGGGCCCTGAGATATTTATCTCCTGTTTTACAAGAGGACAAATCCCATCTTGTTCCATCCCTGTTCCTTCACACACTTCATGATACGCCCAATCAATGCCTTTATAGTCACCTGTTACGGATAACGTTTGACAAAGTCAAAGCGGACCAATTCATATGCAAGGAATCATGATGAACTCAGGTCTAAGGACTATACTCTATAGTCGTAATGAGAACCTCTTATGACACTTAATTATCCTGTAGAGTTCTCATTAGCGGGTCATGTCCGAACATATGTTCTCTAACATATATTTATGTGATTGACTTTAATACTCTTATTAATGACTCCATGAAACTTAGTCATCAGTCACCTCACATGCTAGTCTCACGCGGTTGTTAGTGTCCCACTTTAACAACCTTGACCAGGGACAAATATAATCTATGTCATTTAATTCTCATAGGGTTTCATGATCAAGTCCTCAACTTGATGACCTATAGAATGTCATAAATTATTTTGGGACTATCATTTAAACACATTTAAATAATACTGAAATCAAATTTCATTAAAATAACCAAAGTATGATTACATGAACATTAAAACACTACTTAAAACAAGATAACTCCCACTAAAATCAAGATCACATCTTAATTTCCTTAAGTCCTATAGCAGCAGTATGACTCTCATGCTTAGGTCGTGGAAGGGGCTTGGTCAGAGGATAAACGATATTCTCATCCGTTGGAACTCTGCTGATCTTCACGTCTCCTCTATCAATTATATCACGAATCAAGTGATATCTCCTCTCTATGTGTTTGGATTTCTGGTGTGATCTTGGTTCCTTCGCCTGAGCAATTGCTCCATTGTTATCACAATACAATGCTACAGGCTCCAAGATACTAGGAACCACACCTAGTTCAGACATGAACTTCTTGATCCAAACAGCTTCCTTTGCTGCTTCAGATGCAGCGATGTATTCAACCTCAGTAGTGGAATCAGCTACGGTGCTTTGCTTGGAACTTTTCCAACTGACTGCATCGCCATTTAGACAAAATACATATCCAGACTGAGACCGGAAATCGTCTTTGTCCGTCTGAAAACTTGCATCAGTGAATCCACTTATGACTAGCTCATCACTTCCTCCATACACCAAGAACTTATCCTTAGTATTTCTCAAATACTTGAGGATATTCTTGACTGCTGTCCAGTGACACTCACCTGGATCAGATTGGTATCTACTCGTCATGCTTAAGGCACAAGCAACATCTGGACGAGTACAGAGCATGGCATACATAATAGATCCTACTGCCGAAGCATAAGGAATTCTATTCATTCGCTCCCACTCAGCTTGTGTCGAAGGACACTGCTTCTTGCTAAGAGTAACGCCATGTAACATAGGCGTGAAACCTTTCTTGGAATCCTGCATACTGAATCTGTGCAAGACCTTATCTATATAAGTATCTTGACACAATCCAATAAGCCTATTCAATCTATCTCTATAGATTCTTATTCCAAGAATGTACGCGGCTTCACCCATGTCTTTCATGGAAAAACAACTTCCAAGCCAAGCCTTGATAGACTGAAGCAATGGAACGTCATTTCCGAGAAGGAGTATGTCGTCTACATACAGTACTAGAAATGCAACTCCGCTCCCACTAGTCTTCTTGTATACACATGGTTCCTCTTCGTTCTTAATGAAGTCAAACTTTTTGACCGCTACATCAAAACAAAGATTCCAACTCCGTGATGCTTGCTTCAATCCATAAATGGATCGATGAAGCTTGCATACTTTCCCAGTATTCTTAGGATCTGTGAAACCTTCAGGTTGTGTCATGTACACATCTTCTTCCAGAATTCCGTTAAGGAAAGCTGTTTTCACATCCATCTGCCATATTTCATAATCATAATAAGCGGCAGTTGCTAGGAGTATCCGAATGGATTTAAGCATAGCGACTGGGGAATAGGCCTCATCATAGTCAATACCATGAATTTGTTTGAAACCTTTAGCCACTAATCTAGCTTTGAATATCTGGATATTCCCATCCACGTCAATCTTCTTCTTGAAGATCCATTTACAGTCAATGGGTTTTACACCATCGGGTAAATCTACCAAGGACCATACTTGGTTTTCTGACATGGATCCCATTTCGGATCTAGCGGTTCTAAGCCAGTTTTCGGAGTCAGGGCCCAACATTGCTTCTTTGAAATTTGCAGGTTCGTCACTGTTAATGATCAACAGGTCATGACAATCGTTCACGAGAAATCCATAATATCTCTCGGGTTCGTGACGGATCCTTCCGGATCTGCGAACTTCAGGTATCACAGGTGCAGGTTCTACAACTCCTTGTAGTTCCACCTGCTACTCTTCCTCATTAGGTTGAGCAGTCTCCTGTGATTCTCGAATTTCTTCGAGTAGTACTTTACTCCCACTGTTCTTCTTATGAATAAACTCTCTTTCAAGGAAAGTACAATCCCGAGCAACAAACACTTTGTTCTCAGAACGGTTGTAGAAGTAGTATGCCTTAGTTTCCTTAGGATAACCAACAAAGAAGCACTTATCAGATTTGGGTGCGAGCTTATCAGATATTAAACGTTTTACATAAGTCTCACAACCCCAAATTTTCAGAAAAGACAAACTTGGAACATTTCCAGTCCACATCTCATGTGGTGTCTTTGCAACTGATTTTGATGGGACTCTATTTAGTGTAAACTCAGACGTTTCTAGAGCGTATCCCCAAAAGGATAATGGAAGGTCTGTGTGACTCATCATTGATCAAACCATATCCAATAGGGTCCGATTCCCCCTCTCGGAAACTCTATTCCATTGGGGCGTTCCAGGAGGAGTGAGCTGTGAAACAATTCCACACTCTCTCAGATGATCACTGAACTCTTGACTTAGGTATTCTCCTCCACGATCTGATCGAAGAGCTTTAATACTTTTGCCAAGTTGGTTCTGTACTTCATTCTGGAACTCCTTGAATTTTTCAAAGGATTCCTACTTGTGTCTCATTAGATAGACATAGCCATATCTACTGAAGTCATCAGTAAAGGTGATGAAGTATTGATAGTTTCCTCTAGCACTTGTGCTCATTTGGCCGCAAACATTTGTATGTATAAGGCCCAATAAGTCACTGGCCCGTTCATTTGGTTTATTGAGAGGAGCCCTAGCCATTTTGCCCATCAAACAAGATTCACATTTCTCACATGATTCATAATCAAATGAGCCCAAAAGCCCATCACTATGGACCTTCTGTATGCGTTTCTCGTTTATGTGACCCAAACGACAGTGCTAGAGAAAAGTTGGGTTCTCGTCATTTGACTTAAACCGCTTAGCATTTATGTTATAAACGGGCATTGATTGGTTTAAAGTGTAAAGCATATTCTCTAATGGGCCGCTACCATAAAACATACCATTGAGATGAAAAGAACAACATTTATTCTTAATAGAAAAATCAAATCCTTCTAAATCCAAACAGGAAACTGAAATAATGTTTCTGCTTATCGCAGGTACATAGTAGCAATTATGTAAATCTAAAACCAAGCCCGAAGGCAAAGACAAATGATAAGTGCCCACAGCCAACGCAGCAACCCTTGCTCCATTCCCGACTCGCAGCTCCACTTGTCCTTTTTCCAGCGTCCTACTGTTGCTTAGTGCCTGCACATTTGTACAAATATAAGCACCACAGCCGGTATCCAATACCCATGAGTTAGAACCTGAAGAAGTAACATTTACTTCAATAACATAAATACCTGGAGAAGTCGTCTCGTACGTCTTCTTCTTGTTCTTTAGACCATCCAGGAATTTCTTGCAATTTCTTTTCCAATGCCCAGACTCATTACAGAAGTGGCACTTATCAACATCATAAGGGCCAGCCTTGGGCTTAGAAGGATGCACAAGTTTGTCCTGATTCACAACCTGGACGGCCTTGCCCTTTCCCTTGCCCTTGCCGGGTTTCTTAAACTTTTTGCCCCCTTGTACCATAAGTACATTTGGGGCGCCCTTCTTGATGTTTGGCTCAGCTGTCTTGAGCATGCCATGTAACCCAGTCAACGTCTTTGTCAGGCTGTTCATGTTATAATTCATTATGAACGTATCATAGCTTGACGGCAGTGACTGCAGTATGATGTCAGTAGCCAACTCTTGGCTAATGGGACAGTCCAGTTTCCCCAAGTTATCAATATAACCCATCATCTTAATGACGTGAGGACTTACTGGAGCATCCTTTGGTAGCTTGCACTCAACTAGAGATTTAACCGTCTGGTATCTCTCAGTTCGAGCCTGCTCCTGAAACATTGCTTTCAGGCTAGTGATCATCTTGATGGGTGACACCACGTTTTCATATTGCTTCTGCAAGTCTGAGTTCATGGTCGCCAACATCAGACAAGTCACATCGACCACATCATTAGAATGCTTATCCCAAGCATTCTTCTCTGTCTGCGGGGCATTGGCACGGTACTTCTCGAGGATAACTTTCTCAAGGACATAATCCCTCTTCTCCTGCCTGAGAATAATTCCCAGGTTCCGATACCATTCGAGAAAATTAGATCCATTTAACTTGTCCTTCTCAAGGACGGATCTCAGGGAGAAAGTGTTGTTTGAGCTAGACATTGCTGAAACAAAAGAGGTAGAGGGTAAGTTATGATGTTCAAATAAAAGAGAAAACTTAACAATTAAGAAGACTCGCATTATATTCAAAACTATGTTTCCTCATATGAATATAATGATCCAAGATCCTTATTTCACCAAAACCCGAGCGAGCCACTGGCTGTCACTCAAATCTTGGCTATATAGGTAAGCAACACTTTGCTAATCATATCCAATATGACTCTTGGTTGTGGATAAGACATCTTATGTTTTAACCACCTGATGTCTCTGAGCCCAGAACTTCTGATAGCTCATTCAAGTAAACCAATCTCTTCAGTCATGTAATAGTTGATGCCATGCAGTGCAAGCCCATCAACTCAATTACCTACTGCCTTACTCATGTAACTGCAGACACCTTGTACTGCAAGCCTATCACGCAATAAAACGAGTCTTGACAGCTGACAAGATCGGGAAGACATCCAGAACACTTGATATTTAGTTGAGGAATTAAACTTTTAATCCTTAATACATATCATATATATGCATTCAGGAACCCAATCTCATTAAATCTGGTTCGGTTATTTGATTTTAGGTTCACTAACCCACAATCTTTGTAGGCTGTCGATCGACACTACATTAATGTCGATCGACACTTACCTTTCTGGTTAATCCAATTGAACCGGATCAATAATTGGTCTATGTCGATCGACATAATGTTTGTGTCGATCGACGCTAACCAAAACCAAATCAATTTTGCGATAACCGGTCAATCCAATTGAACCGGATCGATAACCGGTCAATCCAATTGAACCGGATCAATAATTGGTCTCTGTCGATCGACATAACGTTTGTGTCGATCGACGCTAACCAAAACCAAATCAATTTTGCGATAATCGTTCAATCCAATTGAACCGGATCGATAACTGGTCGGTGTCGATCGACACAACATTTGTATCGATCGACGCCAACCAAATCGCAACAAACCGAAATTAGCCGGTTTAATTGATTTCTAACCAAGCGCGATAACCGATTCAATCCAATTGAAACGGTTCACCAATTCGCAAGGCAGAGACGATCGTGTCGATCGACACGATTAGGTTTTTTCAAGCGATATGAACAATTTTTGACAAAAAACGTTTTGAAAGAAAATTGATCAAGTTCGATTACTATCAGGCAGATTCAACGTTAAACCCTAAGGCTCTGATACCACTGTTGGAATTTCATCAGGTTTTAACCAGTTTTAATCTCTATTAAAAGAACCTAGTGACAATTCTTTAGCCTAGGATCTAGGGTTTGTAAACGAAAAATCTGATAGAACGGATCTCGAATATACCTGGAGTTTTGCAGCAGAATTATAACAGGGATTCAAGATCTTTAGCACTTCAATCGTTGTGCCTCTACTGATGGTCCACACGCACACAAATTGGAATCCGCAGGGATGCTAGTGCCTGGAATCGGATCTCTCAGGAAATTCTGTGTTTCAGGGTGGCTGCCAAAAGAGTTTTCTCAAAACCTTATCACTTAGGTCGTGCCTCATAACATCTTTATATAGGTCCTGGAGAAAACCTAATTGATCCCTGAACCGATTCAGAATCAATTAAGTTGTTAAACCGAAATCACTATTTCGGTTAATGGCCCGTGTCGATCGACACTAAACATTTGTGTCGATCGACACACTCTTTAAAACACGAAAATAATGTGCATCAAATACACATCATTTAGATCATTACATTAATGATTATTCCACATAGAGTGAATCCAATTTGCTTAGGTGTGTGACCCTGTAGGATCATATAATACTAGCAATGAGTTCATAAATCATAGATCATCATTGGTTTCTAGCAAAACGTCATGACCACCTAGTATCATATGAATGTCTAATCTCGACAGTACAACTATCACTGGAGTGAATACAAGTGTGATTTCAGGACATTCCCAACAAATCCAAGTCTCAAAGATTATCCATGGCCTCCGACAATGTAACCAATTTAGATTATATTGTTAAAATGAACGCAAATCTATTTTAATAACTTGTATTGGGAAAACATGTAGAATAATTATAAGTTTGCTTTTGTTTTATATATCATAACTTTATTAACATTAGTTTTAAAATATATTAGTTTGTAAATAATTTAAATTCTTTTGTATTTGCAAAATTTAAAATTCAAAAGGAATTAAGAAGAATGACATCGAGAATAATTGATAATTATTAAAATGACAAATTTAACAGATCTAAATCTTAACCTATAAAAATCCCAACTTGCAAAAATGACCATGATTCTATTACCTATAGTTTATATAATATTACTAGAATTAATAGAAACTGATGAATATTACTTTCAAACCTGTTAAAGTTTTAATTGAAGTTTGGCGAACACTTCTTTGTATACAACATTAATCGTCTTTGTACATGGTTTTCCATGTTTGTCTAAGATTAACACCTTCAAAACTTTCTTAGATGTTACTCTAGACACTGCAACATATATCTGCCCATGTGAGAAACACGACCTCTGCAAATATAGACCAACATTGTCCAAAGATTGTCCCTGGCTTTTGTTAATCGTAATAGCATACGCAACTCGTAGAGGCAACTGTCTTCTTCGCATTTTGAAAGGAAGCTTAACATCCGATGGTGTTATTAGCAGGCTTGGAATATGCATAATATCTCCAACTTTATCTCATGTAATGACGACAGCTTCAATAATAAATTCATCCATTCTTGTAATCTGTAGCCTTGTCCCATTCTTCAAACCTTCTTACGGATCTATGTTTCTTAGCAACATAACAAGACATCCAACTTTCAATCTCAAAACATGACTTTGCATACTAGCAATGTTTATGCTATTCAAAAAGTGTATAGTGCAAAGAGGATTGTTGGGAGAGCTTGTGTCAGCAGGATCTAAGGAACGAATATTCTTTCCTCACCTATAAATTGATTTTCATAATATTAAGTTAGAATATCAATGTATTTGTATATTTAAATTCAGTAACAAATATTAATATGAAAATAGGTACTAACCTTCCAAGTTATTTAGCATATGCTCATTTATTATGTAGAAGCCTTGGATCGCCATAAACCTCTCTGGTGATAGTTTGAATAGGATCATCTGCATGACTAATAAGAAAATCTTCATGTATGTCTATGAGAGCTTCCCCGTTATTAGGCTCAACTAGTTTTCCATCGCCGACTTTTAATATCCACTCTGAAAATTCTTTAGCATCTTTGGCTTCATCTGGAGGAAGTGTATTCTTCATCAGACGCATATTTTTGGTAAGATTGTAGACTGTGCAATGATCCCAAATGTAAGATGAATTAAGCGCTGACATGACTACGTCTGTCCCATTACCACCATTTATGACAGGTAAAATTTGTCTAAAATCCCCTCCGAATACAATGTTTTTGCCTCCAAACAACTTGCCCTCACATTTCCCGCATATGTCATTCAGGCTTCGATCAAGAGATTCAAAACAATATCTGCTCATCATGGGTGCTTCATCCCATATAATCAGTTTTGCTTCCTCTATCAACTTTGCTTGATCAGATCCCTTTACTATTGGATAGGTAGAGCCTTCATCGGGGGTCAATGGTATACCAAACCGAGAATGAGCTGTCTTCCCACCTGGTAACAATAAAGATGCAATACCGCTGGAAGCAACATTAAGTACAATGTTACCTTTTGATCTCACATTAGCAGATAAACTCCTCCAGAGTAATGTTTTACCAGTGCCACCAAATCCGTTCATGAAAAACACACGTCCTACTTCATCATCAACAGCTGAAAGGATATCATCATATATCTGTTTTTGCTCCGGGGTCATCTGTTGTATCCATTTTGCATTATCTTCCCTAAGCTTTTCACGGTCATACCTTTTTTCATCCTCAATCAATGCATTTGATTTATCTTCCAGATTTTCTAGCAAAGAAGGCATAGATCTGTAGAATCCTAATGAGCTACCTCTACTTCTTAAGAGCTTATCAATCTCATGGAGTGCAAAAGACTTCTTCTCATCATCACTCAACAAAAGATCTGCAAGAAATATATATACCACGCAGCATTAACCACTTCATAATATAGACACACTATATACAGATAGTTGGATTATGGAAATTAACCTGGACGATGCCATTCCACCCGTTTTTTTAGTTGAATGTCGTCTAATAGTAATTCCCAAGTATTTTCCCATACAACCTCTGGCTGTGTTAAACTATCCGATTCAAGCATAACCACAAATGTATTGCGAAGTTGAATTGCAGTCGCCCACATGCTTGACCTACGTATATCATCAATATACTCCTGATCATCATCCAATAGACCCAATTTCTCGCATGCTTCCTTGTATGTGGCGTATACGGCGCCCTTCACAGTTCTAAGATCCTCAAAACATGTGGGCCCTCGCTGGTAATTGAGAAGTACTCTCATATAATAACCATCTTCTATCCTCCGTGGAACATGGTTTATCCTTCCAAGAGTGCGTGCTCTTTTTTTCCTTTGCCTGAATAGCCTCAGTTTAGAGTCATAAATAAAAAACTCTGAAATCTCTTAATAAGTCTTTTGCTTGGCTAATTCATTAGTCTTATTCAACTCAAACCAAGCTAAAAACATAGAACCTAGTAGTTCTTGCCGATCCATAACCTTTTGGATTTCGTCATCACCTTTGAAATATATGAATTGTTTGCCCTCTTGGTGAAAAGATAACCGCTGGACCGAGATGGCTCTGTTATGTATTGCATATTTCATTATTCTCCATGTAGCTTCACATGCAGAAACGTACCTTAAAGAATATATATTTTCAATTGTTAAATGACTAAACTAAGAAGTATAATAAATTAATAAAAATACTATTTTTGAAATGGCCATTGTACCTGCAGTCAAAGTAGTCTTTGATCTCATTCCTCTTATTTGCCTCGATATTATTAAGGGGATATTCCTTGTCTGCAGGATTCTCTTCGGACCCACTCTCAATAACAACCGAAACACGATCTGAACCTTTCATAATATACTTAAATAAGTACTTAACAGATCCAGATTGGTTGCACCATTCGACATTTATATGAGCTCTGTAACGCAACGATAAATACTTGTTATACAGAATAACAAATCTGTTATTCACTTCAACCTTATTCTTCTCCACTACATGACCTGACTTCCTTCTACGGTAAAGAGGAAAACCATCTTCGTTTATTACCGTTTCTTCAATAAATTTCTTTGAAAAATACTTAGAACATTCACCATCTTCCATACATGGGGCATTCTTGTTATTTTTTCCGCATGGACCATGGAGCATGCACTCTTTGACAATTTCATAAAAGTCTGGTTCTCGCTCTGGATCAGGAATTTCCGCACAAATGATTTTGTCAATATCTTCCGGTCGAGATATTTTATGTTTTGGTTCCATCCATATCAATATGTGAGCATGGGGTAATCCTCGTTTTTGGAACTCAATAGTATACATTGCTGTGTAAAAATAAAATGCCAAAAAGGAAGAAGATAAGTTATAGAGTATATGGGCATTATCCAAATATCAACTTAAAAGAAATTATAATGCAAATGATACTTACAACATATGGTCTTCCCAAAGATATGTTTTTTTTTTGTAATATCATCCATAAGGGAGTCAAGTTTCATTTTAAAAATCCTGCAAATGATTTCTGGCCTGTCATTAGACTTTAAACCACGTTTTTGGCAAAATCTAGTGATCTTAGGCCACTTCGAATTGCATGTGAACGTGATGAACAAATCTGGAAAGCCATATTTCTTACATACGGACATTGCATCTAGATACATATTTCTCATGTACCTTGGACCCCCTACAAAAGTGGCTGGAAGATAACAGGCTTTCCCTTGTTCATTAAGATCGGTGTTACCTGTCTCTGATGCCTCAACAACAGAATCATAATTTGCAGCTCTAATACTCGAATTGTTCTTCCTTAAATATGACAGCCGATTCGTTTTAATTGTTGTGAATGCATCAACCAAAAACTGTTGGAATAGCCTTCTGCAATATAATAGTAGCTGAGACTCGTTTGATCTTTCTTGTATGCGATAAGCAAAGAACTGTCGCATACTTATCGTCTTCTTATTCTTCGGGTCTCCTTTGACAATACCAATTGTAAAACCATCGGTTCCTCTAGGAAATAGAAGAGGATATTGCAAAGCAAGAAAGGAAATATGAACCTCACTTATCCTCTGGTACTGTCCAGATCTTTCGTGAAGTATAATATCACGGGTTGGCATTTCCATTTGAAAATCTCCAGGAATGATGGCAGCAACCTCGGATGCCGATGGGTCACAATAGGTCCGCCCGTCCTTCTTACGATCACTGATAATTCTCATATGGAAGGTCTCCTCAGGTTTTATCTTATAGCGGTCCCTTGCGCACCTTAACTACTGGACATAAGGGTTCACCTTATCTAACATGTCAATGATACTTTTCCATGTTGTACGCCCTTATGTTTTCTCTAAAATGTCTGCTAAGTGGATCATCACTGGTTAGGAGAATACGTAAAAGTTCTGGCCAATCTTTAAGTACAGGTAGCTTCACTTGTTCCTGTAAACAACATTCTGAATATACCGGTTTCTTGTGTGTGTTACGTTTGTTTAACCTCTCCACGATCCAAAAAATAGCTCTACAATATTCACATGCGTGATTTGGATCACCATGATCAAGATAGGCTGAAAGCAAGGCAAAAATATGTATAAAAATTGAATTTATATATTAATACAATTGATGAGTATCAAGATTATACCAGATTTGGAATGATTCACATTATGCGAAGATCCATATCTTCCGGAGAAAGTCTTCTCTAACATTTTTGTAATTGAGTTAATACAATTTACACCTGCTAGAATTTTATCTGTAATAACAGCATCTTCATCTTCATTTTCGGATTGTTCATCGACAGTATCTTCATCAGTGTATATCATATCATCCTCTCCATCTTCTAATTCAACTGAAACATACATTACCAAATTGGCATGGATATAGTGTTTATCAATAACTGCTTTATTGTAGTTAATATGAAGTTACCAGTAACGGGGGTAAAATTATATCCATCCGATGGATATGGTATGCCAGAATACTGGAACCTGCCACTTTTAATACATGGTGTCCTAAATGAATCATCTGCCTGGACTGTAACTTCTTCAAATGGATTGTCAATTTGACTGACTGTAAAAAAGTTGACACCAAGTTTTTAACTGAATTATTATCAACAATGACAAATGCAATTAATTATAAAGTGTTTTTATTTCTGCAAAACATACCCAGAATAGGGAATCCAATAATTCCATAGGACATGTCTATTAAGTTGGCATTGCTACCATTCATGTTTTTAGAAATTGGGGTGATAAAAGATGGGTCTTCTTGTATATGAACTTCGTTTAAACTGCCGTCAGTTGGTGTCACTGTAACACAATGTGTGCAGTTTTAATGACCAACTATGATTAATTTTGTCGCAAAAATATTGGACCTACTACATGAAAATAAAACTTTTTAAGTGTTATAATTAACTTACGAAAGTTGAATTCCCTGGCTTGCACTAAATTGCTGCTTGATGCATATAGTTTTGATGTTGTATACCTTGAAGTTATATTACTACATGGTGTACCTATATAAATTAATGATAGTTTTCATCAGGTACAACTATTTGTGTGTTATTTTTTATGTAGATATATACATAACAACATAAATGCATCAACTAAAAACAAATGTTATTAACCTAGTATAGTTAGTCCAGATACATGACTTGGAGATTGATCTTGAATATTACACCGCCTAACAGCCAATCTTTTAGTCCGCCTAACTGTGCTGTCATTATTGCCTAATATGAGAGTGTTATTCAAGGCCAGATTTAATGTTATTTGCTGCACAGGGGACTTAAAAGGCAAAACATAAGTGAAAATAAAACCAATAGATTTATAGTTTTACCATTATTTCTGAATTCGGTTTGAGCATGTTCGATGAACTCATTTACTCCATTGGCATGCCCTAATATCAAAAGTATATAAACATGAATTATCAGACATGCTCAAACCAAAATCAGAAATATTGTTAAATCTACACGGCGATCGTCCAACTAATGATTTTAGTGAATAATGATTCTGATAAAAGAGTTTGCAAATATTGGAAAAATCTGTCCAAGCTGCGTTTGACACCAACATCATTAAAAGCACGATTGGACAAACTCTTATTCTCTGCAGTTGGACTCCCTCTTTGTCGTTTTTCATATTCTTTTTGTGTACATTGATTTTCCTTTAGGATAAAATCTCCTTTCTTTCGCTTGCTCATTTTGGGGAATAAGGAAGATATGTTGTAATCGGAACTGTGTTATAATGTAAATAACACAGACATGCTAGGTTTAACTAATTTATAAGGTTTTGTTAATACACGTAATAATTTATATGGTGTAAGATTTTTTCCGTGATTTATTGACTTTACCGTTATTGAATATGGTTACTATCCATAAATATATTTGGAAAGAAATAACACACGTCAAATATTTAGAAAGTAATAATAAATTGATTTGATAGAGTATCGGTGAATAAATATTCGCCGCATTTAATGAGTGCATTCAAAACGGACATCAAAACACATGAGAATTAATCATTATTACGTGTGTGAATAGATGTGATTAAGTTCAAAACAAACCGTTTCTGGTTTTTTTCTTTATATTTGAGAAGTTAATAAGTCATTTTATAACCAACGTCTTCCTAACAAATCTATCTCACTTTCTCTGCGTTTTCACCAGTTAAATTTTCCTGCGTTTTTCAATTTACAATGGCAGGAAACTTACCGGAAGACCATGTAGCGGATCTTAATCAGAATGGTTACGGAACTTGGAGAATCAGAGTGAAGACGTTAAGAAATTCACCATTAAGTAGAAATCGCCGAAATATGGAGTTGGTCCTCTGCGATGAAGAGGTAATTCAAACAATCTACCATGTCAATAATCATTTACGATTGCATGTCAGAATTTTTTATTATCAATTAATTTCGGCCATTGACATGCATAACTTAGAGTTGGTTAGTTGGTATGAAAACTGCTTAAGAAAATAGTCATATTCTTATAATAATATTGATATGGAGCATACACAACTTATTATTACCTTTTTTAGATTTTCACAATTATTAATGCACTCAGAAATTAGCCTTATAAGTTAAAACTCATTTTAACTATGAAACATCAACATTATGAACTGGTCCTCTTTTTATTTGTTATTTAACTCATAATATATGTATGTTATGTTAAAAATCAGGGGGATAAAATCCATGCTATAGTACCCCACAATCTCGTGCAAGAAAATGACAATAAGCTCCGGGAGATAGAGTGGGTTATCATCAGATACTTTAGAGTTGTTTGCGCAATTGGTGTCTCGGATTTTGTTCCTAATAATCATAAGATTATTTTCACAGACTAGACTCATGTCAGTCCGTCCATCCTCATCAACAACAATTTGTTCATCGATTTAAAGATTTACGCATCGGTGATAACCTCCAACTTACAGAACTACCTCTTGAGTAAGATGTTTCAATAAAATTGGGTTCTCCAAATGATTATTTATACACTAACCAAATGCACAATTTTAAACACGGACAACATGTTTAATGAATGTAGACATTATTGGAACGGTGGTACACTACGGGAACGTGGAATACAACAACAGCATCGAGTTTGGACCCAACTATCCAAGATTCACATTTAGGATGAAAGATCAAAGGTAAATGATTATTGTTTTCTTTCATAATTCATGGCAATCATTATGGAAATTGTCCTTGTTGATTTATATACGTTGCAAAATGAATATGTAATAGGAATGACCATATGACATGCGTTGCTTGGGGTGAGAAGGTGATTGAAATGAGGGAACGTTTTATTGCGATTCCTGAGGATGAGTGTATAATTTGTATCCTGAGGTGGTGGAAAATAGATCCATGGACAGGTTTGTAGAACGTCATCTAAGTTTTATACATAAATATTTGTGACTTTTGATATAATTCTAACAAAATATTAAACTATATAGGAACCAAAATTCATACTGTCGGATCCAAGAGCTACGCTATGATCAATCCAGATATTGAAGAGGCTCATAACTTCATGGAAGAGTAAGTACATTTTAAAAATATTGTGTTCATAACTTCATTATATTGTGTTTATTATGTTTCTTATTTGTTTGTGACACATGCTACAAATGTCAGACGCTTCTTCAACAATCTCCAATCTTTCTGAGTGAAAATCCCTATTATGAAACTCCCTCAATGAATATTTTATTTTAGTGTTGTGTTTTTTTTATGTTATTATTTTAAATCTATATTTGTTATTATTTTAAATCAATATTTGTGAACAAATTATGTGTAACAATATTGTTTGAATTTCTTAGTTGTTTTTTTTATCTTTTATGTTCCTAAACATTCCTTAATTGTAAAATAAACGTGCCATTAAACATAATTTTTCTTTAACGCAAAGAAAATGTAAACTTGGGAAGGGCATTTTATTAAATGTGACTTAAAACATAAACGACTAAAAACACAAATCAATCATGATTAAAACATAATAACAATTGTCGGAGGAACAAACTCATCATCATTAGCTTCAGCAGCGAGAATTAAATCAGAGATACACCCAGGTATCGGTGCAATCCGATCAAATTCCAACTCAATCCATTTTGTATAAGGAGACTCTAGACGCCTAGTCTTTGATTCGATTGCCAACTTTTCAAACTCAAGGCAATCAACCTCACATAAGAGGCGCTTCTTTTTTTCAAGCACCTTCTCATGCACAAGACATGCCTTATGATACTTCTTCTGTAACTAAAAAGAGAACAACGGATCAGATACCGCTAAAATTTGTCCTACCTACTCAACTAAACTCTGAGAAAATAATAGTTACCATCTTGAGAAAATAATCACAGCGTATAGAATGCCGAGACCTTGTAATCAAAATTTGCAGAATCTTTAAACCCGTCGGGACAAAAGGTTTTGGAGACTCCGAATACTCGCTTGAATAATCAGACATCCTTAGTTGTAATGAAAAACTAAAAAAATGCAGAAAAGGATGGAATAAACAAATCTGAAGAAGAAATAACAAATATATATATATATATATATATCAACAGTGTTCACGTGAACGTATATAGTACCAAGAACAACAGTCAAAAGCATAATGATAGACCAATAGACGTGATTCACTTTCCAAAAATAAGATATGTGTAAAAAGAGAAATTGAATTGTCTATTCAATTTCAATTGTCAGGAAAAGAAACCACGTCAAAATAAAATCTAATTACACATTAGCCTTAATAGATCCTTTTTTTTTTATAAATCGTAATAAATTGAATCGTCGAATCTTCTAGATCTTTTTTTATACTAAAGTCGATAGAAATTTAATATAATTACACATTATTAGTGCTAATAAATAATGATTATTTTATTTGATGGAAAGAATAAATAAAATCAATAAATAGAAATTTATTGATCAATACAAATAAAATCAAAGATGCAGACATAATTCCAAAAACATAGAGTTATGAAAAGTATTCAAGAAATAAGATAATAAACCAAGCAAAGTACGAACCACTGATAAAATCAACAATATCCTCTGAGTTTAAAAAAACTCAATAATTAACCATCAAACTTGCTCTCCAAGTTTTCAGTAACACCTCTCCTCTCTAAGCATGACTTCTTGGTGGTGGAGTTTTCACCCTTCTAATCCTCTTGGGAATCAGCACTAACTCTCTTGGAAGATGGAGTGGAGCTCAACATCGGAGTACCACTGTCATGGACCTCTGACCAACCATTACCATCGGCCCTCTAGCAGGATGCAACAAAGGAAGTTTAAATTAGTAACTGATACCGAAATTATGACCCTATTTGATGACCAATCACATAGTAAACAACAAAGCTCTAACTAATTACCTGGTCAATAGTTTCGGACTCACTATTCTCTGGCTGCATTTCAGAATGTAATTCAGAATCTTGGATTTTTATGATTTGCTGCTGATCGAATATCTTTGAGACTTTGTATATATCATTTTCGCCTTTGATGTTATCCATCTTCACTTCAGCGAGGAATAGGTAGGTCCTTCCAACAAAATCCTTCAACCATTGTGGAATAATAGATGGATCTTTCATCTGTCAAAATATTGAATGTGTTATTTAATTGTTCCATATTTGAATCTTTTTTCATGTACAAATCAGATATCAAAAGAAATTACCTCTTCATAGTTCCCATTCAAAAGCTCAGAAGCAGACTTTTCCACAATTGTTTGTGCTGTTGTATCCCACAACAAAAATTTTGCATTACCGGTATCATCAAACACTTCGACATGCGTTTTGAACCTGAATTGATTATATTAAAAGTGGAATTTACACCACACCAAATAACGGAGCCCTTTAAAGTATTAAAATTGCAATTAATATTTTACCTTGGCAATACATTAGGGGTTTCCATCGAGCAATGCTCACACCATAAGGTAGTCTTTTTTTCCTTGCAATCTTCCTCCTTTGGATTTGTAAGGGCTGTATTTTTACATTTCTTGCATGTAAAATAATACCAACACCAGTCGATATCATTGGCTAAAATTGTAGCCGACACTTTCCACTTACCCACCTTTCCAATTACAAAACCAACATAAATGTTTCTAAGATATTATAGAACTTTACCTAAACTTAATTATTTATCTCATGATTATTGTGATCATAAACCTTGAGAAATGGTATTCATATAAATTGTTACCTCAGTACTGCTTATGAGCTCATAGATTGTACACTTCTGAAACTGGTTCCAGTAATCGTCCCTCGCAATTGTATTACCCTTGCCAAGATGCGTATTGTCAACCAATGTCAACCTTAGACAAACATGCCCAAAAATATAATTAGAATAAAATATAACTCAGGTGGACCAACATGAGTACAATGATAATATATACCGTGTCATCAAAGGCTCTGCTTCCTTGATATCAGGATTGATAGTTACTTGACTACATTCGCCAGAGGTAATTGTCATACTGCGAACGCCTATTCATGATATAAGTATACCACATTATATTGGGGGTCCCAAAAAGTGTACATTTTATTCAGATTTGTTAATTACCTCGAAACTCATTAATTTTACCCCACCGGAGCAGTAAAATAACTGGTTCGCCGTCTGCTTTTTCCCACGCAGTCATAATCGTCTCAGCAAAACCAGCCCATAATGTACACGAAAGACGTTCACCCCTAATGAATAATTATGTTTAAACAATCACAACTAAATCTATATAGTTGAAAACATAGAGTAAAATAATACATAGTTCACGTACTCGGAATCACATATCTGGAAATCAACCTTTTTGGTCATCTTTCCAAGTACTTCGTGTTCCTTAACATCTCCAACTTCTTGGATTTGTCCAAGTACATCTAACTCATAAAACATTATCAACACAAAGACTGTATTAAATGTGTTACATGAGTTAAATGGAAATATATATATATTGATAAATCATGTTAATTACCTATCATGGTATGGGAAGGTGCCTTATCGTCGAGAATATCTCTAAAGCTGACCAGATCCAAGTACAGGTCAGATGAAACACTCATACACCTGGTTATGAGTGTTTTTTCATAAAACGCCAGTTTGTACTGATGTTTGGTCATCCGATACTTACCAACCTCTTTGTTGACCTGGAAATGCTCAATGCATCTCCATTCATTTAAAATCATATACCTCAAAGCTTTTGAGAACTGCTGCTTTTTGATCGAAGCGTGAATGAGTGTTTCCTATGAAATATTTTGTTCTTTAATTTTATAATTATGTCATGGAAATAATGTAAAATTGTACGTAAAGAAATAAATAACATACCGCTTCATCAACCAATATTACGTGCATAGTCTCCCCTTGAAAAGAGGATTCCTTCTTGTAGAAATGTAATATCTTCACTTTGATCTTCCACTCCGTTTTAAAAGGTTTAATCGGCGATAAGGGGGTGATTGCATTTGGAGTGGTCAATATGAAAGAACTATTTCTTAGGGGATGTAGGATGAGTGTAGGGTGAGTGCGATGTAAGGGTTGCTTTGCTCCAATTATATAGAGCCAGTGTGTGTTTATGTATGGAAATTCAATAACCTAAAAAAAAACTGGATCAATCGACAAAGGAAAAAAGATTTTATGGTTGAGTGAATATAGATGTACCGCGATATTTAGAGGATATGTTTAAATGATTCGGAAATCATTTTCATTTCCTAAATTGTTCTCATTCAGTTAATGCAGTACGATTAGTATATTTTGTGAATATCGCGATACTAATGAATTCCTCTAATTGTGTTTGTAAAATAGTACGCACGCAAATTACATAATTGTACTTGAGCATAAAAACACGTATATTTAGCCATAAATATATATGAGTCCAATGGAAATTAGATAAGATAAATTAGGTAAGATACATTAATTCACATAAGATTGTTATATTCTGAGAATATAGTGATACTAACCCATACCGAAAATCACGTTCTTAAATTTGGTATAACGAAAATTAAGAATTATTTTCAAAATAAAAGCACGTATATTTTAGGCATAAATATATATAAGTCGAATGGAAATTAGATTATAACAATTTATTACCTATATTTACAATATAGGTAATATGTACATCTATATTAGGAATCTTTACATATAGGAGAACAATAAAATTTAAATTAGAAAGTAACAAATCTTTACATTATTACAAATTCATAAATCTTTACATATATAAAGGTATCTAGATTTTATCATTCGAATAATTTTAGAAATCAAAGGAAAAGATTGCTTTATATGATAATCAGAGCAAATGATAAGAAAAGTTGACAAAGAAGGATTGTTTAATTTAGGAGGTAACGGATTTAGTTACAATAAAAATTTAATTAATTCTGATGTGATTCATTCTTAGTAGCAACAAAACTAAAGTTTGTAATATAAAGTATAAAAGAAAGGGTATACTTTTAATTATTATTCATTCAAATTACTGCAAAATGTTGAAACAGAATACGACAACATGTTATCGATGTTTATTATTCTTGTAGATTAATCACAAAGATTTGAAACAGTTCTTTTGAAGTTATAATCATCCTTTACACTCCAGACGCCGTGTTTGAATCATCTTTGATGTCACACTTAGATAGGTACTTGTAGAGGTACTTGATAGAATCCGTTTCACTACGCTCGATCGCCTTAACTGATTCAGCGAGGCTTGATCGCTGCAATGATTAACCAACATCGTGAAAAGAAGATGAGAAATACATTTTCTCATTTCAACAAAATATAATCCAAAATATACAATTCTAAAACATACAATTTCATGGGGTAGACGCCAGTAAAAAAACTTCGCTGTATAGTCTGGCATTATAATCATTAGTTGGATGATTCAGGAAGTGCCACTGATGATAAGAGTGACACTTCTTGAATCATAATGAATATGGGATTATAGAAAAAAAAATCTAATTTATATATGATATTAGGAAACATAATTTACCTTCACTGGAGTGACAGATTCATTTGAATCCACCTTTTTATTAACATATGGAGAAGCCATTGATCTAAAAATACGAAAAATACGAAAAAAGAATAATATATGAGATTAGGAAAAGAATTTGGTAGAAAAAGTGAGACTAAAGATGTGAATCGCCAAGTTGAAAACAATCCGAGCACACTGTATGATAAAAGAAAAGTAGTTAGAATAACGAGATTTATAACAAATATTAAGCACCTTGCATAAAAGATGGAACAAAAGACATAAACCTAGAAGAGAATGGCTATCTACCTAATAATTTTAGTAGTGCTATTCTTTGATCAAATCTTATTTATAAGCTGAAATATTTTAGGTCAGAAATGAAATGACGATAATAATGTGATTTGATAAAGATTCTCCATATATTTAAAGGACATTAGTTTCGTTTTCCCCTTCATCAAAATCCGTATGGGCTTCAATGAGCCCAATAAATACACAAACATGTTTATTCTGATCCATCAAGCGTTTATATGAAAAATCAAGCGTTTTGAATAATTACACAAATGCCATTAATGAAGGATCCGTGTGTTTATCCGACTCCAACTGGGTATTTCAATTGGATCCTGCATATTTCCTTCTGAAATTGCCCTTCCGAATTTCAGAAATGGTTTTAGAAAGTGGATTTTCGAGTGGCAATTGCAGTAATTAAAGGGCTAATTTTGCCAAAACATTTTTTTATACTCTTCGATTAATAGTATTGATACACGGTGGATGTATAATTTACTTTTTTATAAAACAATATAGAGGATAAATATATTGTTAAGATTTACTTGATCTAAAAAAAATTCACATTTTGATTTAAATCTACACGATAAAGGGAAAATTTTATTTTTCATCAAATTTATACGGTAAATAGCTTTGTAAATATAGATTTTATTAAAAATATCAACTATAAAAAAAATCACAAAAATCCTTGGGCTGACACATCAGCTTTCGCACTTCGTAAATCTTATTATATAAAAGAGAAGCCGGTCGACGAGAGCGTGACACATAAGCAAAATTGTAATTCGCGAGATCATGACATGTGTTTAATATTGATTGAGATGATGACATGTGTTAAAACTTAAATTTAGTTAAGTAAAAATAAAATTAAAAATGAAAAATTAACAAAAAGAGTTTCCAAGTAATTACTCAAATAATAAAATGGAAAATTTCTAATAGTCTAAACTAATACAAATAATAATATATGGGATGTAGAGAGGATATAATAAGATGTATATATGTAATGCTTAATAATATAAATGGAAAATTTTTAATAGTCTAAATTAATATAAGTAATAATATATGGGATGTAGAGAGGATATAACAAGATGTATATATGGATGTTTGATAATATTTTTCATATGTTTTCTATGAGGTTACTGACATAAAATTTACTAATTTTATGATTTAATTCTAAAATATTTTAGTTGTTTTACGATTTATTATATAGTTAAAAACAAATATTGAGTATGATCTGAATTATGTTATATATATAATTATGAATTCACATTATATCAATTATCACATGAGAATTGAGATATAAATGATATATATTGATTTATAGTCTATGTTCTATCAAATTCAACGAGTTTTTAATTAAAACTTAAATATTTATTAATAATTTAATGTGTTAATCCGCTTATTAACGCGGGCCTTATTCTAGTAAGTATATAAAATATCAACTATAAAAAAAAATCATAAAATTTTTTGAGCTGACACATCAGCTTTCGCACTTCGTAAATAAGTATATGATAGCAGTCAGGAAAAAAATCTAAAAAAGATACACGAAGAAAAACTTTTGTTTACTTCCAAGCCAAGTAAACAAGAAAAAGAAAAATGGAGAGTTGAAGAAGTTAATTGGATTCTTCACATACGTTTGTATCTCGACGATTCCACTACTTTCACTGTTTCAAAACTATTTGTTTAATTCCACTTAGTTCCTCTAGCAATGAGCAATCGTGCAATATTAGAGTCTCCAATGTCCTTGCCGCCATATCTCATATTCTTACCATTATAAAGAACTTCTCGAACTGTAGGGGTTAGATTCACTCCTATGAGATCGATGTAACGATAAGAATGATTCTGTAAAAGGCTTGAAGAAATCCTAAACAGGCTTACAGTGACCCAATTTATAATTAGACCCATAATAGAATTAAATTCATATTTAAAATGAGTTTAATGATATTATTAGCCTAAAGCCTATTTATTGCTTAAATTGGTCAGACTCAAACCTAGCACTTAGACCTACGATGAAAAGCTATATATAGCTCATTGTAGTCACCTAGAAAGGGGATCTGCAATTTCTCACAACATCAGTAATAAAACTCTTAACAGCAATTAACAGTCTCTTTTTACTTTATGCATTGTGATTCACTCATAAGTCTCGCACCTCCTCTAAAACCCTTACAAATTCAATTGTATGAGTTACGACTCCTACAATTTGGTGCCGACTAAGAGACTCGTGAGACGTTCTTACTCAAAAGAATCATCGCTTCTCTCGCAAACTGATCGTCGCTACTTTTACAAACAGAAGGTCACTCCTCTTGCAAATGGATTGTCGCTCCTCTCGCAAACGGATCGTCACTACTCTCGATAACTCGCTTACTGACTCTCCTAGTTCGCCACCTAACCCATGCGCTTAACGTCCTACCTTAACAAACATATCACTTACATCCTCTACGAATTGTTTGAAGTCCTACCTATACGGACATATCGCTTACATCCTCTACGAATCATTCGAAGTCCCACTTACATCCTTTACGGATCATTTGATGTTATCTGACCAGATATATCACTTACATCCTATACAAATCGTTCAAAGTACTTACTTGAACTACAAGGCGGCTTGATCCCTACAAAGCAATGTTTTTAAACCCAACCCAGACAGTGAACCGGATGACCAATCGGATCACCGGGTCACTGGTCCAACCATGGGTCAACCGTGGGTCAATAGATTATTAAACATATGTATATTATAAATATATATATTGCAAATATAAAACAAATATATACTATGATTGGAATATTTTACAAACAAAGTTTGTAAAAATTTTCTTTTATTTAGAAATCAACGAATAAAACTCTTTGAATAAGTTTATATCTAAATTTTAAGAGAAAATAATATTAGATATCAAAGAGTATGTGATGTTTAACAATAACAGTAAGAGAACATTCAAAGTTCAAACTAAACAAAAATATATAATAATTAATCACTAATGGCAGAGCTGCAAAAACACTGAACATGCGTAAAAAGAGATTATAAATTATATAAATAAAAATATAATGTAATATCAACATGTCAAAACAAACTCTGTAATTCAAATTATAGACTCCTTCAAAACCCAACCATCCAGTTCAACCAACCGGTTCGTGGGTTAATAGCGGATTTTTTTGGGTTTCTACTGGATTTTAATTAGCCGGTTTTACCATCAAACCCAAACCGTTATACTTACCGGGTCACGGTTAAACCAGTCGGACCGGCCGTGAAAGCATTGCTACAAAGGATACGTAGGCAGCTCATCTTCGGATGGGTTCAGCTGCCCCCCTCCTTAAAAAAGGGGGGGAAGGGGGGGGGGGGGGGGGGGGGGGGGGGAGGGAGTGGGGTACGTATACTCGTATACTCCCATCTTTCTTACTTGAATTTCTCGCAAAAATCAAACAAAGCAAACTTATCTGAAACATTTTCGCTTGTAATATCTAAGTCTTAACAGAAACAGACTTCCTTCAAAAATATTTACAGTGACATCCCCGTGGATAACAAAAGTCTTACCAAAAACAGTCATAATACCTCGCTGTTAGCCACATCAACGGTCTACTTCACAAGTTTCTGATCTGGCAATTACATCCTTAGCAGGATTAAAACAACGCGTTATACAAATGTATATTGTTCATAACAGGAGCATGTGCGTTAGAGGAAAACGTAAGTGTAAGCCCAAATGTTCATTTCGAAACCCAAGAGACAAAACGTTGGTTGAATCGCTAAAAGTGATCATTACAGGAGCGGACGTGTTCTAGGGAACATGTTTGTAAACCCAAATATTCACTCTAAACCCATCAAACTGAATTGTTGGTCGTAACGCGATAACGTGTTCATTAGAGGAGCGGATGCGTTAGTAGAAAATGTATCTGTAAACCCAAATGTTCATGCCAAAACCCAACTAAAATAGCGTTGGTAACTTTGTCAAAAAGTATTCACTTGAGCGGATACGCTTGCTACATCATGACCATAAACTGAAGTGTCTATTCAAAACCCTACTAATAGAACGTTGGAAACCTCGCTAGAAAATATTCACTATCGGAGCAGGCTTGTTATGGCAACATTGCTTGTAAAGCGAAATGTCTATGCATAATTCAACAACCTTGAAAGTTGGTCAAAACGCGAGAAACACATTCAATCTTTTGGAGCAAAATTGTTAAGTGATGATATTTTTTGTAAACCAAAGTTATCTACTACCGCCAGCAGGAGCGCACAACTTACGAGCTTAAACCTCAGTTGCACTAGCTTGCGAACCTCCAAGGATCTCTTCAAGCTCGCTGACGTGCCTCTGAAATACTTCGTTTACATGCGACAGACCCGCCTCTTGATTCTTCAAACCAGCAGGGCGTCAGACTCCTCAGCTCACTTCTTCCCTATTCCTCCCTTTTATGGAGAGGGAGAGCTGAATCCATATGAAAATGAGGTGCCTACGTGCCCTTTGCAGGGATCAAGCCACCTCATAGTTGAAGCGAGTAACAGTCGTCACTCTCCTCTCACGGATCATCACTCCTATCTGAAGCATACAAGCGCTCCTTTCTAGCAGGTACTCGCTGCTCTCACAGATTGTCTATCCTATCCTCAAGTGGATCGTCGCTCCTATCTCTAGCAATACATCGCTCTTCTCGCAAGAGATCGTCGCTTATATCTCAAGCGGACTGTGGCTCCTATCCCACGGAGGTTGGCGCTCCTCTCAAGCAGGCAGTTGCTCCTATCTCACAGAGGCTGACGCTCCTCTCAAGCAAGCAATTGCTTCTCTCACGGATTGTCGCTCCTATCTCTTGCAGGTGGAACTCCTTGTTGGGAATGTCCTGAAATCAGACTTGTACTCACTCTAGAGATAGTTGTACTGTCGAGATTAGACATTCATATGATACTAGGTGGTCTTAATGTTTTGCTAGAAACCAATGATGATCTATGAGTTATGAACTCATTGCTAGTATTATATGATCCTACAGGGTCACACACCTAAGCAAATTGGATTCGCTTTATGGGAATAATCATTAATGTAATGATCTAAATGATGTGCATTTGATGCACATTATTTTGGTGTTTTAAAAGGTGTGTCGATCGACACCATGAGGTGGTGTCGATCGACACTAGCTGCTGACCGAAATAAAGATTTCGGTTTAATGACTTAATTGATTCTGAATCGGTTCAGATTAATTAGGTTTTCTCCAGGGCCTATATAAGGTGTTATATAGGCACGACCTGAAAAAGGGTTTTTACAGAGAAAAAACTTTGGCAGCCACGAGAAACACAAAACTTCCCAGAGAGATCCGATCTACCGGTACTAGCATCCCGGCGGATTCCAATTTGTGTGCGTGTGGACTAGCAGTAGAGACACAACGTTTGAGGTGCTCTGAATCTCGAATTCCTGATCAATCTGCTGCAAAACTCCAGGTATATTCGAGATCCGTTCTGTCAGATTTACTATTTACAAACCCTAGATCCTAGGCTAAAGAATTGCCATTAGGTTGTTTTAATAGAGATTAAAACCGGTAAAACCTGATGAGAATCCAACAGTGGTATCAGAACCTTAGGGTTTAACTAGTAATCTGAATGAACAGTAATCGTTTTGATCAAGTTTCTTCGTAAAATCGTTTTCTCGAAATTTATCAAATCGGCTGTAAAACCTAGTGTGTCAATCGACACCATGAGGTGGTGTCGATCGACACCTCTGTCTCTGCCTCGCGATTGATGAACCGGTTCAATTGGATTGAATCGGTTATCTCGCTTGGTTAACAGATCGATTAAACTGGCAAATTTTGATTTGCTGCGGGCTGGTTGGTGTCGATCGACATTAATGTATTGTCGATCGACACCGACTAATTATCAACCCGGTTCAATTAGATTGACCGGTTATCGACCCGGTTCAATTGGATTGACCGGTTATCGAAAATTGGATCTGGTTTGATCAATGTCGATCGACACTAATGTAGTGTCGATCGACACTGACCGGTTATTGAATTGGTTCTGTTGGTTATCAAAATCGGTTCAATTGGATTGATCGGTTTTCGAAAATTGTTACATAAAGGTAAGTGTCGATCGACACTAATGTAGTGTCGATCGACAGCCCCTACAGATTGAAGGTTAGTGAACCTGAAATCAAACAACCGAACAAGATTTAATTAGATTGGGTTCCTGAATGCATATGTGATATGTGTTAAGGATTAAATGTTCAGTTCCTCGACTAAATATCAAGTGTTCTGGATGTCTTCCCGATCTTGTCAGCTGTCAAGACTCGTTTCATTGCATGATAGACTTGCAGTGCAAGGTATCTGCAGTTACATGAGTAAGACAGTAGGTAATTGAGTTGATGGGCTTGCAGTGCATGGCATCAACTATTACATGACGGAAGAGATTGGTTTACTTGAATGGGCTATCAGAAGTTCTGGGCCCAGAGACATCAGGTGGTTAGAACATAAGATGTTTTATCCACAACCAAGAGTCATATTGGATATGATTAGCAAAGTGTTGCTTACCTGCATAGCTAAGATTTGAGTAACAGGCAGTGGCTTGCTTGGATTTTAGTGAAACATGGATCTTGGATCATTATATTCTTTAGAGGAAACAATGTTTTGAATATAATGCGAGTTTTCTTAATTGTTAAGTTTGCTCTTTTATTGAACATAATAACTTACCCTCTACCTCTTTTGTTTCAGCAATGTCTAGCTCAAACAACACATTCTCCTTAAGATCCGTCCTTGAGAAGGACAAGCTAAGTGGATCTAATTTTCTGGAATGGTATCGGAACCTGAGAATTGTTCTCAGGCAGGAGAAAAGGGACTATGTCCTTGATAAAGTTCTCCCCGAGAAGTACCGTGCCAATGCCCCGCAGGCAGAAAAGAATGCTTGGGATAAGCATTCAAATGATGTGGTCGATGTGACTTGTCTGATGCTGGCTACCATGAACTCAGATTTGCATAAGCAATATGAGAACGTGGTGTCGCCCATCGAGATAATCACTAGCCTGAAAGCGATGTTTCAGGAGCAGACTCGAACTGAGAGATACCAGACGGTTAAATCTCTAGTTGAGTGCAAGCTACCAAGTGATGCTCAAGTAAGTCCCCACGTTATAAAGATGATGGGTTATATTGATAACTTGGGGAAACTGGACTGTCCCATTAGCCAAGAGTTGGCTACTGACATCATACTGCAGTCACTGCCGCCAAGCTATGATACGTTCATTATGAATTATAATATGAACAGCTTGACGAAGACGTAGACTGAGTTACATGGCATGCTCAAAACAGCTGAGCCAAACATCAAGAAGGGTACCCCAAATGTGCTCATGGTACAAGGGGATAAAAAGTTTAAGAAACCCAGAAGAGGCAAAGGAAAGGGCAGATCCGTCCAAGTTGTGAACCAGGACAGGCCTGCGCCTCCTCCTAAGCCCAAGTCTGGCCCTTCTGATGCTGATAAGTGTCATTTCTGCAATAGGCCTGGGCATTGGAAGAGAAATTGCAAGAAATTCATGGATGGTCTGAAGAACAAGAAGAAGACGTACGAGACGACTTCTCCAGGTATTTATGTTATTGAAGTAAATGTTACTTCTACAGGTTCTAACTCGTGGGTATTAGATACCGGCTGTGGTGCTCATATTTGTACTAATGTGCAGGCACTAAGCAACAGTAGGACGCTGGGAAAAGGACAAGTGGAGCCGCGTGTCGGGAATGGAGCAAAGGTTGCTGCGTTGGCCGTGGGCACTTAATTTGTCTTTGCCTTCGGGCTTGGTTTTAGAATTAAACAATTGCAATTTTGTACCTGCGATAAGCAGAAACATCATTTTAGTTTCCTGTTTGGATTTGGAAGGATTTGATTTTGCTATTAAGAATAAATGTTGTTCTTTTAATCGAAATGGTATGTTTTATGGTAGCGGCCCATTAGAGAATGGGCTTTACGTTTTAAACCAATCAATGCCCATTTATAACATAAATACTAAGCGGTTTAAGTCAAATGACGAAAACCCAACTTTTCTCTGGCACTGTCGTTTGGGTCACATAAACGAGAAACGCATACAGAAGCTCCATAGTGATGGGCTTTTGGGCTCATTTGATTATGAATCATGTGAGAAATGTGAATCTTGTTTGATGGGTAAAATGGCAAAGGCTCCTTTCAATAAACCTAATGAACGGGCTAGTGACTTATTGGGCCTTATACATACAGATGTCTGCGGCCCAATGAGCACAAGTGCTAGAGGAAATTATCAATACTTCATTACCTTTACTGATGATTTCAGTAGGTATGGCTATGTCTATCTAATGAGACACAAGTCGGAATCCTTTGAGAAATTTAAGGAATTCCAGAATGAAGTACATAACCAACTTGGCAAAAGTATTAAAGCTCTTCGATCTGATCGTGGTGGAGAATACTTGAGCCAAGAGTTCAGTGATCATCTGAGAGAGTGTGGAATTGTTTCACAGCTCACTCCCCCTGGAACACCCCAATGGAATGGAGTTTCAGAGAGGAGGAATCGGACCCTATTAGATATGGTTCGATCAATGATGAATCACACAGACCTTCCATTATCCTTTTGGGGATACGCTCTAGAAACGTCTGCGTTTACACTAAACAGAGTCCCATCAAAATCAGTTGCAAAGACACCACATGAGATGTGGACTGGAAATGTTCCAAGTTTGTCTTTTCTGAAAATTTGGGGTTGTGAAGCTTATGTAAAACGGTTAATATCCGATAAGCTCGCACCCAAATCTGATAAGTGCTTTTTCGTTGGTTATCCTAAGGAAACCAAGGCGTACTACTTCTACAACCGTTCTGAGAACAAAGTGTTTGTTGCTCGGGATTGTATTTTCCTGGAGAGAGAGTTTCTTCACAAGAAGAATAGTGGGAGTAAAGTACTACTCGAAGAAGTTCGAGAATCACAGGAACCTGCTCAACCTTGTCAGGAAGAGCAGCAGGTGGAACCACAAGGAGTTGTGGAACCTGCACCTGTGATGCCTGAAGTTCGCAGATCCGGAAGGATTCGTCACGAACCCGAGAGATACTATGGATTTCTCGTGAATGACTGTCATGATCTGTTGATCATTGACAGTGACGAACCTGCGAATTTCGAAGAAGCGATGTTGGGCCCAGACTCCGAAAAGTGGCTTGGAGCCGCTAGATCCGAAATGGGATCCATGTCAGAAAACCAAGTATGGTCCTTGGTAGATTTATCCGATGGTGTAAGACCCATTGAGTGTAAATGGATCTTCAAGAAGAAGATTGACGTGGATGGGAATATCCAGATATTCAAAGCTAGATTGGTGGCTAAAGGTTTTAAACAAATTCATGGTATTTGTTGGGAATGTCCTGAAATCACATTTGTATTAACTCTAATGATAGTTGTATTGTCGAGATCAGACATTCATATGATACTAGGTGGTCATTACGTTTTGCTAGAAGCCGCTGATGATCTATGAGTTATGAACTCATTGCTAGTATTATATGATCCTACAGGGTCACACACCTAAGCAAACTGGATTTACTTTATATGGGAATGATCATTAATGTAATGATCAAATGATGTGTATTTGATACACATGAGAGACGTGTTTAAGAGGTTGTGTCGATCAACACAATAGTGTGGTGTCGATCGACATGTGTATATGATACACATTAGAAACGTGGTTTTAAAGATAGTGTCGATCGACACTAAAGTGTAGTGTCGATCGACACAGGCCAATAATCGAAATAGGGATTTCGGTTTAATGGCTTAATTTGAACCGGTTTATTTCTTGGAAGATTAGGTTTTCTCACGTGCCTATATATAGGATATGAGGCACGAAAACCCAGAGAGCCAGAAGTTCACAGCCGCCTCTGAAAACGTAGAATCCCAGAGAGATCTGATTCCAGGCACTAGCATCCTTGCGGATTCCAGTTTGTGTGCGTGTGGACTATCAGTAGAGGCGCAACACTTGAGGCACTCATAGATCTTGATTCCTGTTCTAATTCCGCTGCATAAACTCCAGGTATATTCGAGATCTGTTCTTATTGATTCATTGTTTACAAACCCTAGATCCTAGGCAAAGGAACTTTCGTTAGGTTGTTTAATAGTGATTAAACCGGTAAAACCTGTGCGAATTCCTACAGTGGTATCAGAGCCTTAGGGTTTAACATGTAATCTGCTAGAACGTAATTGAATTAGAGAATTCAGTTTAATAGATTAGTTTTCTGTCAAAATCGTTTGTTAAAATTGATCAGAGCTGATCGTGTCGATCGACACAATGGTTGTGTCGATCGACACGACTTTGCTAAAGTTTTAGGGTTTTCGATCGTAAGATCAAAGTCCCTCAAACCCAGGTGTCGATCGACACAAATGGTTGTGTCGATCGACACGACCTTGAGAAGTGGTTAACCGGTTCAATTGGATTGAATCGGTTATCTCACTTGGTTCGATGCGAATTGGTTGGCGTCGATCGACACAAATGTTGTGTCGATCGACACCGACCAATTATCGACCCGTTTCAATTAGATTGACCGGTTATCGATCCGGTTCAATTGGATTGACCGGTTATCGAAAATTGAATTTGGTTTAGTCTATGTCGATCGACACGGACCGGTTATTGAATTGGTTCTGTTGGTTATCGAAATCGGTTCAATTGGATTGATCGGTTTTCGAAGAACTGTGACAGAGAGGTAAGTGTCGATCGACACTAAGGTAGTGTCGATCGACAGCCTACTAAGATTATGGTTAGTAAACCTAAAATCTAATAACCGAACCAGATTTAATAAGATTAGGTTCCTGAATGCATATATGATATGTATTAAGGATTGAAAGTTCAATTCCTCAACTTAATATCAAGTGTTCTGGATGTCTTTCCGATCTTGTCAGCTGTCAAGACTTGTTTCATTGCGTGATGGGCTTGCAGTGCAAGGTGTCCGCAGTTACATGAGTAAGGCAGTAAGTAATTGTGTTGATGGGCTTGCAGTGCATGGCATCAACTATTACATGACTGAAGAGATTGGTTTGCTTGAATGGGCTATCAGAAGTTCTGGGCCCAGAGACATCAGGTGGATAAAACATAAGATGTCTTATCCACAACCAAGAGTCATATTGGATATGATTAGCAAAGTGTTGCTTACCTATATAACTAAGATTTGAGTGACAACCAGTGGCTCGCTCGAGTTTTGGTAAAATATGGATCTTGGATCATTATATTCATTTGAGGAAACATTGTTTTGAATATAATGCGAGTTTTCTTAATTGTTAAGATTTCTCATTTCCTGAATATCATAACTGATTTTTCCTTTTCTTATTACAGTTATGTCTAATCAGAACTCTTTCTCGTTGAGATCCGTCCTTGAGAAGGACAAGTTAAATGGATCCAACTTCCTTGATTGGTATCGGAACTTGAGAATCGTTCTCAAGCAGGAGAGAAAGGACTATGTCCTTGAGAAAGCTCTCCCCGAGAAACTAAGGTCCAATGCCTCACATGCAGTACATGATTCTTGGAATAAGCATTATTATGATGTGGTCGATGTGAGCCGTCTGATGAGGGATACCATGAACTCTGAATTGCAGGGGCAATATGAGAACGTGGAATCGCCTATCGAGATAGTCACTAGCCTGAAAGCTATGTTTCAGAAGCAGACTCGAACTGAGAGATACCAGTCAGTTAAATCTCTGTTTGAGTGCAAGCAACCAAAGGAAGCTCCAGTAAGTCCTCATGTCATGAAGATGATGGGTTATATTGATAACCTGAGGAGACTGGATTGTCCTATTAGCCAAGAGTTGGCTACTGACATCATTCTGCAGTCACTGCCGACGAGCTATGATGAGTTCATCAAGTACTACATCAAGAATGTCTTGACGAAGACGTTGACTGAACTGCATGATATGCTCAAGACAGCTGAGCTCAATATCAAGAAGGGCAAAAGGTTTGTGAAACCCAGTAAAGACAAGGGTGAGAGAAAGGCCGTCCAGATTGTGAATCAGGATAAGCCCGAGTTTCTCACTAAACCCAAGTCTGGCCCATCTGATGATGATACTTGCAGCTACTGTGGGGAGCCAAGGCATTGGAGGAGAAAATGCAAGAAATACATGGAAGATTCTATGGAAATAATGGAGATGTATGACACTCCTTATTCAAGTATTTGTGTTATTTCAAGTTCTATCTTATGGGTATTAGATACCGGTTGTGGTGCTCATGTTTGGTTAAATATGCAGGGCCTAAGCAACAGTACAACGTTGAAGAAGGGACAAGTGGAGATGCTCAACAGGAATGAAGCAAGAGTTGCTGCATTAGCTGTAGGAAGTTTCCATTTGTAGTCGCCTTCGGGCTTGGTTTTAGAAACTATATTATTGCTATTGTGTATCTGCTATGAGCAGAAATGTCATTTCATTTTCTTGTAAGGATATGAGTGATTTTATTTTGATAAAAGACAAATGTTGCTCTTTTGATCTTAATGAGAAGTTATATGATAGCACCCCATTAGAGAATAGGTTTTATGTCTTAAACCAATTTATGCCTGTATATAACATAAATACCAAACTGTTCGAGTAAAATCACTAAAAACCCAATTTTCTCTAGCATTGTCGTTTTGGGCTTCAGCAGATTCAAAAGTTCCATAGTGATGGGATTTTGGGCTCATTTGATTGTGAATCATGTGAGAGATGTGAATCCTGCTCATTGGGCAAAATGACAATGGGCCTTTTATCAAACCATATGAAAGGGCCAATGACTTATTGGGCTTTATACATACAGATGTGTGCGGCTCGATGAGCACAAGTGCTAGAGGAAACTTTCAGTACCTCATTACCTCTACTGATGAATTAAGTAAGTATGGATATGTCCATATAATGAGACACAAGTCGGAATCCTTTGAAAGGTTCAAGGAGTTCCAGAATGAAGTACCGAATTAAATGGGCAAAAGTATTAGAGCTCTTCGATTAGATCGCGGAGGAGAATACTTAAGTCAAAAGTTAAGTGATCATCTGAGAGAGTGTGGAATTGTTTCACAGCTCACTCCTCCTAGAACGCCCCTTTGGAATAGGTTTTCCAAGAGGTGGAATCGGACCTTATTGGATAAGATTCGATCAATGATGAGTCACACAGATCTTCCATAATTCTTTTAGGAATACGCTCTAGAAATGTCTGAGTTTACACTTAATAGGGTTCAAACAAAATCGATTGCAAAGACACCACATGGGATATGGATTGGAAATGTTCCAAGTTTGTCTTTACTAAAATTTGGTGCTGTGAGGCTTATGTAAAACGTTTAACAAGCTCGCACCCAAATCCGATAAGTTCTGCTTCGTAGGTTTTCCTAAGGAAACCAAGACTTACTACTTCTACAATCGCTCTGAGAACAAAGTGTTTGTTGCTAAGAAATGTGTTTTCTTGAGAGAGATTGTCTTTCCAAGAAAAACAGTGGGAGTGAAGTACAACTCGAAGATGTTCGAGAATCACAGGAGACTACTCGACCTGTTAAGGAAGAGTAGTAGCTGGATCTGCAAAGAGTTGTAGAACCTACACCTGTGGTGCCTAAAGTTCGCAGATCCGAAAGGATTCGTAACGATCACGAGAGATATGGATTTCTTGTGACCGATTGTCATGACTTGTTAATCATTGACAATGACGAGCCTGCGAATTTTGAAGAAGCAGTGTTGGACCCAGACTCCGAAAAGTGGCTAGGAGCCGCTAGATCTGAAATGGGAATATCCAGATATTCAAAGCTTGGCTGGTGGCTAAAGGTTTCAAGCAAATCATGGTATAGACTATGATGAGACCAGTTCCCATTCGCTATGCTTAAATCCATTCGGATTAGATTAGCAACTGCCATTTATCATGGTGATGAGATTTGGCAGATGGATGTGAAAAACAGTTTTTCCTAAATGGAATTCTGGAAGAGGATGTGTATGTGACACAATCTAAGGCTTCACAGATCCAAATAATGCTGGAAAAGAATGCAAGCTTCATCGATCCATGTATGGATTGAAGCAAGCATGACGGAGTTGAGATCTTCGTTTTGATAAAGTTGTCAAAAGGTTTGACTTCATCAGGAACGAAGAGGAAACATGTGTTTACAAAAAGACTAGTGGGAGTGTAGTTGCATTTCTCATTATATATGTAGATGACATACTTATTCTCGGAAATGACGTTTCGTTGCTTTAGTCTTAGAGACTTGACTCGGAAGTTATTTTTCAATGTAAGACATGGGAGAAGCCGCGTACATTCTTGGAATAGGAATCTATAGAGATAAATTGGGTAGGCTAATTGGATCGTGTCAAGATTCTTATGGTGATAAGGTCTTGGACAGACTCAGTATGCATGATTCCAAGAAGGGCTTTATACCAATGTCTCATGGCATTAATCTTGGCAAGACGCAGTGTTCTTAGACACTGGCTGAGCAAGAAAGTTTTTGAGTAGGATTCCCAGGCGTATGCAGTGGAACCTATCATGGATGCCATGACCCGCACTCGTCTAGATATTGCTTGTGTTTTAAGCATGACGAGTAGATACCAATATGATCCATGTGAAAGTCACTGGACAGTTACCAAGAATATTCTCAAGTATTTGAGAAATACTAAGGATAGGAGCTTGGTGAACTTAGGAAGTAATGTTTTCTGTTGAGAGTGGTTAGACGGACAAAGACAATTTATGGTAGGAACCTGATTATGTCTTGTGTCTATACTGCGGTGCGGTTTGTTGGAAAGGGTTCCAAGCAAAGCACCGCAACCTCTCCCACAACCTAAGCATGAGTTTCACCCTCCTGCTGTAGGTATAGGATATATTAAGATGTGATCTTAATTCAAGTGGGAGTTGTAACGGATTTAGTTATGTTATGATATTCATGTAGACATACTTTGGTTATGTCATAATGAAATTGTTTCATGTATTATTTGATTATTGGATAATTGAATAATAGTCCCAAAGTAATTTATGGCATTTTTATAGGTCATCAAGTTGAGGACTTGATCATGAAACCCTATAAGTGATAAATGACATAGATTAAATTTGTCCCTGGTCAAGGTTGTTAAAGTGGGACACTAACAACCGTGTGAGACTGGCATAAGGGGTGACTGATGACTAAGTTTCATGGAGTCATTAATAAGAGTATTAAAGTCAATCACATAGATATATGTTAGAGAACATATGATCGAATATGACCCGCTAATGGGAACTCTACAGGATAGTTATATAAGTGTCATAAGAGTTTCCCATTACGACTATGAGTATAGTCCTTAGACCTGAGTTCATCATGATTTCTTACATATGAATTGGTCCGTTACATCTTTGTCAAACGTTATCCGTAACAGGTGACTATAAAGGCATTGATTGGGCGTATCATGAAGTATGTGAAGGAACAGGGATGGAACAAGATGGGATTTGTCCCTCCTATATAACAGGAGATAAATATCTCAGGGCCCATCGAAGATTTGATACTGAGAAATGCGTGGCCGTGCTCAAACGAGGTGATTGTCAGTCGTTTGGTTTTGGTCAGTATAAATCGGAGTTCGATGAACATGATTTTGGTTGAATAAGGATGACACGGTTTTTGCCTTATGCCATAATCGAGATATAGAGACGAAGGGATTATAGGAATAGATGATTCCAGTACAAGTGGGATATTGTTGGGAATGTCCTGAAATCACACTTGTATTAACTCTAATGATAGTTGTATTGTCGAGATCAGACATTCATATGATACTAGGTGGTCATTACGTTTTGCTAGAAGCCGCTGATGATCTATGAGTTATGAACTCATTGCTAGTATTATATGATCCTACAGGGTCACACACCTAAGCAAACTGGATTTACTTTATATGGGAATGATCATTAATGTAATGATCAAATGATGTGTATTTGATACATATGAGAGACGTGTTTAAGAGGTTTTGTCGATCGACACAATAGTGTGGTGTCGATCGACATGTGTATATGATACACATTAGAAACGTGGTTTTAAAGATAGTGTCGATCGACACTAAAGAGTAGTGTCGATCGACACAAGCCAATATTCAAAATAGGGATTTCGGTTTAATGGCTTAATTTGAACCGGTTTATTTCTTGGAAGATTAGGTTTTCTCACGTGCCTATATATAGGATATGAGGCACAAAAACCCAGAGAGCCAGAAGTTCACAGCCGCCTCTGAAAACGTAGAATCCCAGAGAGATCCGATTCCAGGCACTAGCATCCCTGCGGATTCCAGTTTGTGTGCGTGTGGACTATCAGTAGAGGCACTCATAGATCTCGATTCCTGTTCTAATTCCGCTGTATAAACTCCAGGTATATTTGAGATCTGTTCTTATTGATTCATTGTTTACAAACCCTAGATCCTAGGCAAAAGAACTTTCGTTAGGTTGTTTAATAGTGATTAAACCGGTAAAACCTGTGCGAATTCCTACAGTATTGACTATGATGAGACCTATTCCCCAATTGCTATGCTTAAATCCATTCGGATACTCCTAGAAACTGCCGCTTATTATGATTATGAGATATGGCAAATGGATGTGAAAACAGCTTTCCTTAACGGAATTCTGGAAGAGGATGTGTACATGACACAACCTGAAGGTTTCACAGATCCTAAGAATGCTGGGAAAGTATGCAAGCTTCATCGATCCATTTATGGATTGAAGCAAGCATCACGGAGTTGGAATCTTCGTTTTGATGAAGCGGTCAAAAAGTTTGACTTTATCAAGAACAAAGAGGAACCATGTGTATACAAGAAAACGAGTGGGAGCGGAGTTGCATTTCTCGTACTGTATGTAGACGACATACTCCTTCTCGGAAATGACGTTCCATTGCTTCAGTCTGTCAAGACTTGGCTTGGAAGTTGTTTTTCCATGAAAGACATGGGTGAAGCCGCGTACATTCTTGGAATAAGAATCTATAGAGATAGATTGAATAGGCTTATTGGATTGTGTCAAGACACTTATATAGATAAGGTCTTACACAGATTCAGTATGCAGGATTCCAAGAAAGGTTTCACACCTATGTTGCATGGCGTTACTCTTAGCAAGAAGCAGTGTCCCTCGACACAAGCTGAGCGGGAGCGAATGAATAGAATACCTTATGCTTCGGCTGTAGGATCTATTATGTATGCCATGCTCTGTACTCGTCCAGATGTTGCTTGTGCCTTAAGCATGACGAGTAAATACCAATCTGATCCAGGTGAATGTCACTGGACAGCAGTCAAGAATATTCTCAAGTATTTGAGAAATACTAAGGATAAGTTCTTGGTGTATGGAGGAGATGATGAGCAAGTCATAAGTGGATTTACTAATGCAAGTTTTCAGACGGACAAAGACGATTTTCGGTCTCAGTTTGGTTATGTCTTTTGTCTAAATAGCGGTGTAGTCAGTTGGAAAAGTTCCAAGCAGAGCACCGTAGCTGATTCCACTACTGAGGCTGAATACATCGCTGCTTCGGAAGCAGCAAAGGAAGCTGTTTGGATCAAGAAGTTCATGTCTGAACTTGGTGTGGTTCCTAGCATATTAGAGCCTGTAGCATTGTATTGTGATAACAATGGAGCAATTGCTCAGGCGAAGGAACCAAGGTCACACCAGAAATCCAAACACATAGAGAGGAGATATCACTTGATTCGTGATATAATTGATAGAGGAGACGTGAAGATCAGCAGAGTTCCAACGGATGAGAATGTCGCTGATCCTCTGACCAAGCCCCTCCCACGACCTAAGCATGAGAGTCATACTGCTGCTATAGGACTTAAGGAAATTAAGATGTGATCTTGATTTTAGTGGGAGTTGTCTTGTTTTAAAGTTATGTTTTGATGTTCATGTAATAATACTTTGAGTATTTTAATGAAATTTGATTTCAGTATTATTTAAATGTGTTTAAATGATAGTCCCAAGATAATTTAAGACATTCTATAGGTCATCAAGTTGAGGACTTGATTATGAAACCCTATGAGAATTAAATGACATAGAATATATTTGTCCCTGGTCGAGGTTGTTAAAGTGGGACACTAGCAACCGCGTGAAACTAGCATGTGAGGTAACTGATGACTAAGTTTCATGGAATCATTAATAAGAGTATTACAGTCAATCACATAGATATATGTTAGAGAACATATGATCGGACATGACCCGCTAATGAGAGCTCTACAGGATAATTAAAGTGTCATAAGAGGTTCTCATTACGACTATAGAGTATAGTCCTCAGACCTGAGTTCATCATGATTTCTTACATATGAATTGGTCCGCTTTGACTCTGTCAAACGTTATCCGTAACAGGTGACTATAAAGGCATTGATTGGGCGGATCATGAAGTGTGTGAAGTAACAGGGATGGAACAAGATGGGATTTGTCCCTCCTGTAAAGCAGGAGATAAATATCTCAGGGCCCATCGAAGATTTGATACTGAGGAATGTGTGGCCGCACTCGAACGAACTGAATGTCAGTTGTTTGTATTGTCAGTATAAATCGGAGTTCGATGAACATGATTTTGGTTGAATAAGGATGACACGGATCTTGCCTTATGCCATATCTAGATATAGAGACAAAGGGATTATTGGAATAGTTGATTCCAGTACAAGTGGGAGATTGTTGGTGTTGGGAATGTCCTGAAATCACACTTGTAATCACTCCAGTGATAGTTGTAATGTCGAGATTAGACATTCATATGATACTAGGTGATCATGACGTTTTGCTAGAAACCTCTGATGATCTATGAGTTATGAACTCATTGCTAGTATTATATGATCCTACAGGGTCACACACCTAAGCAAATAGGATGCGCTTTATATGGGAATAATCATTAATGTAATGATCCAAATGATGTGTATTTGATACACATTATTTTAGTGTTTTAAAGAGTGTGTCGATCGACACACATGGGTTGTGTCGATCGACACGAGTTAAATCCGAAATAGGGATTTCGGTTTGACGACTTAATTAATTCTGACTCGGTTCAGGATAATTAGGTTTTTCTCCAGGGGCCCATATATAAAGATATGAGGCACGACCTGAAAAAGATAGCTTTTTCTGATAGCCGTCACTCTGAAACACTAAATCCATAAAGAGATCTGATCACCGGTTCTAGCATTCCGGCGGATTCCTATTTGTGTGCGTGTGGACTATTCGTAGAGGCATAGCGTTTGACGTGCTCATAATCTCGATTCCCTGCTAATTCCGCTGCAAACTCCAGGTATAATCGAGATCCAGTTTTTCAGTTTATTCGTTTACAAACCCTAGATCCTAGGAAAAGGAACTGCAACGTAGGTGGATTAATAGAGATTAATCTGGGTAACCTAGTACGAATTCCTACAGTGGTATCAGAGCATTAGGGTTTAACGTTTTAATCTGTTGAACAGTAATCGAATTTGATCTAGTTAAATTTGAAAAATCGTTTTGTCATTAAACTGCTCAAATCGCATAAGAACCCTAGTCGTGTCGATCGACACGTTGGTTGTGTCGATCGACACGTCTGTATCTGCCTTGCATACGATGAACCGGTTTAATTGGATTGAATCGGTTATTGCGCTTGGTTAACAAATCAATTAAACCGATTAATTTCGGTTTACTGCGATTTGGTTCGTGTCGATCGACACAAATGTTGTGTCGGTCGACAGAGACCAGTATCGACCCGGTTCAATTGGATTGACCGGTTATCGATCCGGTTCAATTGGATTGACCGGTTATCGCACAATTGATTTGGTTTGGTTCGTGTCGATCGACACAAATGTTGTGTCGCTCGACAGAGACCAAAACCGACCCGGTTCAATTAGATTGACCGGTTATCGAAGATTGAATCTGGTTTAGTCATGTCGATCGACACAAATGTTGCGTCGATCGACACAGACCGGTTATTGAAATTTTATACCGGTTATCGAATCCGGTTCAATTGGATTGATCGGTTTTCGATGAACCGTAACAGAAGAGTAAGTGTCGATCGACACTAATGTAATGTCGATCGACAGCTTATGCAGATTGATGGTTATTGAACCTTAAATCGAATAACCGAACCGGATTTAATGAGATTGGGTTCCTGAATGCATATATGATATGTATTAGGATTAAATGTTCAGTTCCTCGACTAAATATCAAGTGTTCTGGATGTCTTCCCAATCTTGTTTGCTGTCAAGATTTGTGTCATTGCGTGATAGGCTTGCAGTGCAAGGTATCTACAGTTACATGAATAAGGCAGTAAGTAATTGTGTTGATGGGCTTGCAGTGCATGGCATCAACTGTTACATGACAGAAGAGATTGGTTAACTTGAATGGGCTATCAGAAGTTCTGGGCCCATAGACATCAGGTGGACAAAAATATAAGATGTTTTATCCACAACCAAGAGTCATATTGGATATGATTAGCAAAGTGTTGCTTACCTGTAAAGCTGAGATTTGAGTAACAGCCAGTGGCTTGCTCGGGTTTTAGTGAAACATGGATCTTGGATCATTATATTCTTTAGAGGAAATATAGTTTGAATATAATGCGAGTTTTCTTAAATGTTAAGTTTGCTCTTTTATTGAACATCATAACTAACCCTCTACCTCTTTTGTTTCAGCAATGTCTAGCTCAAACAACAATTTTCCATAAGATCCGTCCTTGAGAAGGACAAGTTGAATGGATCTAACTTTCTGGAATGGAATCTTGTTTGATGGGCAAAATGGCAAGGGCTCCTTTCAACAAACCAAATGAAAGGGCCAGTGACTTATTGGGCCTTGTACATATAGATGTATGCGGCCCGATGAGCACAAGTGCTAGAGGAAACTATCAATACTTCATTACCTTTACTGATGATCTCAGTAGGTATGGCTATGTCTATCTAATGAGACACAAGTCGGAATCCTTTGAGAAATTTAAGGAGTTCCAGAATGAAGTAGAGAACCAACTTGGCAAAAGTATTAAAGCTCTTCGATCAGATCGTGGAAGAGAATACTTAAGTCAAGAGTTCAGTGATCATCTGAGAGAGTGTGGAATTGTTTCACAGCTCACTCCTCCTGGAACACCCCAATGGAATGAAGTTTCTGAGAGGAGGAATCGGACCCTATTGGATATGGTTCGATCAATGATGAGTCACACAGACCTTCCATTATCCTTTTGGGGATACGCTCTACTAACGTCTGCGTTTACACTAAACAGAGTCCCATCAAAATCAGTTGCGAAGACACCACATGAGATGTAGACTGGAAATGTTCCAAGTTTGTCTTTTCTGAAAATTTGGGGTTGTGAAGCTTATGTAAAACGGTTAATATCCGATAAGCTCGCACCCAAATCTGATAAGTGCTTTTTCGTTGGTTATCCTAAGGAAACCAAGGCGTACTACTTCTACAACCGTTCTGAGAACAAAGTGTTTGTTGCTCGGGATTGTATTTTCCTGGAGAGAGAGTTTCTTCACAAGAAGAATAGTGGGAGTAAAGTACTACTCGAAGAAGTTCGAGAATCACAGGAACCTGCTCAACCTTGTCAGGAAGAGCAGCAGGTGGAACCACAAGGAGTTGTGGAACCTGAACCACAAGGAGTTGTGGAACCTGCACCTGTGATGCCTGAAGTTCGCAGATCCAGAAGGATCCGTCACGAACCTGATAGATACTATGGGTTTCTCGTGAATGATTGTCATGAACTGTTGATCATTGACAGTGACGAGCCTGCGAATTTCGAAGAAGCGATGTTGGGCCCTGACTCCGAAAAGTGGCTTGGAGCCGCTAGATCCGAAATGGGATCCATGTCAGAAAACCAAGTATGGTCTTTGGTAGATTTACCCGATGGTGCAAGACCCATTGAGTGTAAATGGATCTTCAAAAGGAAGATTGACGTGGATGGGAATATTCAGATATTCAAAGCTAGATTAGTGGCTAAAGGTTTCAAGCAAATTCATGGTATCGACTATGATGAGACCTATTCCCCAGTCGCTATGCTTAAATCCATTCGGATACTCCTAGCAACTGCCGCTTATTATGATTATGAGATTTGGCAGATGGATGTGAAAACAGCTTTCCTTAACGGAATTCTGGAAGAGGATGTGTATATGACACAACCCGAAGGTTTCACTGATCCTAAGAATGCTGGGAAAGTATGCAAGCTTCATCGATCCATTTATGGATTGAAGCAAGCATCAAGGAGTTGGAATCTTCGCTTTGATGAAGCAGTCAAAAAGTTTGATTTTATCAAGAACGAAGAAGAACCATGTGTTTACAAGAAGACTAGTGGGAACGGAGTTGCATTTCTAGTATTGTATGTAGATGACATACTTATTCTCGGAAATGACGTTCCTTTGCTTCAGTCTGTCAAGACTTGGCTTGGAAGTTGTTTTTCCATGAAAGACATGGGTGAAGCCGCGTACATTCTTGGAATTAGAATCTATAGAGATAGATTAAATCGGCGAATTGGATTGTGTCAGGATACTTATATTGATAAGGTATTACACAGATTCAATATGCAAAATTCCAAGAAGGGTTTCACGCCTATGTTGCATGGCGTTATTCTTAGCAAGAAGCAGTGTCCTTCGACACAAGCTGAGCGGGAACGAATGAATAGGTTTCCTTATGCTTCGGCAATAGGATTTATAATGTATGCCATGCTCTGTACTCGTCCAGATGTTGCTTGTGCCTTAAGCATGACGAGTAGATACCAATCTGATCCAGGAGAGTGTCACTGGACAGCAGTCAAGAATATCCTCAAGTATTTGAGAAATACGAAGGATAAGTTCTTGGTATATGGAGGAAGTGATGAGCTAGTCATAAGTGGATTCACGGATGCAAGTTTTCAGACGGACAGAGACGATTTCCGGTCTCAGTCTGGTTATGTCTTTTGTCTGAATGGCGGTGCAGTAAGTTGGAAAAGTTCCAAGCAGAGCACTGTAGCAGATTCCACTACTGAAGCTGAATACATTGCCGCTTCGGAAGCAGCAAAGGAAGCTGTTTGGATCAAGAAGTTCATATCTGAGCTTGGTGTGATTCCTAGTATCTTGGAGCCTGTAGCATTGTTTTGCGACAACAATGGAGCAATTGCTCAGGTAAAGGAACCTAGATCTCACCAGAAATCCAAACACATAGAGAGGAGATATCACTTGATTCGTGATATAATAGATAGAGGAGATGTGAAGATCAGTCGAGTTCCCACGGATGAGAATGTCGCTGATCCTCTGACCAAGCCCCTCCCAAGACCTAAGCATGAGAGTCATACGGCTGCTATAGGACTTAAGAAAATTAAGATGTGATCTTGATTTTAGTGGGAGTTGTCTTGTTTTTAAGTTATGTTTTTAATGTTCTTGTAATAACATTTTGGTTATTTTAATGAAATATGATTTCGGTATTATTTAACTGTGTTTTTAAATAATAAGTCCCAAGATAATTTACGACATTTTATAGGTCATCAAGTTAAGGACTTGATCATGAAACCCTATGAGAATTAAATGTCATAGATTATATTTGTCCCCGGTCGAGGTTGTTAATGTGGGACACTAGCAACCGCGAGAGACTGGCATGTGAGGTGACTGATGACTAAGTTTCATGGAGTCATTAATAAGAGTATTAAAGTCAATCACATGGATATATGTTGGAGAATATATGATTGGACATGACCCGCTAATGAGAACTCTACGAGATAGCTATACAAGTGTCATAAGAGATTCTCATTACGACTATAGAGTATAGTCCTTAGACCTGAGTTCATCATGATTTCTTACATGTGAATTGGTCCGCTTTGACTTTGTCAAACGTTATCCGTAAAAGGTGACTATAAAGGCATTGATTGGGCGTATCATGAAGTGTGTGAAGGAACAGAGGGATGGAACGAGATGGGATTTGTCCCTCCTGTATAGCAGGAGATAAATGTCTCAGGGCCCATCGAAGATTTGATACTGAGGAATGTGTGGCCGCACTCGAACGAGCTGAATGTCAGTCGTTTGTATTGTCAGTATAAATCGGAGTTCGATGAACATGATTTTGGTTGAATAAGGATGACACGGTACTTGCCTTATGCCATATCGAGATATAGCGACAAAGGGATTATTGGAATAGTTGATTCCAGTACAAGTGGGAGATTGTTGGGAATGTCCTGAAATCACACTTGTAATCACTCCAGTGATAGTTGTAATGTCGAGATTAGACATTCATATGATACTAGGTGATCATGACGTTTTGCTAGAAACCTCTGATGATCTATGAGTTATGAACTCATTGCTAGTATTATATGATCCTACAGGGTCACACACCTAAGCAAATAGGATGCGCTTTATATGGGAATAATCATTAATGTAATGATCCAAATGATGTGTATTTGATACACATTATTTTAGTGTTTTAAAGAGTGTGTCGATCGACACACATGGGTTGTGTCGATCGACACGAGTTAAATCCGAAATAGGGATTTCGGTTTGACGACTTAATTAATTCTGACTCGGTTCAGGATAATTAGGTTTTTCTCCAGGGGCCCATATATAAAGATATGAGGCACGACCTGAAAAAGATAGCTTTTTCTGATAGCCGTCACTCTGAAACACTAAATCCATAAAGAGATCTGATCACCGGTTCTAGCATTCCGGCGGATTCCTATTTGTGTGCGTGTGGACTATTCGTAGAGGCATAGCGTTTGACGTGCTCGTAATCTCGATTCCCTGCTAATTCCGCTGCAAACTCCAGGTATAATCGAGATCCAGTTTTTCAGTTTATTCGTTTACAAACCCTAGATCCTAGGAAAAGGAACTGCAACGTAGGTGGATTAATAGAGATTAATCTGGGTAACCTAGTACGAATTCCTACAGTTGGGAATGTCCTGAAATCAGACTTGTACTCACTCTAGAGATAGTTGTACTGTCGAGATTAGACATTCATATGATACTAGGTGGTCATAATGTTTTGCTAGAAACCAATGATGATCTATGAGTTATGAACTCATTGCTAGTATTATATGATCCTACAGGGTCACACACCTAAGCAAATTGGATTCGCTTTATGGGAATAATCATTAATGTAATGATCTAAATGATGTGCATTTGATGCACATTATTTTGGTGTTTTAAAAGGTGTGTCGATCGACACCATGAGGTGGTGTCGATCGACACTAGCTGCTGACCGAAATAAAGATTTTGGTTTAATGACTTAATTGATTCTGAATCGGTTCAGATTAATTAGGTTTTCTCCAGGGCCTATATAAGGTGTTATATAGGCACGACCTGAAAAAGGGTTTTTACAGAGAAAAAACTTTGGCGGCCACGAGAAACACAAAACTTCCCAGAGAGATCCGATCTACCGGTACTAGCATCCCGGCGGATTCCAATTTGTGTGCGTGTGGACTAGCAGTAGAGGCACAGCGTTTGAGGTGCTCTGAATCTCGAATTCCTGATCAATCCGCTTCAAAACTCCAGGTATATTCGAGATCCATTCTGTCAGATTTACTGTTTACAAACCCTAGATCCTAGGCTAAAGAATTGCCATTAGGTTGTTTTAATAGAGATTAAAACCGGTAAAAGCTTATGAGAATCCAACACTCCTCTCCCGAATCCTTGTTATCCTCTCGAGCAGGCAGTCGCTCCTCTCAAGCAGGCAGTTGCTCCTCTCAAGTAGGCAGACGCTCGTCTCAAGCAGACTGACACTCCTCTCAAGTATAGTCGGGGATGTGACTTAAAAATTCAAATAAAGAAGGAGGAAAATAACTCGAGTTTATAGTACCTATCTGAACTCGGATACCCAAACATGAACTGACTCTAGGACTTGGAACTCGGTATCCGAACCAGGGTAGGTAAAACCCTATAAATACTCTTCTATTTTTGGTTAGAGCTCCTCCAATATCTTTCTCCTACCTCTAAATTTCTCCACCAAAAGTTCTTATACTTGGTGGATCATCCCCATTCAACGCGGAGTCACCATTCATATTATCTTGTTTTCTGGCACTTCATTTTATAACTCTCTTCCACTCACCGTGGTCTTTCTCTCTCATTCTCCCTATTCCGATTTAGGCGTGGGAGAGTCATCGAAAAAACCCAATCGTGTTTCTGCCGCATTCACATGTTTGTTTACTATATATACATAAGGTTAGATTGGTTAACTCAGTTGTAATTATGGAGCGGTTGAATCGCCTACTAGTTACCATTCGGACGAGCGATTGAAACGAGTGGTTGGAGTAAGCGATTGAAACGAGCGATTGAAACGTGTTTATTTGATGAAAAGAGATGGTTGAAATGAGATTTTGAAACAACGTATAAGTTATGGGCGACTAAAATAATTTTACCACGTTTGAACAGGTGGTTGATATATTTATTCAATTCATGAGGATGAAATTATAGGTGGGTGTTTATTATTTTGTTGTTTTGTATTTTTTAGTACATGAGTTCCTGCATTGGATTGACACACGACACACATGCATGAGTATCATCCAAAATTAGGATATAATTTTAGGGGTATGGTTTGGGTTTTAGAGTTCAGGATTTATTTTGAAAGTTAACTTTAACATTGTGGTATTTTTAGAACTTTTGAAAATTAGTGATATTTTTGGAACTTTTAGTGGTATTTTTGAAATTTTTAAAAATAAAATTTAAATGTGTTGTAATTTTTAGAATTGACTATATATATATAAATCATATAGCCACCATTTTATTTAATTGTACTATTCAACTGCTATAGTGTTACCAGTCAAACTTATTTTTCAACTGCTCTCCGTTACCGAATTGTTTTCTCTAACCACTGTATTTAACCGCCTACTTTCAAATGAACTTCAGTACAACCGCTCAAAAAAGTTTAACCGCTCATTTTAAACGGAGTGAGCAATCTGACCCATCAATCGTGTTTTCCATCTATCAAAGATCGTATGGAACAAATAAAATTATATGATGTGGAATTACTTTCTTTTTTTTTTTCATATTACAAAATTTTTTTAAATGAATTCGTTTATCGTGAATATAAAATCATTATTTGTAATATCTTATATAATTGATGGCAGAGAGAACACCAATAATATTATTATTACTGTTTTAAAACAAGTAATCAGGTGATTCGATTTCAGAAGCTAATTGAAGAGCGAAATTTTACCAACAAATAATACGTACGAATATGAATAATTTTAGGTAAATCAATTGGAAATCTAGCCCATTAAGTAACCGCTGAAATTAAAACTGAACCCTAACTTCTAAATATTCAATAAAATTGTTACGTATGATAGTTTGTTTGGAATAAAATAGATTTAACACTTCACTCTAAAATAATTATCACTATTAGTTTAGACAAAAAAGAGAAATATAAGCCTAAGAATATTTTAAAATTTTGATTTAGGCGTGGTCTTTCTCTCTATTTCGATTTAGGCGTGGGAGAGTCATGGAAAAAACCCAATCGTGTTTCTGCCGCATTCACATGTTTGTTTACTATAAATAAGTATGCAATCGTGTTTTCCATCTATCATAGATCATATGGAACAAATAAAATTATATGATGTGGAATTACTTAAATATTTTTTTTTTCATATTACCAAATTACGAAAAATGAATTCGTTTATCGTGAATATAAAATCATTATTTGTAATTTTAAAGTTGGATGCGTCAAACATAATAATTAACACGATCGTGACACGTGTCAATCGGTCTGTTTAGATTTTGACACGTGTTAAAAAAAATTCTCCAATTAAATTTTGCCACCTATACTCTTATTATTCTTTTTTTTTTACAACCAAACATTAATTAGATAAACTCTTATTGTTCTTTTAATCTTATATTTTTTATCAAGTAGATTATTAAAACAATAATATACAATACAAAATACGAAAGATATGATTAATATTTTTTTTATATATCCTATATATATTTATATCAACACATTCAAGACCATACAATCGGGTCATAATAACAAAAAATTCTATAAAAACGAAAAGTAAATCTTTGAGCAATATCTCAATCTTATTATATTAAAAATATGTATTCATGTATTTCAAGAATAAATAAATCCTACTTCGATTTGGACTTGTAATATCCGAAGCTTCACAACTTTTCTTTTCTCTTTTTTTTTTAACGTGTAAGAAGATACTTAATTTTAAAATATGAAATTCAAATAGATTTAGGTTTCCATATCCAAATCTTTCAGGATGGCAATATTTTTACTATATAATAAGCTTTTGTGATTTCTCAAAGTTCTTACCAAACAATTTTACGTTTTAACAATCTCTCTAAAAACTAAATTCTACTTTTTTCCTCGTCACATAAACAATGACTACTCCACCCAAGAAGAATATTGATTATTTAACATTAGATGAGTTAAATAAAAAACGTGTTTATCGTCGTACAATAGTACGTCTACTCAGAAAATGGGAGGCAAGAAATTTGAAGAAAAATAATGAACTGATAGGAATGGATTTTCTATTACTTGATGAGAAAGTTAGCATATTTGTATTTTATATCATAAAGAATTTTAATGTATTATTCATTATTTGATTAATTTCTAACTATGGTTTGGTTTTATTTTATTGCAGGAAAACACTATTCAACATTATGTACATCTTTCGCTTCTTGCAAAGTTTGGGAATCAATTATGTGGTAAATCACAATCCGTTGGAGCTTTAAGGTATTAGTCATTATATTTTTCATTTATTTATTGACCTTATATATAATTATAACTAAATAAAACAAATCTATTATTTTTCTGCTTCATAATTGAAGTAATAGTAGATGATGGAAACGACTATGCAACTTTTGTTTGATTTGATGAAGCTGCTTCAAAAATCACTGGAACAACGGCGGAAGACGTAAGAATTATTTTTATTTATGTATAAATTAGTTATATCAATTTATTTTACTATTAACTGTTAAAACATTGCTAACACAGATCAAGAATAACACTAGCGAACAAGAGTTGAAAGACATTCCCACAAGTGTATAATCAATCGTAGGGGAAACTTATTTGTTCGAGGTTAAATTAAAAAAAAAAAATTTTGAGTCATCATATCAAAATTTCACAGTTATAAATATTCTCGACTAATGAAAGGTAAATATATTCTCCTTTCCAAGATATTGTTTCATAATATTATTTAATTCTACCTCATGATTTTTTACTCTTATGTTTAGACAAGTTCGGATGACAAGAATTGTGAAAGTGACCGTGAAAATTGCGAAGAACATGAAGAACTGAACAGAGTTGTTCGAAAGAAACAACGAACTGAAGACTTAATTTATCTCTAATGTTCTATAATAAGACATATAAGGGCATGTGCATTGGAGACTTTGTGCATAAGTGTCTAAAATTTTTTTAGAATTAAATATATTAAACTTAAGACACTTGAGTGTCTAAAACCAGAAAAAGATCCAGTATTAGATTTTTTCTGGTTTTAGACACTCAAGTGTCATAAGTTTAATATATTTAATTCTAAAAAGTTTTTAGACACTTATGCACAAAATCTCCAATGCACATGCCCTAATAGTTTTCTCCTCCCTCTTTTACCTTTGTTTCTTAGATCGCAATTATACTAAGAAAACAATAATTTAAACTTCTTGATTTTATTTTGTTTCTCCATTTTCCCTAGATTTTATCATATTAATGAAAGTTTTTACTATTGAATATTGATGCCACTATTTTTCCAAATCATCTTAGATCATATCTATTAAATATTGATGCCACTACTTTTCCAAATCATATTAAAAACAACTTAATCTTTTTACTGGACAACCTATATATATATTTGTTTACTAAATTTAGATATTTGATCTCGAATTTGAAAACACCTAAAAGAAAAGAATAATCAAAGTCGTATATATGGACAAATCAATATATAACAAATCACAAAGTTGACAATTTTCTATAACAATATATGATAAATTTTATGTTTGTTACTTAAATAATTTTAACTTAAAACTCAGTGGTCTTTCTCTCTTAGATTTATTATAATAGTAATGAGTTTTTATTAAACAACAAACAAAATAGTTACATCAAAATTTTAGTCTACAGTTATATAGATTTTAACTTATAAATTTTAGTCTACAGTTATATAAACTTTAACTTATATTACATCAAAATTAAAATAATTAAATAACAAAAAAATATTCAAACGACAAAGCCGTGCAACGCACGGGTCCTTCACCTAGTATCTTATATAATTGATGGCAAAGAAAACACCAATAGTATTATTATCCAATATATTATTTGAGAAACATTTTGGGAGCATTTTGCTTAGGTGTCATCACCACAATTTTTTGAGTTTTTCTTTTTGATTTATTTTAATCTTTCTATACTAATTGTCAAACATATTTATTTCCTAATTAACTAATGTAGATTACTTTTAATCTCAATGTCAAACACATTGAAATAATCATAAACTTGCCAAAATCGAAATTTTTCGAAATCATATACTTGCCAAAATATATATATTTCGAAAATTCAAGATTAAAATCATAAAACTAATTATGAACAAAAATTAATATATATTCCAAAAGTATATTAATTAGAAAAAATAAAAGATATTTTCCTTATCTTTTGAAATAGAGGATTAAATACTAATATACCATTATATTAAAGAAGAAAAATTCTAAATCATTCTATTAGGTGTCAAGCTTGCAATTTATCTCATTTTTGTTTTAAAATTAAAATTATAATATTAAGTTCTACTATACTCTTATCCAAACACTCTTCATAAGATAACTCCTATAACCAAACACAATAATTGGTAGTTAGTTTGCATAATGAAATGTGAACAAGATAATTTTAAAGTATATAAAATCTTTATTTTTGGAATCATAAATTATTATTTAATTTTCATTTAATTGAAAATAAACTGATGAAGGAATGCATTGTTTTCACTTTAGAATCTTCAATAAAAAAAAGCGTATATTCCAATGTTTACAAACCTACGATACTTATTATATAAAAAAATACATTGTGTTGAGTTATAAACTATATTTTTGTATATTATGAGATGAAAGTAATACATTTTATTATATATATTGACTAAGAAATTAAAATCTTTATTTTTGAAGATTATGAGATTGTATACGTTGACCAAAAAATTTAAAATCACTATCATCAATTATTTCACAGGTGGAATACATTTCTATTCAAAATAATGACAAAATTTCAAAATATAAAGCAGATTTCAGATTCCGTATAATAATTTTCCAAAAGTGGGATTTAATTTTTTTAATTCAAACTATATTGATTTACTCGCTAATCATATTATCCCGCGTATAACGCGGGTAACTTTCTAGTTACTTTTTAAAAACAAGTAATCATGTGATTCGATTTCAGCAGCTAATTGAAGAGTGAAATTTCACCAACAAACAATACGTAAGAATATGAATCATTTTAGGTAAATTAATTGGAAATCTAGCCCATTTAGTAACCGCTTAAATTAGAACTGAACCCTAACTTCTAAATACTCAATAAAATTGTTACGTATGATAGTTTGTTTGGAATAAAATAGATTTAACACTTCACTCTAAAATAATTATCACTATTAGTTTAGACAAAAAGAGAAATATAAGCCTAAGAATATTTTAAATGTTTTTCCATTTTTTTCAAGTTTTTTCCTTTTATTTTATATGCTTATAGATAAGAAAATCTACTATTTCTTTATGTTTTCAAAAATCTCTAAATCAAAAACTTTTAACCGCTGAGAAGAGCTCCTAGTTAGAAATCTAATCCAGATAAATAACGTACAAATAACCGACGCCGTCCGTTTTGAAACGAGCATGGGACCCACATTAGCATCCTTGTCAACACACAAAAACCCCAAATTGCTTCAGAAAAAAAAAAAACAGCAATTTGGGTTCTTTGAATTGGAGTTTCATCTTCTCCTTCTTCTCTCTCGTCTCTCTCTCTCTCTTTGATAGCGAAAGCAAAGGAGAAATTAGGGTTCTTTGAATTGGAGTTTGTTTAGTCTCTCTATTAGGGTTCTTTGATTTGGAATTTCGAACAAAAGTGGGCCACTAACATGGTAACTCTTTTCTCTCTATTGCTCTTGAGTCTCTGATTCCGAAATTGATTCACTTTAAGCGTATAATTGGATGATTTTGTTTGTTTGGCGATGTTGTATTATAGCTTTCTATGTGCCTTGTATCGAATTTTGAGTATTACTCTGGTATCTAACATTCTCTGCTTTGTTCTAACCCGAATTGATTGAATTAAGCGTTTAATTTGATTTAAGTTTAGTGCTTTCTCTGCTTCGTATTATCCTGAATTGATTCAATTTAGTGATGAATTTGATTTCTTTGTATGTCTCAAGACCCAAATCGAAACTTGTATTTTTCTTGTACCAATTATGGAATTTGAATCAAATTTTAGCAAAAAAATAATAAAAAAATTATGGAATATGGGTGTTTCAGCAATTCTCTGTTTTAGGTTTCATGATGTTGTTAGCTATTCTTTGAATCCGAATTTGGGTTTTTCTCTTTTCTATTAGAATGGAAAAATTCAAAAAATATTCTTCCTTCTTGCGTTTTTTGTTGTTTCTCCGAGTTTTCTTGGTCTCTTCGCTCTTTGTTTTCCAGTTGTTTATTTCAAAAGTTGAAAGTCCTACTTTGATTTGTTTTGTTGATGATGTATGATTTCGTAATTTTGTTGTTTTTGACTTGGGTAAAGATTTTGGTTTGACTAAGTCTAGCTCAGTTCGAAAAGCTTGCTCTTAGTCTAACTTGTAATTCTTTCAAAATTTTTTTAACCTTAAGCTGCAAAACTGATATTTTGTTGTCCTTGAATGATGCTGATGTTGTTAATGGTTGCAGGCTGCTCCAATTATAATTGTGGGCTCACATGTGTGGGTTGAAGATCCAGATTTGGCATGGGTTGATGGAGAAGTGACTCAAATCGTTGGTGAAAACATTCATGTTAAAACTAAAAAAGGGAAAACTGTAAGCTTTTAATTACTTTTTCTACTTGTATCAATGAGCTCGTATGAACGTAGGTGAAGACTGAATAGTTGGAATAAATGAGCTGATGAATTTTACACTTTGATAGATAATACATCTAATTTCAGAATGGGATAATGTCATAGTACCCTTATAACCCTAGATCATATGTTTATATCTTCTGTATCTTAAGTAAATGTAGGTTATTGTGCTTTGATGAAACCAAATAACATTCTACTAAATAGAGGAAATGACCTAGAAAGGAAGTTATCGATATAGATTGAATGTTAAAAGGCTAGTGTTTGCTTGGAATTATGGAACAAAGTTATTTGGCAGTTTTCTTGATATGTTGTGAGAGCTGATTCTATTAAACCATTTACACATGATAGGGAAACAACTTAGTGTGGTATAATGCAGCGTAAGACATAAGAACACGATTGTTTATCATGCTTATCAGTTGTCATTAAATGCGGTGTTTCCCATGACATATTTTCATGATAAGTTCTTGTTGTCAAGTCACACTTCCTTGTTCGCCATAATTCTCTCACATATCATTCCCATGTCCTATAATTTTCAGGTTGTGACCAATGTATATTTTCCCAAAGATACCGAAGTTCCACCTGGAGGTGTAGATGACATGACAAAGCTTTCATACTTGCATGAGCCTGGAGTCTTACAAAACCTTAAGACAAGATATGAAATTAATGATATTTACGTAAGAAAACTTACATTTTTTCCAGCATCTCTTACTTTTTGTAGCTGCCAAGAAAGTCATTTGAGATAAGCTATGATATTAATAAGGTTTGTGTTACTTTTGTAGACATATACAGGGAATATCCTAATTGCGGTTAATCCATTCCAAAGGTTGCCACTTATTTATAATAATTATATGATGGAAGAATATAAGGAAAAAGAACTTGGGGTACTAAGTCCTCATGTTTTTGCTATCGGGGATGCTGCATACAGGTTTGTGAATGTTCACCTCTTATCTTTTTATCATACTTCTATCTATTTCGCGAGATAATTTGCTAATTTTGTCATGGCGTAAGATATTAGGGCAATGATTAATGAAGGCAAAAGCAATTCGATTTTGGTAAGTGGAGAAAGTGGTGCTGGTAAGACCGAGACGACAAAGATGCTGATGAGGTACCTTGCCTTTTTGGGAGGGAGGTCTGGTGTAGAAGGAAGGACAGTTGAACAGCAAGTCTTAGAGGTTTGTTTTAACTTTTCATGATTAATGAAGTTTATTCCATTTATAGTCAACTTAAGACTTATATCCCCATTGAAATATTGCAGTCCAATCCAGTTCTTGAAGCATTTGGCAATGCAAAAACTTTACGGAATAACAATTCGAGGTTAATTCATCTCATCTTTCCAAATCTGGGTTTTATCAGCTATGTTCAGTAATAAGAAAGATTTATCGTTAAATTGCCGGTTCCTTAAAAGGGTAGATAGGTTTTATTATTCTCTGACTGTACATTAATATAACTCGTACTCATGATTGTTTGGCCGATTTCATTCTCCTTTTTGGCACCACCTCGCAGTCGTTTTGGTAAATTTGTTGAAATTCAATTTGACAAGAATGGAAGGATATCTGGGGCAGCTATTAGGACTTATCTTCTTGAGAGGTCTCGTGTTTGTCAGATCTCAGATCCTGAAAGGAACTACCATTGCTTTTACCTTCTTTGTGCTGCTCCGCCAGAGGTATCTCATAATTGTTTTCTTTTTCATATTGACACATTATGTGCATGTACATCCCATGCCAATATCGTACTCATGTTTTTCTATTTTCTTTGTTATTTTGCAGGAAATAAAGAAGTACAAGCTGGAAAACCCACAGTCCTTCCATTATTTAAATCAGTCAAGTTGTTATAAACTTGATGGTGTTGATGATGCTAGCGAATACCTTGAAACCAGAAGAGCTATGGATGTAGTTGGAATTAGTAATGAAGAACAGGTCCTCAAATTGATGTGTTAAAGAGATCACATTTCCGTTTAGCTACTTTCATGTTAGAGTCTGACATGTAAAGTAATATTTTCAGGAGGCAATCTTCAGGGTGGTTGCTGCAGTTCTTCATCTTGGTAACATTGATTTCGGAAAGGGGGACGAGATTGATTCCTCGGTCATCAAGGATGAAAAATCTCGATTCCATCTTAATTTAGTGGCAGAGCTACTTATGTATGTTCCTTTTTCTTACTATATTTGAAACTGTTAGTGGCAGTGGTTCAGTGGATTATTCGGGGTAAAAGCTATTCAATGTATTGCGTGCACTTGTTTTAATAGGTGTAACGCCCAGAGCCTAGAAGATGCTCTAATTAGGCGAGTGATGGTTACACCTGAAGAGATTATCACAAAAACTCTTGATCCCGATAATGCAATCGCGAGTAGGGATACCTTGGCCAAGACAATCTATTCTCACTTGTTTGATTGGTGAAGCAAATCCCCTCTTCCATTTCCCAGTCTGGCATTTATATATATATATATATATATATATATATATATATATATATATATATATATATATATATATATGTGTGTGTCATAATGCATTTTATCTCTATCGTTTACAGGATTGTGAATAAAATTAATACTTCCATCGGGCAGGACCCAAGGTCAAAGTCGATTATTGGAGTTCTGGATATCTATGGGTTTGAAAGTTTCAAATGCAATAGGTATTATTTTACTTAACCTTTACCCAATTTCATTCCAGGAGGATCAATCTTGACATGTCTGGGTAGCTTTAAGAGACAATTCCTTGTTTTTATCATCTTTTGTCATCTTCTACAATGTCTCAGGTTTTGTAGGAAAAGCAAGAGTTAGATGTGACGTTTCATGATATTAAGTGTGTGTTGCATATATTTTTGTGTATTATCAAAGTAATAGTTGATTACATGTATGGCTTATGATACAACAGTTTTGAGCAATTCTGCATCAATTTCACGAATGAAAAACTGCAACAGCATTTTAATCAGGTTTGTCATTATTTCATTGCCTTAGTTGATCTGCTTTTTTTGCTTTTTGATAAGTAGATTGTACTTATTCTAATATTACTGTTTTGCAGCATGTTTTTAAGATGGAGCAGGAAGAGTACACCAAAGAAGAGATCAAATGGAGCTACATAGAGTTTATTGATAATCAAGATGTTCTTGATTTAATTGAAAAAGTATGTTTCTCCTTACTTATAATTTAACTAGACTTACATTTCAGTTCGTGATATTTGATTGCTCGGTGATATCAATATTAAGGTTTAGGAGCAGAGATCTTGTTCACTGCACGATTATATTATGTTTTTTCTTTTCTTACGTTGAAATTGTGTGTCTTCATCAGAAACCAGGAGGAATTATTTCTCTTCTAGATGAAGCCTGGTATGCCTCATCTTTCTCAAATTGACTTGTATGCTTCTCATAGTACTATCCACTCATTTTTTTTGTTGGTTCAACACAGCATGTTTCCCAAGTCTACACATGAAACCTTCTCCCAAAAGTTGTTCCAGACGTTCAAAGGCCACACGAGATTTGCCAAACCGAAGCTCTCTCGCACTGATTTTACCATATCGCATTATGCTGGAGAGGTGTAGTATTTCTTCTTCATAATTTTGTCTTTCTCTCAATAAAATTTATGTTTAAACTTTCTGTTCTTGATGTGTTTCCTAAATTTGCAAGGTTACTTATCAATCAAACCATTTTATCGACAAGAACAAGGATTATATAGTTGCTGAACATCAAGCGTTATTTACTGCATCTAATTGCTCCTTCGTGGCGGGTTTGTTCCATGCGCTTCATGAAGACTCATCCAGATCATCGAAGTTTTCTTCCATTGGGTCAAGGTTCAAGGTATTGCATGTAAAATTGCTAAATAGGTATTGCAAGTTTTAAAAATAATTTTGTTGATGTTATTTATCTATATTGCAGCAACAACTTCACTCGCTCATGGAAACACTAAATGGTACAGAACCTCATTACATCAGATGTATAAAGCCCAACAATGTTCTTAAACCTGGTATCTTTGAGAATTTCAACGTCATTCATCAATTACGTTGTGGGGTAAGGATGTAATATCTCAAACTAGTGGTGTATTTACACCTTTTGTTTGGCCTTTCGTATTAATATTCTCTTTTATAAATGTGAACACCAACAGAATTATACATTAACATATCTGGTTCAACACTGTCTCCTTATACAATTAGTATTCATTTAATGCACGTCTTCCCTAGGAAATTACAACTAGTTTCATTTGCAGGGTGTTCTTGAGGCCATTAGGATCAGTTGCGCTGGCTATCCTACCAGGCTTGCCTTCTATGACTTTTTTGAACGTTTTGGTCTCCTTGCTCCAGAAGTTTTGGAGGGGAAGTGAGTCTCTCTGAGGTTTCTGCATCTCTATAAAAACACTTTAGTTGAAACTAACATCAGTGTACTAAGCAGTTCTGTCATATCTTCGTTTACAGTTATGATGATGAAGTAGCTTGCCAAATGATTCTTGATAAGAAAGGTTTGAGGGACTACCAGGTGTGATATGCTTTTTCCTTCTGGCTTGCTGCTTTCTTTCCAAGTTATCATGTTTCAAAATTCATGGCAACTTTTATTGTCGTGGTCTTGATCCTCTGGGATCATAACCCATTTCTACAAGAAAAATATGTATTTTCCATCATTCTCACTATCGACATTGTCAGTAATTTGTTCAGGGATCACATATGTATCTTTACCATGTTCCTAGGTAGGAAAGACAAAGATTTTTCTTCGAGCTGGTCAGATGGCTCAACTAGATGCTATGAGAGCAGAGGTGATTGGAAATGCTGCCAGAGTCATTCAAAGGCTATTTCGCACATGCATTGCCAGAAAAAAATTCCGTTCTGTTCGCAATGCTGCAATTGTATTGCAATCCTTTCTACGAGGTATTTTCTTCACATCGATAAGGTTTTGCCGTGGAGTAGGTTGTTTACTAAGAAATATAGGGCTTACCCATTATTTTCTCATTGCCTCCTTTTGCTTCCATTGGAGCATAACCCTTTCTCCTTTTTCTAGCTGCTTGTTTTCTGTTTGCTCATTTCTTCTCCTTTTGTATATACTCTATTAATTGCAGGCGAGATTGCCCGAACACTACACAAAAAATTGAAAATAGAAGCTGCAGCTCTAAGATTCCAGAAGAATTTCCGCCGGTATATTGCCAGGAAATCTTTTGTCACCACCAGAGCATCTACAATCATGTTGCAGACTGGCTTAAGGGCCATGATTGCACGTAATGAATTCAGGTTAAGAAGGCAAACAAAAGCCGCCATTGTGATTCAGGTAAATCACAATTTCCTTATTGGTGAGATGGAACTATATAACCATCTTCAGATGACAGAAATAGGCATGACTGTCTCGTTGATGCATAAAAGATTTTTATTCTTTTGTTTTCAGGCTCATTGGCGTGGTCAGCAAGCATACTCATATTACAGAAGACTTCAGAAGGCGGCCATAGCCACTCAATGTACATGGAGATGCAGACTTGCTAGAAGAGAGCTTAGAATGCTGAAAATGGTAGGAATCTTTGCTTCATAACCTTTCATTGCTTTATAACACAGTGTGCATTGATTTCCTTATTCAGCTATGTACTCCCATGTTTATATTGATATAGGCTGCAAGAGAAACCGGTGCTCTTAAATATGCTAAGGATAAATTGGAGAAGCGGGTAGAAGAGCTTACCTGGCGTTTGCAGTTGGAGAAGCGATTAAGGGTAACAGAAATTTCAATTTTTCGTTTCGAAATATCTTTAGGTTAAACAAATTTGCAAATTGTGGTTTGCAAAATTAGTAGCTAAATTTGGATTGTTTGGTTATCTTTTTATTGATAAACAGACTGATCTTGAGGAGGCAAAGGTGCAAGAAGTTGCCAAACTGCAAGAGGCTTTGCATATAATGAGGTCACATTTGGAAGAAGCTACTGCAATGGTCGTAAAGGAACAGGAGGCGGCTCAAATAGCAATTGAAGAAGCAACTCGAGTTAATAAGGAACCTGCTGTTGTTGAAGATACAGAGAAGATTGATTCTTTGAGCAACGAAATTGAGAGGCTAAAGGTAAACAACTGACATATTTATATCCTAATATCTTGAAGATGTAATTGATTCTGCCCCATACTTGCAGATGCGTAAATTTAATAGTGAGAATTATCTATGTCTCAGGATTAAAGAAAGTATATGATGTATGTTGTTAGCCTCCATATTTGATTATTCGTGCCACTGATCTACAATCTGGACATGGTCTGAATTGTGCAGGGATTGTTGTCATCAGAAACACATAAGGCAGATGAAGCAACGCAGGCCTATCGTAGTGCTTTGGTCCAAAATGAGGAATTAAGTAAGAAACTTGAAGAAGCTGGAAGAAAAGTAGATCAGCTTCAAGATTCTGTGCTAAGGTTTGTTTTCATTTGCAAGTTTGGTATCTATAATGCATTTGTTTCTTCACGTGAGACCTTGTATTGCCTCAGCTATTGATTTTTATTCATCCTACATTGTTTTTCTGGATGACGAAAATTTCTTTCTTTTATATGCTCAAAACCTAAAGACAATAAGCTTCTAGGTTATCATTTCATGCATTTAAAGGCTTAATTAATATCAAATATTGCATTTAGTGCTCATTATTTTCTCGCTAAAACAAGTATTCTAACAAAAGATTCCTTCGTTTAAATTAGATTCCAAGAAAAGGTCTCTAATTTGGAGTCAGAGAACAAGGTACTTCGACAACAATCTCTTTCCATCTCACCGACTACTAGAGCATTGGCCCTAAGACCAAAAACTACTATAATTCAGGTACAAGTCGAGACCGGCTATGTCTTGGCATATAACTTCTTAACCTTCCATATGAACTCTTTGGTATTTCTTTGGATTTGCAGAGAACTCCCGAGAAGGATATTTTCTCCAATGGAGAAACAAAACAAGTTCATGTATGTTGATAAACAAAATAAGTCCCTTTTTCTAATTGCCATTTACAGCAATGGAGATTTAATACTTCATTATTTACTCCAGGAACCTGAAACTGAGGATAGGCCCCAAAAATCACTTAATCAGAATCAGCTGGTAGCTATCACTTTTAAGACTTGTCACATATATCATTTGCAGGAACAAGATGTGTTGTTTTGTGTCAATACGCATTTTTAAAATCCATTCTATGGTGTTTTCTTTCCACCTTGCAGATAAATCAAGATCTTCTACTAAAGTCTATTTCGGAAGATATAGGATTTTCTGAAGGCAAGCCTGTTGCTGCCTGTCTGATATACAAGTGTCTGATACACTGGAGATCTTTTGAAGTAGAAAGAACCAGTATATTTAATTGCATTATACAGACAATAGCATCCGTCATCGAGGTAGTTTTGGTGTTCTTTCAGACCAATGCAATGTTCTTTCCCGCTTCATGGATGTTCTCTTGCTAAGTTTTACATCTTTGCAGATGCAGGAAAACATCGATGTCCTATGCTATTGGTTATCCAATTCCGCAACACTATTAATGTTGCTTCAACGCACTATTACTGTTGCTTCAACTCCTTCGAGACGTCGGGGAATGTCTGGGTCTATATTTGGACGGGTATCTCAGGTGATTAGATGTGTTTTGTGCCTCTTTCAAAAGATTAAATGCCATTTATCTCACTTTTTTGTGGAATTATTTGCTTAATAGAGCTTCCGAATTTCTCCACAAAGTGTTGGTCCTGCTGGATTCGCATTTATGAATGGAAGGACGAATGGTGGTGGGCTAGATGAACTACGTCAAGTTGAAGCTAAGTACCCTGCTTTACTCTTCAAGCAGCAACTCACCGCTTTCCTAGAAAAGATATATGGAATGATCAGAGACAAGATGAAGAAAGAGATTGCTCCTCTGCTTGCTTCTTGCATTCAGGTAGGTATTATTTTAGTTGCCTTTTGCTCTCACATATTATATAATGTGTTGTTGTATTATGTTATACTTCCCCTGAGTTTAGTTTTTGTTTTGCGGTTTGATGGAAACAGGCACCGAGAACACCACGTTCTGGTTTAGTAAAGGGACGTTCACAAAATAATTTTGTTGCTCAAAAAGCGCTAATTGCTCATTGGCAAAACATTGTCACCTGTCTAGACGGCCATTTGAGGACTATGAGGGCCAATTATGTGAGTAATATACAATTTTCAGCCAAAGCTAAAATGTGTGTTGTTATCAATTACTTCATCTTTTTCCTCACAAAATTTGATTCTTTCCAATACTGCAGGTGCCTTCGTTACTAATTTCTAAAGTGATGGAGCAGACATTTTCATTTATCAATGTTCAGTTGTTTAACAGGTAAATGAGCTATCCGTGTAACTGTCATGTCGCTACATAGAACATTATCCACTTACAGTTTCCCCTTTCTATCAATCGTGTAGCCTTCTCTTGAGACGTGAATGCTGCTCGTTTAGCAATGGAGAGTATGTAAAAACAGGGCTTGCAGAGCTGGAAAAGTGGTGCCATGATGCATCTGAGGAGGTAATTGACGTTTCAAATCATATCTTGATTTTTCCGATAGTTTGGTTACTAAAAGATGCGTTTGGTTGTGTTCTAGTTTGTTGGTTCGTCTTGGAATGAACTAAAGCACATCAGACAAGCTGTTGGCTTCTTGGTTATTCATCAAAAGCCAAAGAAGAGCTTACTAGAGATAACCACAGAACTTTGTCCGGTTAGTTAAGATTGTCTTTTGAATATGTTTCTTCATCTTTTCCTCTCTTGCAAACCTAACGAAACTTGTTGTTTCTCTGCAGATGCTTAGTGTACAGCAAGTGTATAGAATCAGTACTATGTATTGGGACGACAAGTATGGTACACATACCGTATCTTCAGAGGCGAGTGAATAGATAACTTTAACTCTTGCTTTCACTTTCATCTGATTGATAGGCTCATTCAATTGTGAGAACGATGGAAAGAACTTTTTTTTTTCTTGTAGAATAGCTCAGATGAACATTTAAGTCTTATTCCGAGTCATGTTTTGAGTAAATCAAGGATTATTGAGACATTGTAATCTGAAACTGAAACAGAAGAGCCAAAGTATATTCCTTTACATTCGTCTGACACAAAAATGGCTATTGCAGGTGACAGCAAGCATGCGGCTTAAAATGTCAGAGGAAACAAATCCTATCAGCAATTCGTTTTTACTAGACGACGATACAAGGTAATCCCCAGAAAGAAAGAAAAAAAAAACAAACACTGAGGATTCACTTTAAAAGATGTGATGTATTGATCAAATATTTGTCTTGGTGATTCTTTTGCAGCATTCCATTCTCGCTTGACGATCTCTCGAAATCAATGCCAAAGATAGAGGTTGCAGAGATCGATCCTCCTCCGTTGATTCGACATAACTCCAACTTCACGTTCTTGTTGGAAAGGTGAGACTGAAGTTTCAGAGAGAAGTAGGTTGCTTCAGATCGATCTCTAGGACATTAGGAGATCAGTACTGTGCTTTGAAAATTTGCCTGTACATATAGGCCTATCTTTATCAGTGGCTTCCTGGTAATATTTACTATTATTATGTGTAAAACTTGGAAAAAAAACCACCATTGCAACTCTCATCATCTGCGCTTTTGTGGATTGAATATTTTACTATGGCTATGTTTTTGTAGGCCATTGCTTTGAATGAAATATCCCTGAATTTGTGTATATGCTGATTTACTACTGATGCAATTAGGTGTCACGTGGCTCTTTTTCACTGATCACTGATGGAAGCCACGTCATCTTATCCAAGTAAAATTTCGTTGGTAAACATCAGTTTTTACGGCTTAAAACCGGTTTAGCATTTTTGCGTCAGTGGCCAAAGTTCATTTATCGAGTGAAAAGCGGTTTACTAAAAGCCTGTTGATGTGGTGAGCCAAAGGCTTATGGTTCAAGGTAGCAGTGGTTAATTTACTCAATGCGTCGAAATATAATTATGTTAATGGGTTTGATGCATTTAGAAAGATGATTACTTCAGATCTTGACTTATGCCCCTTCTAATGCGCTCTGGTGGGCTTCTTACTCAGTTGTACAACCGATGATTTGGAGTGGAGTTGGTTGGGTGTTATGTTTGTAAGAAAGGCGATAGGGAAAACAATGAGAATGGGAACAACTGTATGATTAAACCGGACTCTAAAACGATAATGGCTGTTCAAGGAGTTGGTGCCGCCATTGCTGGTAGTTTCTCTGCTCTGATGACACAATCAAGACAAGACTTGAGGTTCTAGACGTAGAAGATGGTAACAATGGGAAGCGTGGTGCGAACTGTTAGAAATTTGGTGAGGGAAGGTGGATGAGGGCTTGTTACCTAGGATTGGGACCTGGATGCGCATCTGTGTCTATGTCTGCAACAACTATGATCACTACTTATGAGCTCTTGAAGCGGCTTTCGGGAACGGACCATGACACGTTTTGGTCTAGATAAAAATGATAACAAACAACCAGAGCCTGTTAGAGAATCTGTAACTAGTTAACTAAAACATGGCTTTGTCTTTCTCATCTGCTTTTCTCTTGTTCCTAGTCATGTAAACACTCTGGAATGCGCTCCAGGCTCGGGCAACGTTTCAGGGCTCGTGATACTTGAAAGATCTGGAAGTTGCTTCATATACTTAGATCCTGTCACATCTAGTCTCTTCAAATTCTACAACAAGAAAAGGAAATGGTTGGAAATATCTTTTTTGCAAGGATTTCTGGTTTTCACATCACATCAAAAACACAAAGACAAGCTTCAGAATCACTAGGAAAGATTACTCCAGAGCGTTTTTAAATTACTGTGGCGCAGATTGAGTTCAACAAGGAAATATGGATCAGAACCACAAGGCAGGGTACTCAACGGAAATGCATCCCAATGGAATAGCCGTAGGCTAGGTGGCAAGAAATGTTGGTCTGGAATGAGTTCCAGCTTCGACTCACTGTAATCTACATGCTTGTAGACCTTGAGAAACTTGAGAAACTTGAGATTATGCATACGGCCAACAACACTGGCCTTCATGGACAAGGCACAAGTCATTTCACACGTGTGTAGGGACATGCATTCGATAGGAAGACAGAAAAACACATAGCCAGAAACTAGTCAGGTTAGGTTGCAGGAAACAAAATGAACAGATGAAAGAATTATCTAGATGCTTACAAGGAGGAAGTCCTCCTCCTTGAAAAGCAACTGGAGGGCATCTTTATCATCCAAGCACTTAACCTTATAAACAGTTTCTACTCCACATGTATTGAGCAAGCCCATGTCGCAAGTGGTAATGATGATTCGGCTCCCAGGACCAAACCAGTTTCTCTCTTTTGCCAAGGCATGCACTTGCGCCACTTTATCCACACCATCAAGCACAAGAAAAACCTTTTGATGCCCAAGTCTCTTGTTACCTTTCTAAAGCAAAGCTTCCCAACTGATGCCTCACGGCGGAAGGATATACTCCATAGAATACGGGAAAGACTTCAAGTCTTCCTTCCTTCATAAACTCCATTATTGTAGAACTTGGTGTCTTTGAGTCTAAGCAATGATGAAGAGAAAACAAGATTGATGTTTTCTAGTTAAGACACAAGTCTATGGAAGATTATGGAGCATTCGGTGGGTCTCACTTCAACTCATCTATTATGTTGTCGTGGGCTCAATCTTCTCCAAGTCCATTAAGCATAAGTGAGAGTAAGTGTCACGTGGCGCGCGTACTCTTCCCAGACAAGCACCTGAGAAGTTGTGCTCATTGGTCTCTGGTTTTGACATAAGTGAAAGTCAACTAAGAGACAAAGTCTTGGGGACCACTCTCGAGACCCATGCTTAATAGTTACTTGTCGGTAAAAAGTACAGTCTTGAGAAGATGAATGTATTGTACATATAATCCAAGTGATTCTAGTGGATTCCGGGTAGCACATCCCGGCAAGACGTGAGGACCAAGTTTATGGCCTGAACTCGTTAAAGTCTCTTGTCTTCTTTACTTACTTGCTCTGTTTTCATTCATACTCTGTTTTTATTCATTCTCACAAATACAATCAAACACAAACGTACAAACGAGAGACTAAAGAGAGAGAGAGGGAGGATTGAGTGATACGCAAGAAACAAGGTTTATCACGTTAATCCTCACAAATTGGTATCAGAGCGAGTGTTTACTCGGTTCTGGCTCAGTTACTTTCTAAAGATGTCTTCTAGTAAGGTTGACGTGGAGAAGTTTGATGGAGAAGGTGATTACATGCTCTGGAAAGAAAAGTTGTTAGCACATTTGGATATCTTAGGTCTTCTTGATGGTCTCAATGAGGAGGAAGAAGCCGGTGGTGGGGAGGAGACGTATGCGGCAATTGTTACAGCCACTGCAACGGGCCCGTCAGGAGCTGTAAGACCCACCGACAGTTATGTGGTTTTAAGCTTGTTAACGATCCGTTTTCGTAGTTACAAGTTAATAGCATGGTTGGATCATGATTTAGAAGATAAAATACTTGATAATGATCATTGCAACATTCAAATTCTAAACAGCTAGTATTTTTAGTATTTTCAGTAAACATCTATTGTTTTGTATATGTAACTGTATGAAACGCTTTTGGTTGAAACATGACAAAATCGCAAATCATGTTCTGTATAACATCGACAAGGTTATTTACTCTCTTATCTTTTACTTTTGTTGTTAGAATTGTATGTCGAGATGTTGGCTTCTCAAAATTCTGGAATTTGACCACAAATCCCCAAACCCGTCGAAAATCTGTCGGAAAAATAGATACGTTTCCGACAGATTTCCGACAGATTTAAGGGTAACACGTGTCGTCCATTAAGGTTAGCCTGATATGAAGCATCCGTCGGAAATATATATATTTCCGACAAATTTCCGAAGCAAAATCAAGTTATTAAAAAAAAAATATACAAAAATATAAATAATTTGAAATTCTTGTTAATGTTTACAGATACAAACATATAATGTAACTAATCTGAGTCTGATTCTAATCCTTTCGAAGGAATTGTGTCTTCGTGTTCATCAAATTCTCCAACTTCTTCTTTTGATTCTGAATGTACTATATTATCACCAAATTCTGTGAAACCAACAAAAAGGTCCACCGCAGAAGAATGATCAACTGGATCCATCGGAGTAATTCTAGTTGGTTGCATAGTATCTTGCTCAGCAACTCCATATAGTCTCCCTCTTGGATTAATTGGAGTCACTGTAATCCAAGGATCTCCTCGATGTGTTACCTTAGGGTAAGAAATGTAGCATGCCTGAAACAAACATATTTAATTTAGGCAATTACAATATCATTATTTATCAATAACACATGTATTATAAAATTTTAAAATCAAACCTGGTCTGCCTGTGATGCTAGGATGAATGGGTCATACTTTTGCAGTCTCTTAGAAGAATTTAATGAAGTGACGCCAAATTGGCTCACCTGAACACCTTCTGGATATGATGAATCATACCACTCACACAAGAAAACAATGCACCTCATGCCCAACATTCCTGGATAGCGCACTTGCAATATTTCTTTGAGAATCTCGTAGTAGACTACATCACCACTTGTAGTTGAAATACCGTAATCTGCAGTTGGCCTCGGCCTTTCTTCATGAATCCTAAATGCAAATCCCCTAGTGCAATACCGAACGTATGAAGTTGCTTCGAAGCTTGGGCCAGAAACTATCTCTTGTAACCATGTCGGAAACCTTTCTCCATTCTTCATTCCTTCAAAAACTTGAGATAATAATTTAGACAAATTAATAAACAAACATTTAATTAAGTATTAATTAATTCACTAATTTTAAGATATATATAAGCGTTTTTAAAAAACTTACGTAATATTGCAGCCAATTTACAAACTCGGTTTCCTTAGATTCTCCAAGTTCGTCTTCTGTCATTTCCGGATAATAGCGACGTATTGATGCAATGTAAATCCTGAAAGCAAACAACAATATATAACATATGAAACCTATAAATTACTTAGGTATTAAAAAAAATAAGTATTTAAATAAGTTCTGTTTTTACCTTTCGTACTCTGCCATCTCCTCACATTTCGTTAGGATATACATATGTAAGTGACTCCACTCATCTTGTGATAGGAAGCGTTTCTTCCCTCTCCCAGTCACTCGGCCAACTTGCGAAAACAACTCAGGGACCAGCGCGGGATACATGACTCTCTCACCTCTATCATCATGACGAGCAGGACATCTACTCTTCGTACGAACTTCCTGTGGAAAGTAATATTCCGCAAACTGTGATGATTCTTTATTGATACTCTGTGCGACAATAGAACCTTCAACTCGAGCCAGATTTTTGACCTTCTTCTTTAGATGGAACATGTATTGCTCAAAAGGATACATCCAACGAAATTGAACGGGACCACCTAGTTCGGCTTCGCGGGGGAGGTATAGGGGAAGATGTTCCATAACATCAAAAAAAGACGGCGGAAAGATCTTCTCAAGATTGCAAAGGATCACTGGTATATTGGCATCTAAATTGCGGATCCCCTCAAGTGTAAGTGTCCTCGTGCATAAATCCCTAAAGAAAGCACTAACTGCTGCAATAGCTTCGTGGACAGTTTGAGGAAGGAGATGGGTAAAAGCAAATGGAAGAAGCCTCTGCATCATTACATGAGAATCATGACTCTTCAGTCCCATAAACTTTAGGTATCGCGAGTCTACGTAGTTACCCAGATTAGCTGCATATCCATCAGAGAATTTAACTTCTTCTTTAATCCACCGGAAACATTCTCTTATCTTTTCCAAATTGCAATCGGTACGGAGGAAAAGGATATGTACCATCGGGAAGACGTTCAAGATAATCACGGTTGCAAATCTTTGAAACATCCATCCTAGACTTGACATTGTCTTTTGTCTTTCCCGGGACGTTTAACACCGTATTCATGATGTTATCAAAGAAGTTCTTTTCAACATGCATCACATCGAGGTTGTGCCTTAATAAATGATCCTTCCAATACGGCAAATCCCAAAATATACTCTTCTTGTGCCAGTTATGAGCTTCCCCTACACCACAAACCGGTTCATGCCCATTACCCCCACAATCAGGAGTCCTCTCAGCACCAAAATCTCTCAACTGCTCCAATATAGTACGACCGTCTATTTCATCAATTGGAGCATCAAACACTTGTTTATTTTTCTTAAATAATCTTTTAGACCGACGATAGGGATGGCCGTCCGGTAGAAACCTTCTATGGCAATCAAACCAACATGGCTTTCTTCCATTCCTTAATTGGAAAGCGTCAGTGTTGTCTTGGCAAAACGGGCACGATAATCTTCCATGAGTAGTCCATCCAGATAGCATACCGTATGCTGGGAAATCGCTAATAGTCCATAAAAGGACCGCACGCATATGAAAATTTTGCTGCCGTGAAACATCAAACGCTTCGACACCGTGACTCCATAGCATTTGTAACTCATAAATCAATGGCTGGAGGAATACATCAAGTGATCTCTTTGGATGCTCATGGCCGGGAATAAGAACGGAGAGGAATAAAAACTTTTGACGCATGCACATACCTGGGGGCAAATTGTAGGGTGTTACGATTACGGGCCACAAAGAATACTGCCTTCCATGCTTCCCAAATGGGTTGAAACCATCCGTACTTAACCCGAGGTACACATTTCTTGACTCGTATGCAAAATCCGGATACAACATTTGAAAATGTTTCTACGCTTTTGCATCTGAAGGATGTGTAATCTCTCCATCTTGACGATGCTCTGCATGCCATCTCATTTCTTTTGCCGTTCGCGCAGATTGATATAACCTCTTTAACCTCGCTGTCAATGGTAAGTACCACATACGTTTATATGGAATTGGAACTCTGCCACCAGTATCCTGATACCGTGGTTTACGACAAAATTTACATCTTCTCCGGTCTTCGTCTTCTCTCCAATATAGCATACAGTTGTCGATGCATACATCTATCACCTGATACGGCATACCAAGACCAGCTACAAGTTTTTGTATCTCGTAGTATGATGCAGGTGCCTGATTATCGTCAGGCAAAATATCTTTCACAAAATCTGCTATCGCATCAACACACTCTTCCGCCAAATTGAAGTCCGTCTTAAGGGTCATCAGTCTACTAGCAGTTGATAAAGGGGAATGTTCGTCTCTACACCCATGATATAATGGTTGATTCCCTGCGTCTAACATATCAAAAAATCTTCTAGCTTCTTCATTTGGTTCTTCTACTTTATCCTCCCCTATTACGATCGATGGCAAATTCTCTCTAAACGCATCATGAACCATCTCAGCGGTACCTACACCAAAATCTACATTCGTTCTATGTTCGCCTAAGCTATCCGTTCTATGTTCGCCTAAGCTATCCGCAACATATGGTGCACTGCTACTACTACCACCATCATAATTAGTTTCTCCATGAAAAAACCAAATTTTGTATCCCGACATGAAACCATGGGTATACAAGTGATGTCAAACTTGTTCTACCTTAACATTACGCGAATTGCAATAATTTAAACATGGACATTTTATCTCCTGTCGATTCCCGACAACCTCCATGAACTCGCATATACCTCGTGCATAACTTTCATTTAATGCCTTCGACTCCGGATCATACATCTCTTCATCCATCCACGATCTATAATATCTAGAAGATGACATCTCCCCCTCTTAACGATTTTTTCTAACAAATGTTTGGTTGGAAGTTGTTGTTGTTGTGAGTGAATGAAGATGTGTGGAATCATATATATAAATACGCTGACCGTCGGAAATCTGTCGAAAAGGCGTCGGAAAGCAATCGGATATAATAACGGCTATATAACGACTATTTTTCCGACAGATTTCCGACAGCTAGTTGGGTGTCTGTCGGAAATCTGTCGGAAAATATTAACGGTAATATCGACGTTCGTAGTTTCCGACGGATTTTCGACAAACAGCCGGAATCTCCTCCGGCATCGGCACCGGCTAGTTACACGGTCCAATAATCCGACAGATTTCCGACGGTCTTCTTATTTGTCAGAAATAATTCCGACAAATTGCCGACGGAATTGAAAAATTTCAGTTCCGTCGGAAATCGGTCGGTTTACCGTCAGAAACTTTCCGACGGAATCACTTCTGTCAGAAATTCTGTCGGTTTTGCGGTTGTTTTCTTGTAGTGAACGGTTGCTTGTTTCAGTCAAAGGATGGGGTACTCAAAGTTGTTAGAGGATGCATGGTAATGATGAAAGCTCAGAAAACAAATAGGTTGAATTTACTAAATGGAGAGGTCATTGCCGGTGAAGTAAATATAGTGGTAACTACCAAAGATGAGACGAAGCTATGGCACACTAGGCTTGGACACATAGGCCAAAAGGGTCTTGAAATTCTTATCAAGAAAGGTTGTGTACTCCATGGCAATGTCAATAGTCTTGAGTTTTTTGAAGAATGCGTGTATGGAAAATCTCATAGGGTGAGCTTTGGAGCTGCAAAGCATGTCACGAGAGATAAGCTAGAGTATATACACTCAGATTTGTGGGGTTCACCATCAGTACCAAGGTCTCTCGGAAACCATCAATATTTCATAAGCTTCACGGATGATTTCACAAGAAAGGTATGGGTATTCTTTATGAAGGAAAAGGATGAAGCGTTTGAGAGATTTGTTGAATGGAAGAAGATGGTAGAATTACAATCGGGGAAGAAGGTCAAGAAACTAAGAACACATAACGGATTGGAGTATTGCAATAGTGAGTTTGATGGATTTTGCAGAGGTGAGGGAATAACAAGGCACCGAACGTGTACGTACACACCACAGCAAAATGGCGTAGCGGAAAGACTCAACAGGACTATAATGAACAAGGTTCGGAGTATGTTGAGTGAATCGGGTTTGTCACAAGATTTTTGGGCAGAAGCTACAGCCACAGCGGTGTTCCTCATTAACCGATCACCATCAACAACTCTGGATTTTGACATCCCTAAAGAGAGATGGACATGAGCTTTATCGGATTATAGTGGACTTAAACGTTTTGGTTGCGTTGTGTACGTCCACTCTAATCAAGGTAAATTAAATCCAAAGGCTAAGAAAGGATATTTCTTAGGATATCATGATGGTGTAAAGGGTTTCCGAGTTTGGTTATTAGAAGAAGAGAAATGCACCATAAGCCGGAACGTGGTGTTTCAAGAAGAAAAAGTTTACAAGGAGTTGAATTTAAATTCACAAGATCTGGGAATGCAAGTTGATCAAGAGAAAAGAATCGAGTTCGAACTAGTTCAAGAACCAGATAAAGGTGAGACTTCAGCTCAAGGTGGAGTAACTCAAGACGTGAGTGACACGGCAACCGACTCGGAACAAAAATCTGCAGAGACATCTCATCAAGAGGATAGTGAGAATGATGAGGACTATGATTCAGAAGATGGAGAAGATCTTCACGATTATCAGTTGGTGAGAGATAGACCGAGAAGAGTAATTAGATTGCCTAAGAGGTATGATGATTTAGACATGGTCGGTCTAGCTCTAGCTATGACCGAAAATGGAGGCAGACCCGAGCCTCGAAGTTATCAAGAAGCACTGAATGATCCTGATTGGGATAAATGGAAGATGGCAATGGATGAAGAGATGGAGTCTTTACACAAGAACAAGACGTTTGTGTTGGTAAAAAGACCTGAGAAAAAGAAGATCATTGGCTGTAAGTGGGTGTTTACAAGAAAGGTTGGTTTCCCGGATGAGATAGGTCCAAGATTTAAAGCAAGGATCATGGCAAAGGGGTATTCACAGAAAGAGGGAGTTGACTACACGGAAATCTTCAGTCCGGTGGTGAAGCATGTTTCTATAAGGCTTCTTTTATCCATTGTAGCTCAACAAGACTTGGAGCTTGAACAATTGGACGTAAAGACAACCTTCTTACATAGAAGCTTAGATGAATACATTCTAATGAGTCAACCGGAAGGCTATGAGGAAGAGTCTAGTGAAGAACAAGTGTGTTTGTTGAAGAAAGCACCATACAGTTTGAAGCAATCACCGAGGCTATGGAACCAAAGGTTTGACACGTTCATGACTCAATCTGGATTCTCAAGAAGCGAGTATGACAGTTGCGTGTATCTAAAGGTAAACGAGAAGAATAGCTACACGTATTTCCTACTCTACGTTGATGATATGTTGATCGAATCGAAGGACAAGACTGAGATTGAAAATCTAAAGACTCTCCTAAGCTCTGAATTTGAAATGAAAAACTTAGGAGAGGCGAAGAAGATTTTGGGAATGGAGATACACCGAGACAGAGAGAAGGGAGTTCTCACGTTGTCTCAAGGAGGCTATATGATGAAAGAATTTGACACTTTCAATCTCGATCAGTGCAAGTCGGTTCAAACTCCTCTTGGAGCACACTTTAAGCTAAAGTCTGCTACGGAAGAGGATTTGAAAGATGAAGTTAAGTTTATGGAATCAGTTCCTTACTCTAGCGCAGTGGGAAGTATCATGTACGCCATGATCGGAACAAGAGTCGATTTAGCTTATCCAGTGGGAATCATTAGCCGGTTTATGAGCAAGCCTATCAAGGAGCATTGGCAAGCAGTAAAGTGGGTCCTAAGATACATCAAGGGGACTGTAGAGACTAAGCTAGTGTTCAAGAGACAAAAGGAGTTTGTTCTTAAAGGATATTGTGATTTTGATTTTGCAGCGGATTTAGATAAAAGAAGATCAATATCCGGTTATGTTTTTACACTTGGAGGAGGAACTATCAGCTGGAAATCTAATCTACAGAAGGTGGTCGCGTTATCGACGACCGAGGCAGAGTATATAGCTCTTACGGAGGCAGTCAAAGAAGCGGTTTGGCTAAGAGGATTAATGAATGAGATGGGTTTTCCGCAAGAATCAGTTGAGGTGTTTTGTGACTCTCAGTGCCATTGCGTTTTCGATGAATTCGGTGCATCACGAGAGGACAAAGCACATTGATCGTAAGTTTCACTTCATTCGTGATCTCATTGCAAAGGGTCTTGTCAAAGTTACCAAGATCTCGACTCTTTGCAATCCAGCCGATATACTCACAAAGATTGTACCAATGGGTAAGTTCCAAGAAGCGATGAACTTGCTCAATGTTACAAGGTACTGACCAAGGTCAGGAAACCGAGACGGAATCCAAGAACTAGAATCAAGAAGACTCAAATCCAAGGTGGAGTTTTGTAGAACTTGGTGTCTTTGAGTCAAGGAATGACGAAGAGAAAACAAGATTGATGTTTTCTAGTTAAGACACAAGTCTATGGAAGACTATGGAGCATTCGGTGGGTCTCACTTCAACTCATCTATTATGTTGTCGTGGGCTCAATCTTCTCCAAGTCCATTAAGCATAAGTGAGAGTAAGTGTCACGTGGCGCGAGCGTGTACTCTTCCCAGACAAGCACCTGAGAAGTTGTGCTCATTGGTCTCTGGTTTTGACATAAGTGAAAGTCAACTAAGAGACAAGTCTTGGGGACCACTCTCGAGACCCATGCTTAATAGTTACTTGTCGGTAAAAAGTACAGTCTTGAGAAGATGAATGTATTGTACATATAATCCAAGTGATTCTAGTGGATTCGGGATAGCACATCCCGGTGAGACGTAAGGACCAAGTTGATATGGTCAAATTTACCCTAGACCTACTCTCTTAAATTAAGAGATCAGTTGTAGTACTTAAGGTTATCGAATCCACAGGGAATCAGAAACTCAATAGATTATTAAATTCAGATTAAGCTAAGCAAGATAATAAGAATGCAAAAACAAGTAGACAAAACAATTTAAACGGTTGAAAAGATCAATTAAAATAAAGCTAGGCGCAGGGAAATCTCAGGTGAATCAGATAAGCAAATGATAAATAAAGATAGGATTATTAAGCACAGTTCACGAACATGAATCACGAATATAAAACCAATCAGGTTTCGCTGCAGAGATTATCTATGTTTAAATCCTAGAAGACCAAATTTCTTTGCGAATCCTAATAATCTAAACAAGCATTAATGTTCAGGTTCAATTGCTCACAAAACCCTAAACCAAATTTCTTTGCGAAAAGGAATTTTGCTCATCAAAGTCTAATTCAGGAAATCAATCAAACTGTCGTTTCTATTAATTATCCTAAGATCAGATTTCAAGTCATGAATCTAAAATCAGCAATAAACACAAGACAAGATGAAGAACAATCTAAAGATATTAATCCTATGCAATTTAGATCAGATCTAGCAAATCATCAAACACCTTTGAAAATCCCTAAACCTAACAGGGTTACTACTCAGACATAATCAAAGAAGCAAACATCTTTATAAATTCAATATATCTCTTAGACTAAGTAAAATAAAGCGTGAAGCCTATACAATGACTTAAAAACGTATATATAAGATACATAAACCGTCATAGACATAAAAGTAAACATCTGGAATTCGACAGATTGATTAGCGAGGCATATCAATCTTGGCTTCCAACTGTCTTGAAACTCACTCAGGGCCTATTTCCTTCATTTGTTCCTTGCGCAGTGAGTTCCATTTCTTTTGTTTTGAGTCAAATCAAGTTAATATATAGGTTACTAATGTGATGGTATTCTCAGAAGTGTGGAGAGAGGTTTCAAGGGTAAACCATACCCAAGGCTGGTCAAGATGGTATTATCAGCTACAATGACGCAGGATCCGAGCAAGCTTATTCAGCTTCACCTGCATCATCCGTTACTCATTAGAGAAGAGCCAGACACACTACCCGAGAAATTGGAATGCCTTAGACTGGTATGTAATGACTTTTCACTTCAAGTATGTGCTTTTTTTATCTGCAAAAAGCTTTATCTCCGGACTTTGCTTCCCAACAGATTTGTGAATCCGAGATCAAGGCTGTATATTTAGTTGCTCTCCTAAAATCATGTCAACGAGAAAAGTGTATCGTTTTTGCATCCTCTGCAAAGACAGTTCTTAGTCTATGCATGTTACTCAACAACTTTTACCAAGACCTAAACATACAAGTAAAAGAGTATTCAAGTGGTCTTGACCAACGCACTCGGCGGTAATATTTGAACCTTACATTACTAGTAGAGCATCTTTGACACCCAATAAATAATACAAACTTTGCTCATTTGTTCACCAACTTTTTGCATGCAGCAATAATCTTAATGCCTTTAAAAGCGGCAAAATTCAAGTTCTTGTTGCATCTGATGGTTTAGCTCGTGGAATGGATATCAAAGGAGTAACAATTGTCATTAACTATGATATAATACCTCTACGTAGACAGAGCTTCATCCATCGTGCTGGACGGACAGCTAGAGCAGGCCAGGCCGGCCGCTGCTTCACATTGCTATGTGATGAAGAGGTAAAACTGACACTATATTCTGCACAAACTCACAAAAATTAAAAAAAAATCCCTATATGCTTATCAACTTATGACTAAAACACAAGCTACAAGTACCACCTTAGATGATGGATAACTACGTTAAGAAATGTGTCTTGAAACGTTTTGGTTTCAGAATCTTGTGCTCATCTCACTCTGAATCATCAATATCTTTGGATAAAGCTATATAGGAACACTGCTTAAAACTCTCTTATCTGATTATCTGCTACTTTTGTCGTGCTCTAGCTCCATTTGTTTATTTTGGATATATAAAAATTTCAGGTAAGGCGATTCTCGACGGATATTCTAAAGAAACTTGGGGTTGATTCATGTACTACGATTAAGTTCCCGTCCGCTACATTGGATCCCATTCGTGTTACTTATGACTATGGTAATTTCCTAGCCTTCTGCAAATAGACATGATATATAATAAGTGAGTTACTACATACTGCGAATAGATTTTAAACCTACTCTTGCTTAGTTTTATTGCATTCTCCGACAGGTTTTGAGTTTTATGGAAGTCTATCAATGCATAGGAAACATTCAAGGCCATATAGATCATCTAATTCAGATTCTGTTTTTATTTTTTATTTTTATGTCAGCTCTACCGATTGCTCTAAAGATGGCCAAGGAAGAAAAAGCAGCTAGGAAAAGAAAACAAGCTTTTAAGGATAATTCAAGAACCAAAAACAAGTCCAAAACCAAACCGTTACGCAAGGAAATGATAGGCCTCCAACCTTGTAACAGTACAAGAAGAATTCCAAAGGTGACGGGGCCGAGAAAGGACGTCAGGAGTAATGAGTCATCACCAAGGACATGGGAGCAGACAAGCAATGTGAGGAGGATCTCGGAAGATTGTATTTAACAGAGAGGTGAGGGGAGAGTTTTAATTTGTCAATGTATCCTTTGGGATGTCATCGTATCCCTCTGGCTTTTTGTCTTCCGGATCATCAATGTATTCTTTCTCATCCCAGTCCTCAGGCTGCAAAACGGAGACTCAGCTTTATGAGAACTGGTTCAATTCTTGGTTAGGAAAGAGGAAAGATAGAGCTGCTAGATATTAGTTACCTTCTTGGCACTTGGATCCTTGATCTTCTTGGCTGGGAGAAGGTCCCAGTCAGAGTATAGGCTACCAGTTTGCTTCTCAACATTTTCAATCAGAAGCATCTGGACGGAGGATGAGTCAGTCTCACACATGGGTCAGTCTCACACGGGACCTCCTTCTTGATCAGATGGTTAGTTCCATTGTAGGTAAGGATAGCATGCACTTTCTTAGTGCTGTAGCCACAGATATCAGGGCCAAACATGATGCTGCGGGTAAAACAAGAGAAGCGCTATGTTGATATAGAAATGGTGAAATATAGTGACATATGGAGCACCTGTAAGGAGTGTCTCCACCGAATTTCTTCTGGTCAACATCACCACTGAGTAGCTTCATGTAGCCACCACAGTAGTCAAGCTTCTGCTCGTGCTTAAACAGAGAACTGGAAGACGAGAGTCTTGTCCTTGTTGCTGAACTCAGGGGTATTCAGCTGATATGGCGTAGAATCTGTAATCCTCGCTAGTCTGGATACCTGCAAGAGAGTGATGTGATCATTGCAACAAAGCATAAGGATACGAATAGGTCAATAATCAAATAATAATCACTAGTCCTGAAGCAATTACCTTTGTCGTTAGGGTCACCGGACCAATTGCCAGAAGTGTGGTTCCACTCCTCAGCAGTGTTCTCATCCTTGTTCCAATCGAATTTTACCCATCTGTTCTGCCATCCATCTTCATCTTCAGAAACATAGACAACAAAGGAACAACAAAGGAAAAATTCACAATGATGTGGATTCATAAAACACAATTTCAATCTAAATATTAAACTAGCAAGACCTGCTCATCATAGACTGTACATATAACCATCATACATGTGTCGAGTAGGTAAGCAATCACATACTATCATTTTAACATTTACTATCATCGAAATCGGTATTTTTGCCTTGATCATAATTTCGAAATCAAAGAAGCTAAAGCAAAACCAGAATCAACAAAAATCATAGATCTACCTACAATTCTCACCAACCAATCCGAAAAAAAGTTGTATCGATTCCAAACAAAGAGATCGATGATGAGCTAATCAAAACGATTTAGATGCAGCGATCGCAAACGGAATCATGAAAGTATTCACTGACACTTGAGAAACTAGATAGAGATATAGAGAGAAATGTAGCTACCATCGAATCGCAACGAGACCGATAAGAATCAGTTAGGGTTCAGTTTCGCCATTGCTTAAAACTCAGATCGGGGACGATGATGTGGCTTAATGACGTTGCGAACTTTCATCGTCGTTAAACAATGACAAAAAGCATGATTGGATAACAAAAAGCATGACAATCTAACCTTAAGAACCAGATATGTAGCTCAATCAAGAGATTTAAACAATTTTTCGAAATATATTTCGCTTAATCAAGGGATTCGAGAGAATCGTTTGAAACCGACTTCACTAATCTCACTAGTTCGTTCAAAGTTAACTCATTTCATTTGGTTCATTTCTTGTATATAACACTGGCTAGTGAAACAATTGAAGAAAATACTAAACTTATTAAACCAAGGGTCAAAATCTTCACACTGCAAAACTATTCAGATTCTAACCGTTACATTTCCCATCCCCCGCGGCCCAGCACGGAATTGGAGCTTGGATAACGATAGGATCACCGGTAACTGGATGATCCAAAGCGAAACTCTCAGCATGAAGCTCATGCCCTTCCAATTAATATTCTTCCTCTCCATTCACACACTCCATGATACTTAACATCTCCTCTTATAGGTATCCCAATATACTGACAATGTAGCCTTATCTGATGCGTCCTTCCACTTCGCGGAAACGCCCTAACCACAACAACAACATCCTCCTCGTTGCTATTACAACCAAACTCCGGTTCCCCTTCGACTACAATCATCGATTCTTGGGACGTTTCGGGTTTTTCTCCGTTTACACATACAATTTCAAATGTTGTCTCCATATCTCTAACTAATGACCCACCCGGTAAAACTCTACCAACGTCCAACGCAGCGTAATCTCGCCACGCACCCTGTCTTTGACCATCCATGACCTGACCTAACCGTAATCTTACTCCAATTCGGCGATACCCCGATTGAGAGAGCAATGTACGATTTACGAATCTCTTGTTCTGTAAACGCCTTAACAAGCTTAGCAGCGACTTTATGCGACTTAGTAATCAACATCACTTCCACTAGTATAACGATCTAATCCATTCGCGAGATGATATTCAATCCCTAATCAAAACAATCAAAAACTAGAAACGAATTTACCGATGATGAAGCTTTTTTGTTCTTTTTTAGGTAAAGGAGATACAAGGAACCAATCGTATGCACACAAGCCTCCCTCACTCAGGAAGACGATCTCAGAGAGATGCAGCGCCACTAACTTCGTGTGAAGCCTGCAAACGTAGGAGAGGAGGTTTAGAGACTGCTTTCTCATCGATGGGTCCGGATCTGAACAGGATTCGTAGACGATTCTGAAAAATGTTGTTAGGGATATGGTGGAAATGGCGAGGTCTTCGATCTCCGACAAGTGTCTCGTCATCTGGCATATGCTCTCTTTCAAATCCATCTCCGGATATTCTCGGCGAATCGCTTTTCCAGATTTTTGTTTCTTCTTCTAAGAGAGAAAGAAATGTGTTTCGTTGCGAAGCCGAGCAAGAAGACTAATTGGACACATGTCCTTCTCGACTCTTCTTTTGGGAGTGCTGAGCAAGTTTACTAATCGGTTGTGTCCTTAACAAAACGTTCCGATGTAGTAGCTGCAGCCTTTGGTGTTGTTAAATTTGCACTTTCAAGGCAACTATGTAGATGGCTTTTCTTGGGAGTCTTTGCCAACATTTTTCAGTTGGTTCCTGAAGTTAGAGTCGCTTATTCTGGTATTTTTTTTTCCTTTTCTATGCTGTTTTCATAATGTCAATTTATATCATAACTAAATGTTCTCTTTCGCGTATTATTGACTCATGAATTTAACAATGTTGATGAGACAAAGCTAGGCATACTCTTACTGGTCCCTCAACAATTCTTCTCAACACTCAAGTACGTTGAGCTTAAAAAGTACGTAGTGTCGGTCCAATAATTTTGGATGCCCTATGCAAATATGTAAAAAGTTTCATTTTCGTACATTTTCCAATACCATTAAAATAGTAATCCAAATAAAAAAACACATTAAAACTCCATTAAACCGTTTATAATTCCAAATAGTTAGTAAGAAATAAAAGAAAAGCAACATAATAGAATTTATTTTTGAAATATTGCTTTCCTTGTAGTTTTGTTTGCAAAATCATTAATTAAACTCACGTTGTCGAGTTTTTCAACCATATACTCCCTCCGTATGAATTTATATGTCGTTTAATGATAATGCACATATATTAAGGAGTTTAGTAATTTGACTATTATAACCTTTAAAACATCATTTATTTACAATCTTAATTTTTGCATTAGTAATTTGTTATTTACTCTACTTTAACGAGTGAGAAAGTAATTTCTCCATGTTAACAATTAAATAGATTATTTTGTGCTCTGGTAAAAAAAAAATTTCTCCAACAAAATTGATTGTTTGTCAAACACTATGACTACGTTGGAAAAAGAAAGGGAATGCGACTCTTGAAATATTTGTAATGTGATTTTTGTAGAAAAATATTTTGCAAGTTTAATTGAGGTTATAATAGGAATTCTCTTACAAAAGTTACATTGGAAAACAAAAATGACACTTAATCTAAAACAAAAAAATACACTAAAGCGACATATAAATTCATACGGAGGGAGTATGTTTCAATGGACGGCAAAGCTAACTTGTAACACCCGGTTTTTTTTTTTTAAAATGCGGAAATTCTCATAAATAGTAATCAATAACCAAATCAACTCCTAATCCAATTCAGGAAAAGCAATAATGAAATATAGCAACCTAACCGGGTTTACTAGAATAAACAAAACAGAAAAACAACAGCAATCCTAATCATCCTCATCCTCAGGCCGTGATTCCGCGGTCACACTTTCCCTTTTTCCTTTACCTGCAACACAATTGGGAAAAACGAGTTGCATAAGTATTTCATAAATACTTAGTGAGACGGTCGTCCCATCTACAGGCCAATTACTCGAATAAAGAAATACATGAAATATCAGGGTTATCAAACAATGCACGAAACAAGCAAACAACAGAAACATGACCAGCAGGTCCCATGTCGATCGACAGGAATCAATCATGTCGATCGACAGGCTTACACGACCCCGTGTCGATCGACAGGAAGAAATCCTGTCGATCGACAGGGACCTGGCTGTTCGAAGAAGATTGGCCTATCCTCTCATGGCCGAATCTCTCCGTCCCAATCGACCACCTGCGATTACCATTACCAAAAATCCACCAAAACACACAGCAAACAATCGTATAACATCCATTCCTCAATCCAAAGACCTATGGTCGCGCACTCACCTCGGGAACGGCTGAACAAGGAAAACCCCGACTGAAACAGAAGGGTATACCTCGCGACTCCTTTCACAAAATCAAGTTATGAAAACTGATCTGGAAACTAGACACCTAGAGCTTCGCAACTGTGTATAGAACGCCTCCTAACTCCAAACAGATCGACGGGAAAACAGCCCGCAATCTCGCTAATCGAAACAGGAAAAACAGAGGTTTCAGAACCAACACCCTGAAATCAAACGAACACAGAGAACGGAGTTTACTTCCGAATCAGGATCCGAAACCTGATATAGAAACTAGACAGAACTAGCTTTCCAATGGTATAAGGATACTCTCCTGATTCTCACGGGTTCGACGGGAATCCTCCCTTGAAGCAGACTGATCGCAGATTCGAATCTGCAGAAACCACTCTCACGAAAACAACGATAACTCAGCGAAAACTCATCCAAATCACACACGGTTTTCGCCTACGGCAAGAGGAAAGATCAGAGACCTTACCCTCTAAGTTTCACTCGAATCCGACCTGAAATCTCCTGCCGTTTGACTCCTCCAAAACCGACGGCCACCTCCTCCAAAACTCAAGAGAAACCCTAGTTCCTCTCAACTCTCTCTGATTCTTTCTCTGCCTATTTTCTTCTGAAAAATACGGCCACAGAAACCAATGCACGCTTATAAACACGAGCCCTAGGCTCCCTAAACCGGCTTGCCAAACCAAACGATTGATTTTAAAACCAAACCGCAATTAAGGTTGTCGATCGACACCCACTGATGGTGTCGATCGACACCCCTTACCAAAATCGACATTCTGGTTTTGGGATGTTACAATTTTCCCCCACTAAACTGGATTCATCCTCGAATCCCGCAAAAACACGTCCATACTAGACTACTCTCTGGCCCGCACCGGCCAATACCACAAGAGATTCTCACATAATCTCAGAGGTCCACATCTAATCCTATGTTTATACGCACGTTTTTCAGACATTTATTACGTTTGACTCATCCACACACTCTAGGGAACCACCGTCCCCTCGGGAAACCACCGTCTCCCCGCACTATAGAGGAACCACCGTCCCAATATAGGCACTCTGTACTATAACGGAGACCACCGTCTCGGTATAAGTACTCAGGAAACCACTGTCTCCTGGAGAGAACCACCGTCTCTCAACATGTATACTGGAAACCACCGTCTCCAATACATACCCTGGAAACCACCGTCTCTAGCACATGAGTCATCCGTAATAAATTCTAACACGTCTATAAATATCAGCGACTAGGTCACCTCACGTGGTCTAAACTCGATACTCCCACTCGGAATATCCACACAACACGACCCGCACTGATCAACACAATCGAAAAGTCGGAACCACAATCCGATAACAATAGAAATATAAGAAATCCATCTCGTCTCACAAATCTCAAAAATATATATCGTTACAACGAAGCGAAAAATACATGAATCGAAACAACAACACTGGCACAAAGGCCAAACGAAACTAGAACCACAAAGAAAGCTAAGCTCAAATGGCGACCTGCTTGTCGAACCACTTCCTGAACTTCAGCTTCATCTTTGCCTCTGGCTCCCAAGTCTCCTCCTGGCAACCGCCACAATCCCACAAAATACACAACAACGGAATCTCTTTCCGGCGCAACTCCTTGACCCTCCCCTCGAGAATCCTCACAGGAACTGCCGGAACCGACAAAACCGGCTGAAGATCCACAGGAATCTCAGGCACCAACTCCTCCGACTCATGCAGGCACTTCCTCAACATCGACACATGAAACACCTTATGAAATGTCTTCATGATCGGAGGTAACTCAAGCCGATAAGCCACTGGTCCAACACGCTCCACCACCGGGAACAGACCCATAAATCTCGGACTGAGCTTGTTCTCTGCTATGGATCTGTTAGGACCCCTCAACATCGCCATCTTGAGATACACACGATATCCCACTGTAAACTCAAGCTCACGTCTCCGCTTATCCGCATAACTCCTCTGTCTATCCTGAGCTTCCTTCATGTTCAATCTCACGATTCAGATCTTCTCTGTTGTTTCCTTAACATAGGTAGCTCCATGAATACTGAGCTCCCCCACTTGTGTCCAGCATAAAGGCATCCTACATGGCCTCCCATACAGAGCCTCGAAAGGAGCCATACCAATACTCGCCTGGAAGCTGTTATTATACGCAAACTCAACCAAACTCAGATGATCTGCCCAATGGCCATCATCTGAGTTTGGTTGAGTTTGAATAGTCTGAATAGTCCTCTCTGACTGCCCATCAGTCTGCGGATGATAAGCCGTACTCATATGCACCTTAGTGCCCATATCTGCCTGCAACGCACCCCAGAACTCTGATGCAAATCTGGGATCTCGATCCGAAATGATACTGGCTGGAACTCTATGTAACCTCACGATCTGCTACACAAACCTCTTAGCCAACTTAGCCGCTCCATCGGTCTTCTTAATAGCCAAGAAGTGCGCAGACTTAGTCAACCGGTCCACGATAACCCAAATAGCATCATACGTCCGCGAAGTAGGCAAACCAACTACAAAATCCATCGTAATCATATCCCACTTCCACTCCGGAATGGGTAGACTCTGCAATAAACCGCTCGGAACCTTGTGCTCTGATTTGACCAACGAACACGTGCTACACTTGGGCATAAAAGCAGCCACATCTCTCTTCATCCCGACCTAGTGATAATACCGTTTGAGATCCCGGTACATCTTGGTCGCATGAGCCTCGCTCAGAATCTCGTGCCGCAATGCCTCATCACGAGGAACACACACTCGACCATGAAACAACATCGTCCCATTCGAAGAGACTACAAACTCATAATCCACGGCTCTCGAAAGCCCAATCAAACTCTGATCACTCTGCTGAGCCACTCTGATCCTGCTAAGAAGATCTGCCTGATAAACTGCCTCTAAGCCCAAAGGCTCCTCCGAAATCGTACAAAGACGCAACGTGCTGATCTCGCCCACCAAATCCTCGATCTCCTGCTCACGGGCTGAATCGAACCTCCGCCGACTCAAGGCATCTGCTACCTGATTAGCCTTGCCCGGATGATAAATGATCTCCAGATCATAATCCGCCAGCAACTCAACCCAGCGTCTCTGTCTCATATTCAGCAACGGCTGAGTAAAGATATGTTACAGATTCTTGTGATCCGTAAAAATCTCCACTCTCCCTCCATAAAGATATGACCTCCAGATCTTCAGAGCGAACACCACTGCTCCCAACTCTAGATCATGCGTCGGCCGATTACGCTCACTACCCTGCAACTACCCCGAAGAATAAGCAATACTCGACCCTCCTGCATCAAACGCAACTCAGACCAACTTTTGAAGCATCAAAATACACGGTGTATGGCTTCCCCGGCTCGGGTAATGCCAACACCGGCGTACTAGACAACATCTCCTTGAGTCTCGCGAAACTCTCCTCGCACTCCGGCGACAAGACAAACGAAACCTTCTTACCAGTCAGCTTCGTCATCGGGTGTGCCATACTCGCAAATCCCTTGACGAACCTCCGATAATAACCTGCCAGACCAAAGAAACTCCTGATCTCGGTAGCACTGCTCGGTCTAGGCCAATCTCGAATAGCCTCAATCTTAGCCGGATCCACAGAAACTCCCTCTGCAGACACAAAATGGCCAAGAAAAACCCATCTCTCGCTGCCAAAAACTGCAGTTGCTACACTTAGTATACATTTTCTGATCCCGAAGCTCCCCAAGAACTTACCGCAAATGAGCCTCATGCTCCTCGGGATCCCTCCTATCCATCAAGATATCTACTATAAAACAAACGCGTCTAGATAATCCTCGATCACGACGCAGCCTCTGGTGCTTACCACAAGCATATTCAATAAACAAAAGGCATAACCCCAACTCGAAATGCCCAATACTTGCCTAGTTTCATCTAGTACTGACGATGCGGCATTCTTAATCCATCTAGGTATGGCGGTCAATCGTACAACAATCACACAAGAACATGTACAATCGCCCGTCCGTCCAGGCTATAACAAATCCAAACTAGGTCTGGCAGTTGATTGTACAACAATCAAACAAGAACATGTACAATCGCCCGTCAGTCCAGATTTGGATCTCCCGAATGCTACATCTATTACCAGAACTCAACATAGGCCCAGCCTTACCAGCGATACTTCGACTCACCACTTGAGCCTCCCGAATTGTCTATCACAGACCATAAACTTGACTGTTCCAGCCAACACTTCACGAGATTCCCACTCGTTCCACACCCGTCCAACATGGACAAAATCCTGGCCTGACCTGGCCCATACCACACGAGATCCTCCCCTGATCTCTGAGGCTCCCTCTAATCCACACACGGAACATACCGCTCGCACTCTCGAGACACCACCCTCGAGCCAACGGTATCTGGGAATCTCACATCCCTCGCCGCTTATTCTGGAAACACGCTTCCCAATAAGCACACAGGAGGGCACACCTCTCCTCTGATTAGAGCCGCCTTACGTGGTATAGTCTCGATATTCCCAGCCCAGAATATCCTCATAAAAAAAAAATGACCAACCATGGTCAACACATATAGAACACATAAAAGGGTCACTCGCCTCAAACTCATACGAAAATAAATAAGGAACACCATCTTATAAATTTTCAGAAATGTAAATCGTTTAAACACCAACGAAATACAAAATCCAGGAACAAAACTCCAATGCTCAAAAATCTAAAACTGGAAACAAAACCAAAAGAAACAACACCAGCTCAATCCTCGAACTGCTCTTCTAGGCCCTCGACCGCTATGAGAGCCTCCACCAGCTCTGCCTTCGAGGCATACCGGGAAACCATGCTAGGCTTCTCCAGCCTGATCCGAAGTCCTGCCACGAACTTGCCCATCTGGGCTCGCTCCTCATCCATGCCGCTACTCGCATAGACCACCAGCCTGCTGAACTCGGAATCATACCCACGCACTGATCGGTTGCCCTGAACCCGACTCTGGAACTGCAACTCTAACTGCTCCACAGCTTCTTGAGGAAAATATCTGGCATTAAACTCGCCCAAGAACTCTCCCTAAGTCCACAATGTTCGTCTTCTTCTGGCTTGCACTCCTGACCACCAGAGACGAGCATCGCCCTCTAAGAACTCCACCGCTAGATCCACACAGAATTCATCAGGACATCTGAGAATACGAAGTCTTCGTTCAACCCTGAATCTCCACTCATTGGCTTCCTCTAGCCTCCCACCACCCGAGAAAGACAAAGGCCCCATGAGCACCAACTCGTTAGACCATGCAAGATACTGCTCCCTCCGGGCCTCCACTGGAGTCTGCACTGGTACCGCACCCGGTAACCGCTCTAAAATCAAGGTTAGCATCTTAGACACCTGATCCTCTGGCTCCTGAACTCCGCCTGAAGCATTACCCGCACCCGGGTCTCTTGCCGCACCCGCAGCTCTAGCACTGACTCCCGCTCTAGCTGGACTAACCGACACACTGACAGTGCCTTCTGACAACTCCTGATACACTGGCGAACCGACCACCTGATCCGAAGACTCACTCTGAACCGACCACCTGAACCGACCACGACCACGACCCCGGCCTCCACGGCCACCAGCTCTGCCACCACGGCCTCTCGGAACTCTAGCCATCACACACTGCACTTATCACAAGCGCACACTAAGACACAAGGTCTCACAAACCAAAAACACAAAACAAACGACTTACCGCGGAATCTCTTTAAAGGCTTGAAGAGGATGATTCTAAGACTATAATTGACTAAGCACACATAATAAATTTAAACACATATTCTCAGTTCATCAAAATCACTACTAGCCCTAGAACCGTAAGGGCTCTGATACCAAAATGTAACACCCGGTTTTTTTTTTTTAAATGCGGAAATTCTCATAAATAGTAATCAATAACCAAATCAACTCCTAATCCAATTCAGGAAAAGCAATAATGAAATCTAGCAACCTAACCGGGTTTACTAGAATAAACAAAACAGAAAAACAACAGCAATCCTAATCATCCTCATCCTCAGACCGTGATTCCGCGGTCACACTTTCCCTTTTTCCTTTACCTGCAACACAATTGGGAAAAACGAGTTGCATAAGTATTTCATAAATACTTAGTGAGACGGTCGTCCCATCTACAGGCCAATTACTCGAATAAAGAAATACATGAAATACCAGAGTTATAAAACAATGCACGAAACAAGCAAACAACAGAAACAGGACCAGCAGGTCCCATGTCGATCGACAGGAATCAATCATGTCGATCGACAGGCTTACACGACCCCGTGTCGATCGACAGGAAGAAATCCTATCGATCGACAGGGACCTGGCTGTTCGAAGAAGATTGGCCTATCCTCTCATGGTCGAATCTCTCCGTCCAAATCGACCACCTGCGATTACCATTACCAAAAATCCACCAAAACACACAGCAAACAATCATATAACATCCATTCCTCAATCCAAGGACCTATGGTCGCGCACTCACCTCGGGAACGGCTGAACAAGGAAAACCCCGACTGAAACAGAAGGGTATAACTCGCGACTCTTTCACCAAATCAAGTTATGAAAACTGATCTGGAAACTAGACACCGAGAGCTTCGCAACTGTGTATAGAACGCCTCCTAACTCCAAACAGATCGACGGGAAAACAGCCCGCAATCTCGCTAACCGAAACAGGAACGCCTCCTAACTCCAAACAGAGGTTTCAGAACCAACACCCTGAAATCAAACGAACACAGAGAACGGAGTTTACATCCGAATCAGGATCCGAAACCTGATATAGAAACTAGACAGAACTAGCTTTCCAATGGTATAAGGATACTCTCCTGATTCTCACGGGTTCGACGGGAATCCTCTCTTGAAGCAGACTGATCGCATATTCGAATCTGCAGAAACCACTCTCACGAAAACAACGATAACTCAGCGAAAACTCATCCAAATCACACACGGTTTTCGACCCTAGTTCCTCTCAACTCTCTCTGATTCTTTCTCTGCCTATTTTCTTCTGAAAAATACGGCCACAGAAACCAATGCACGCTTATAAACACGAGCCCTAGGCTCCCTAAACCGGCTCGCCAAACCGAACGATTGATTTTAAAACCAAACCGCAATTATGGTCGACACCCCTTACCAAAATCGACATTCTGGTTTCGGGATGTTACATAACTCATTCAATCTCTTTTATCACATGACCGCAAATAATTTTGCTTCAACTTCGAATTTTAACTAATAATGTCAAATTATTTTTTTTAAATGAGTAATTAACATGTTTACTTAGAGAAAGCCATAAACATTAAAAAAGCATTTGAGAAACAAAATCTTACGAATATTATTATTGTAGAAAAAGTTTATAATTTTTTTTAATTTTTGTTATAACAAAAATTTAACTAAAAAAAAAAAACTCCTTAAATTTAGGACCTTAAGCGGTGGATTCACTGGCTTGTCCTCTGGGACGGGTGTACGAGTCAAAGAAATTCCCAAAGCCTCTCAAAGATGTAAAATTGTGCTTCTGGAGGAATGAGCAACCACATATATTACCACGGATTATGTGTAATGACTTTAGTTTCTTTCTGGTCTCCTAGGTTCCACATGAATGAATCAAGTAAAACAGCCATTTTCCTTTAGAAACAAAACTGAAGTCTGATCATTAGTGTTTTTGTAATGACTGATTCTTGTATCTTTGGTTTGGTCCATCATTTCTTTTCTGAACAGCTAGAGTATGTTTCTCTGCTTCAATCTATTTTCTGTGTGCCTAGCTCTTACTGAAGATAATTGTTGGTGCTATGCATGCCTGCCGTTTATACAATAACAAACGTTTAAGTCATTGTTGATACAACCAAAATGATTGAATTGGATAACACAATTGCAGTGACTAGGCAAGTTTAATTCATATACATCGGCCATGTCAAATTGAGATTCCCTTGGCGTTTTTCCAAACATATCAGCAACTAATGCCAATTGGTGGGGTTCTCTTTCTTGCTAATGTTCTTGTATATATATTATTAAGCTACAAAACTTGCTAGTGAAACAATTGAAGAACATACTAAAGTTGTTAAACCAAGAACAAAAATCTTGACATTGACACTAAACTACTCAAATTCTAACCGTTACATTTGCCATCTCTGGCGGCCCAATACGGAAGTGGAGCTTGGATAACGATAGGATCACCGGTAACTGGATGATCCAATGATAAACTCTCCGCATGAAGCTCATGCCCTTCCAATGTTTTTCCTCTCCATTCACACACTCCATGATACTTTACATCTCCTCTTATCGGTATCCCAAGATACTGACAATGTAGCCTTATCTGATGCGTCCTCCCACTTCGCGGAAACGCCCTAACCACAACAACATCATGGTCTCCATGACAACCAAACTCCGGTTCCCCTTCGACTACAATCATCGATTCTTGGGACGTTTCGGGTTTTTCTCCGTTTACGGATACAACTTCAAACGTCATCTCCATATCTCTAACTACTGACCCACCCGGTAAAACTCGACCAACGTCCAACGCAGCATAAACTCGCCACGCTCCGTGTTTAGACCGTCCATGACCCGACCTTATCGTAACCTTACACCAATTCGGCGATACCCCCATCGAAAGAGCAATGTACGATTTCCGAATCTCGTGTTCTGTGAACGCCTTAACAAGCTTAGCAGCGACTTTATGTGACTTAGTAATCAACATCACTCCACTAGTATCACGATCTAATCTATTCGCGAGATGATATTCATTCGAAGAATCTAAGAAAAACAGAAAAAAAAACACAAATCAATTGATTCGAATTTGAAAATTATCGATTTGTTCTACTGAGAAATTTAGAGATGTAATCACTCACCAGCAAGAAGGAGACGAGGAACAGAGGAGAGAACAGCTTCGCAGTAGATTCCTTTAGGTTTGTTAACAGCCATGAGGTATTCGTCTTCGTAAAGTATATCGTCTCTTGTGAGATTGTACAGACTCGATTTCGACGATGCTTCCATTGCTCTCCGTAATTCAATGTCTTTCGAAATCGGAGGCGGTGGTGCGGAAATTGGTTTTGGGTAATCCTGATTCGTTGTCTGGAGATTTCGTCGAGCGTCCATGGCTTTGATCGAGATTGCGATATAGGGTTTTGTCAATTTTGTATTTACAGAGAAAGAAAAGAGATTTCGAAGGAGAAGAGAAGGAAACAAATTCTGGAATGGTGTTGAGAAGCCGGAGAAAGATCTGCGATGGTGTTCACGAAATCAGAGTTTTTTTTTTGTTTTTTTAATAATAAAAATCTAATGAAAACCCAGAATTGTCCTATATAGTTCTTCTTATTTACAAGTAAACCTACCCAACCAAAACCCAAACCGAGACGGTTTCCCAAACCGAGACGGTTTCTGGAATTCACGGTTTCTTTTTCAAACTGTCGAACGGTTCACTTCTAATTAAGAAGAAATCCCCAATTCTCAGGAATCAAATCCCTAATTCTCAGCCTTCTCCTCCGACGAAATCTCCTCTTTTCTTTGGATCTGTTCTTCAATTTCTTCCAAAACTTCGATTTCTTCTTCTCTTCCTCTTCGAATTTCTCTCTTCTCTTCCTCTCCATTCTACAATGCCGCCTAATACCAGAAGTGGGAAATCCCCAAAGAAGGCCGAGAAGAAACCTCGGGATCCTCCTCCGTCGAAGAAAGCTCCGGCTGCGGCGGCGGCGGCGGCAACTTCTAAAGGAGGTGGGTCGAAACGTAAAGCGGCCGAACAAAGCGAGGGTCGCAATGTCCGAGAGAAGAAAAGCACACCGGCTCTGTCTTCAAATCTTCGACTAGGGTTTTCAGAACCGCCGGCTGTGCCGCCTCCACAACCATCTCTTCAGCCTCCGGCTCCGGCCTCGACCTCCGGTTCAACGTCGCAAAGGGTAATAAGATTTTTGTGAATATTTGCTATATATACTAGTTGTACTGTATTTGCTATTTATACTAGTTGTACTAGTTAGTAGGATAGTTTCATTTGTAGTAATGACTTGAATTTGGCATAATGACTTGAATTTGGAGAGTATGAACTAATGATTTGTTGAATTTGAGGTTGTTTAGGAGATAGTAGGATGTAGTTGTTCTAGTTGTATTGGTTTTATCAGTAATACTAGTTGTTCCAATATCACTAGTATTACTAATAAAATGGGACAACTAGCACAACTGAAGTCCCAGTATTCCTAGTAGGTCTAGTTGTACTGATTTTAGTAGTAATACTAGTAATACTAGAACAACTAGAACAACTACATCCTTTTTGTGCTAGTTGTTCCAATATTACTAGTAGTACTAGTTAATCAGTACAACTAGAACCCTAGTAGGACTACTAGAACGATTTGATTGGTAATAGTAGGACGACTAGAACTATTGCATGAGGACAACCAGGACTACTAGGACTACTTTATTGGTAATAGTAGGACTACTAGAACTTTTCATGAAGATAACCAGGACTACTTGATTGGTAATAGTAGGACTACTAGAACTACTTGTTGGTAATGAAACTTTCTGTGTGTAGGTGATGATGCTGCCTTCAATGCAGCTGCGGCAGAGTTGGCTGCATTGAAGGGGAAGGCTGCCGAGGAGGAAGAGGCTGCAGAGAAGAAGAAGGCTGCCGAGGAGAAGGCAGCCAAAGAGAAGAAGGCTGCCGAGGAGAAGGCAGCCAAAGAGAAGAAGGCTGCCGAGGAGAAGGCTGCCAAAGAGGAGAAGGCTGCCAAAGAGGAGGAGGCTGTAAAGAAGAAGGCAGCTTGGGAGGAGGCTTTGAAGAAGAAAATTGCCAAGGCGAAGGAGGCTGCGGACAAGGCTGCTGCGGAGAAGAAGGCAGCCGAGGAGGAGGCTGCGAAGATGATGATGAGAAGGTTGGATGAGGAGGAGGATTCAGATGAGGATGAAGAGGATGAGGATGAGAAGAAGGAAGATGATCCGGATGAGGATAAGAAGAAGGAAGATAATGAGGATGAGGATGAAGAGGATGAGGAAGATGAGAAGGATGAGGAGATGGATGAAGGCAAGGATGAGGAGAAGGATGAGAATGAGGATCTCGATCCGACTCAACCTCCGAGTCAACCTCCATATACTCAAGAAGAAGCATTGCAGGTTAGTAATAGTAGGACAACTAGAACTACTGTGTTTGTAATACTAGGACTACTAGTTTAACAATTTTGTATTGTTTTCCAGGAAAGTGAGGCCACTCAAGAGACGCAGACGCAGACTCAGCCTCAGCCTCAGCCTCAGACTCAGTCTCCTATCCGTCAAGAGGTATTAATGAGTATTACTAGTAAGATTGGTATTACTAGTATGATTAGTAGTACTCTTACAGTTTTGTATTTTTCTCAGGAGTCTGTTCCGATGACGCAAGAGGAGAAGGATGCTCAAGCTGAAGCGAAGAAGATTGCAGATGCTCTAGCTGAAGAGAAGAGGATTGCAGATGAATACTTTGGTAAGAAATGGTTTGTTTTTAAATTATGATTTTTGTGTTACTTGACATAAAACTTAATGATTGGTTTTTTTATTGTAAGGTCAGCCGAGTCAACCGATCCCCGAAACTCCGGAAATCAAGCCTAGTATGAAGAAGCAATTGAAGAAATGGATTGCGAGGGCTAAAACTCCTAGGCCAAAGAGGGAAAGCAAGCCTTCTCGTGCTTTGAAGACCCCTTATGTTCCTAAGTGACTTTCGTAACTATTTATGATGTGTTGAATTTATGTGGTGTTGAACTTATGTTGTGTGTTGAATTTATGTTGCTATGAATTTTATTAATATTATGTGTTGAATTTTATTTTCGGTACAACTAGGAATATTGGTACAACTAGCATAAAACAGATGATCAATAATGAATTAAACACGTGTGAGCCAAAGATTGGTATTAAAAACGTGCGCGCCGCCAAATGGACACGTGCGCCGCCTTTTCATTTTGTAGTTGTACCAGTTGTCTAGTTGTACCATTTTCTACCTAGTTGTACTTTGGGTTTTTTTAAGTTTAATCAGTAGTACCATACTTTATATTTAAAAATTTTAGTAGTACTTCGAACATTTACTATATAAACTACATTTAACATAATCCCATGCCATAAAATTTATAAAAATACTATTTTCAGTCATTGGTCATGTTAGTGTGGTTAAGTTTTTAAAACAAACCTTAGAAGTATAAGGCATTTCATGTACACATTAGATGATCATGTAACCAATTCCATAAAATTAAGTTTATTTATGTACTTTATGTAAATTATGATGTTTTAATGGCCTATTTGGTGTGGAATAATGTTTACAAATGTAATTTTACACCATTTTACTAACAATAGCGCAAATCAGAAATATTAGAACGACTAGTACTACTGTTCGGGTACTACTAGGACAGATGGGACTACTTGATTGGTAATACTAGGCCAACTAGAACTACTTCAAATCAACCACATATCCTTTCCCATCAGCACCATTCACTTTGTACTCAAGCAGTTTGCTATTCAGCTCAATGACACCTAACGACTTTGCTTCCTTACACATGCTGTCCAAATGTTTATGAACATGCGGCACCAGTACTTGTGACTCTTGTACTTCTGCGGATTCCTTCCGATATCTGTTAAACCACTCAACAATCTTTCCCAAAATTACATCAAGCATTGCTAATATCGGCAGCTCCCTTGCCTCTAACAGAACATTGTTCATTGATTCAACACAATTAGTGGTGTCTATGTTGTACCTCGCTCCGGGAAAATAGCTTCTTGCCCATTTGCTCACGTCAACACTGTCGTCTAGATACACAGCACAACCAGGATACCTGTTTCTGAAATCAGCATAGTATTTCTTGAACTCAGACTTTTCGTAAATCTGAGCCAAATGTCTGAACTTTTCTGAACATGTGTCTTTCCTTTGGCCCTTGGTTACGTGCGCTTTAACATTTTGAGACAAATGAAATATGCAATAACCATGCGCGGACTTTGGATAGACCTCTTTAACAGTCTTTATGATGCTTTGATGTCTATCAGAAACAAAAACAAGCTCTCGATCATCTGGAATTTGTGTTTTCAACAAATTCAAAAACCACCTCCAACTAGCATCTTTCTCACCATCAACCACACCAAAAGCAAGAGGATAATGGTGTCGATCTGGATCTTGAGCACAAGCAATAATAAGCACTCCACCATATACAGTCTTCAGGTGAGTTCCATCAATAATGATGACTTTTCTCATGGCTTTAAACCCTTCAATGCAAGCTCCCACAGCGATGAAGAGATACATAAACCTTTTCTGCTCATCCACTTTCACTTTTGTCTTCGTACCAGGATTCATCGCCTTTAAAATGTACAAGTAAGAAGGAAGCATAGAGAAACCCTCCTCTGGAGTTCCACGCACATCACTGAAAGCTTTCATTTTCCCTCTCCGAGCTGTAGAATATGAAACTTCAACACCAACTTTTCGATGCACCAAGCCTACAAGTTCTTTTATTTTTGGCGTTTTGAATGAACCCGGGTAATCTTCATGCAGCACAGATGCAACCAAGCGTGGTGAGCCTCTCGATTTACTTTTCACTGTAACCATTTCCAACCGAGAGCATGTATGCATCTTCCGATATGTTGCAACCGAGAATATATTAGAATTCTTAGGAACTGAAGCTCTTAAGTACCAATTGCAACCAACAGAACGACATTTTACGGCATATACCGTAGGTCTCGTTTCCACAATACGAATCTGAAAACACTCTTGATGCATAGCTCTCTCCACTGTCCGCATCACTTCCTGCTTAGTACTAAATTCTTGACCTAGGGTCAGATTCAAACCATCTTCCCTTTCAGCACTTACAGCCTCTCCTCGTTCAATAGGTGTAATGTCAAGATCACCAGAGTTAAACATTAAAGAATTATCCATATCTGAACTCTGACGAATAGTCACCAACTCACCAAGTGCAACAATACCATCATCATCTACTCTAGCATCACTAGCTGAAACAATATCATCATCATTAGCTCTAACATCACTAGCTCCAACAATATCACCATGATTAACTCTGCCATCACTAAGAAGCTCCTCATTCGTACAAAGATACTGATTACTCTGCTTTTCTGAGACAACTTCACCGACTTCCACATGCAAAAGACTCCTACACTGATCCTGATTAACTTCCATCAAATATCCTAACACATCTTCATCATCCAAGATATATGATGGACTTCTAGGATGCACGATCAATGGAATGTAACTCAGCCAAAGCTTCGTGGTACCTGCATCTACCATAACCTTCCCACAAATTTTATTAACCAGCCGCAAATAACTAACGTCCTCCAGAGTTCCTTTCATCACAATACTAAAAATCTTATCATCTTTATTATTCCATACCACTCCATCTGAATAATATCCCCCATAATCAAAATGTACGACCGTGCCACGATTACTATCCATTGTCCCCTGAAAACAAACAACAAACATCATTATCAAGATTTAGTTGTACCATTTATACTAATTGTACCATAGTAGTCGTACTAGTTATACTAGTCGTCCCATTCTCACTACTCGTACTTCATTTTAGTCGTACTAGTTATACTAGTCGTTCCATTCTCACTACTCGTACTTCATATAAGTCGTACTAGTCATTCTAGGTGTTCTAATTTTTAGTTGTACCATCGACACTATTCGTACCAGTAACGTAGTACCAGTTGTTCTATTTGTACCCAGATTTTAGTTATACAACTGTTGTTCTATTTGTACCCAGATTTTAGTTATACCACTGTTACACTTCGAAAACAAGTTAAATCAGCCAAAAACGGTTTCTTTAATAACAAATAAACGTTGGAGAGAAGGAAGAAGAAGAAAAAGGAGAAAGGAAGAACATTGAAGAGAAGGAAGAAGAAGAAAAAGGAGAAAGGAAGATCATTGAAGAGAAGGAAGGAAGAAGAAGAACAACATAGAGAGAGGAAGAACAAACCTTTGCGAAAGAGAAGGAAGAAACGAGGAGAGAGAGAGAGAGATCCGAGAAGATGGAGAAGAAGGAGAGAGCGAGAGATCCACTTTTGTTTTCTTCTTTGTTCGGTGAATACTCTTGTTCGGCAAAGAGGAAACAAAAATGGGTTGGTTTGATTTCATTTAATTCATTTAATTCTTGGTTGGTTTGAATTAAATGAAAAATGAATTGGTTGGTTTGAATTGGAATTGGTATGTTTAAAAGAGAATAGAATTGAATTGGAATTGGTATGTTTTTCATTAAGGGTAGAAATGAAATTTCCCTACCACCAACACCTTGTAGAATTTTTTAACCCCATTGAGATTTTGCACCCCGTTCTTAACTCCTTTTCAGAATTTCACTGGAAGAGAAGACGATGACATTATTAGCAAAAACGACACCTTTTTGGAGTCTGCTCATAAACCACAAACCCTACTAGTATTTGACAAACTCGAGATTCGAAATCAAAGTTTGTTTCATTTCTTCCTTGTGATTGATTTCGATGTCATCGTTAATCATCAGAAGATCACGAAGCAGATCCATACATCTCTGGAAAACGCATGGAGTCAAAACCACAAGTTGTTTCTCTCCCTCGATTACAGATTCCATTGATTCAGTTTCGGTTTCTGGATTCTCTTCATTTTTAGCTAGGAGCTTCAAAACAACCTCTATTGGGAAAATCTCTCATTTGAAGCAGAGATTTGGTTCCGGGAATGGTTTCGTTTCCATGACTCGACGACCATTGAGCTCTGAAGCTTTCGCTGTGGCTGCGACTTGTGACGGACTTACGGTGGAACGGATCATAGCTAATCAATGGCCGATATTAGACGAAAACGAGAGTGATTGGAAGAGTCACGCTGCAGCAATTGCACAATCCATTCAAGTCATCAAGAGACGATTACAGGTAAAATAAAATCAAACTTTCAAGCTTCCCATTGTGTTAGATAAATGGAATTGAGACTTAGATATTGCCTGTGTATTGGCTTTCTACATTATTGAAGTTTGACATGTTTTTGTTATCACTTGGGCAGTGGAAGAAGCTTTTGGTGAGGCTGAAAGTGTTATCTGCAGAGCTGAATAAGCCTGATATCTGGGATGATACAGTTCATGCTGGTAAGATAAGCCGGGAGCACGGTTCGCTCGTGGGGAAAATGAAAGGAGTTATGACTTTTGAGAGAGAATTGCTTGAACACATTGACATGTTGAAACTCGCTAAAGAGGAGAACGATTCAGAGTTAGAATCGGTGGGACTTTCCACTCATTTCTCAAAAAATCTAGGCATGTGTTTCAGTTTGTAGTTTAAACCCGACTATTCTCAGAGTTGCTAATCTGGTTTCTTAGTATTGATAAAAGAATCAAATCATATTTTATTGCTAAGCCATGGTTATTTATTTATTCTCTGCTGCAGGAAACTTTGAAGGCGTTGATGGACATGAGAAGGGTTTCAAAAGAGAAAGAACTTGCGGCTTTATTATCTGCAGAGAATGATGATTGTTCTTGTTATATCGAGGTGACTCAGAGACACAATAGTGAATGATATGTTCTATATCTGAGTTCATATTAAAAAGCTTGAAGGTTTGTTGAATAGGTTCAAGCTGGACAAGGAGGAACAGAGAGCAACGATTGGGCAGAAATGGTAATGCAAATGTACAAAAGTTGGGCTCAAAGACGCAAATTCTCAGTAACTGTGGTCGAGGAAATACCTGCGGAGTTGGCAGGAATCAAGGTTTGATTTCTTTTGATATATAAATTGAATCTTGCATCATAGAGAGACTTAGATAATTCCCAATCCCAAACCCTAGAAAAATCCGTAATACTACCCAACTCGTTCAGCTCCAATGTAATTTTCCAAGTGTTCTCTCTCTAGCTAACTGATTCAACTATAGTTGCTGAGCTCTCTAGCATAACTACTACTACAAGTCACTTAGGCTAATTACCATGCTCCTGCACTACACTAACATATGAACTTATTAAAATCACATCATAACTCAATTATTCATCCAATTGTGTGGTTTATTCCATTATTCACTGCTAAATCTCATGTTCTGTTTAATGGAAATTGGTCAACTCTATAACTCTGAACCGTTTGGCTTACGATTGATCTAATGTCTTAATTAGCGTGCAACAATCAAAGTGAACGGTAAATACGCGTATGGATATGCCAAAGCAGAAGTTGGAGTTCATAGGCTGGTGCGTATATCCCCATTTGACAGTAAAAAACAGAGGCACACTTCGTTTGCAGCGGTTGCAGTTACTCCAATTCTAGGTGATGGGTCCACCCGTGTGCAGATCAATGACTCTGATCTCCGGATCGAACGGTTCCGTTCTGGAGGAGCCGGTGGACAGCACGCTAACACAACGGACAGTGCTGTGAGAATCACTCACATACCAACCGGCACAACAGCAACTTCTCAGAATGAAAGGTCTAGTTTTAAAGTCTCAATTTTTTTATTTTCCCGGTTTTCGGTTTTCTTCTTTCCCCCTCAAATAAATGTTTTTGATTTTGGTATGCAGGTCGCAGCATATGAACAAGGCTTCAGCAATGGCGGTACTACAATCACGGTTAGACCAACTTGAGATAGTTCGTCAGAAAAAAATGAACGCTGAACATACACAATCACTAACCGAAAACACCTTTGGAAACCAGATAAGAAGTTATGTTCTCCAAGTAAGTAATACTGAATCAACACATTTCCGCTGTAATTCAAGTTTTATCAGCTGAAAAGGAGCTGATTATTCTTTGTTTTTTTTTTTTTTGTAGCCATACAGAATGGTGAAAGATATGAGAACAAACTACGAAGTCTCTGATCCTGACTCGGTTCTCGAAGGAGACTTAGATGGTTTCATCTTGAGCTTCTTATCTTCTTCTTTGGACAAAGATGATACTGAACATTAAGCTTTCTGGATCTTAGGTGTATCTTTGCCGTTTCAGTAGTTAGTTTTTTGGAGGATTGGTTTTGGAGGGGTTTTTATATACATGATTGTCTTAGAGAGTTCTTATGTTACATGAACCTCTTTGTATTACTAAACTCCGAAAAAGAGAGTTCTTACATTACATGACTCATTGTTTTTAATAAAGTTAGTAATCTTCATAAATCCACCAATATTTCTTCTATGTGTATCTATTCCTTAAGTTTCTCTGTAATCCAAAGAACCATGAAACATAGTAATGCCATAAATGAAACACCAAGGTATGATCAGAAGACTCATAACAACAAGAACATGATCAATGTTTTTCATACAAGGCTTCAAGGTGTTTTCCTAGATCCCGAAGTTAAATGATCAATCGAGGAATCTTCTTGCCTCTTGTTCGGAGTAGCAACTTCATCACTACCTCCTTCAGCGGAATTCATCTCGATAAGACTTCTTTTCTTTGGTTTTGTCTTGGCGCTATTACTCTCGTCCTTTGTCTCCTCAGACTCTTTCTCTATCTCCATGGAGGTTTCCACGTTCGATGAAGAAAACAAAGGCGGTTCTTGCCCGCTAAGACGACAAAAAACGCGTTCTACAGTTTCATTTATCTCTTTCCCTAACCCTTCCTTCTCAAGTATCAATTCCCAAACTGATTTCGACGCCTTCTCCAACACCGGACCTCTACACACACACAACAACAACAACAAAACAAGATTAAACCAGGCAAATAAGCTGATACTGCAGCTCCGAGGTATTTAGAACATTACTTATCATGAATAGCATACATTATCCAACCAGCTCCAAAATTAACCATACTGAGAACTAGCTAACCAAAATCAATGTAAGTGTGTAAAAAAGAGGAAGAATCTTATTACTCAAGTTCTTGACGAAGAGCATCAAAGAGTTCACGTTTAGTCTGTTTCTCAGCACCAGGTGTGTTAAGAACTTTACTCTCCTCTGCCATTTTAATCGTTGTGCTCTTTAACTCTTCCTGTTCAGAATCACAAAGACAAAACATTTCACTCTAAAGACCAAAAAGCCCCAAATCGCAAGAAGAAAACTAAACCCAGAAATTACATTGGCTTTGAGCTGATTGATGATCTTCAATCGAAGGGAATCGATGGTCCCATCGTTCATAAGAGATTCAAGTACGTCTTCTGGTGTAATTACTGAAGAAGACGACATTCTTCTTCCAAATCCCTAACTCAAAACCCTAAAAAAGTGTTTCTTTCAACAACCAAACACACACAGAATCGTAAAATTTCAGAACTGGTTCGTTCGAGGGAGAGGAGATCGGAAAATTTCGACCTCCACCTTCCTTTTTAATGTGTATTGTGCTCATCCTCATTCGGTTTTTACTTTAACCGAATTAAACCAAACTAATTCATACTGAACCGGGATTTGTGTCTTATTTGCTAATGAGTGATTTACAACAATAATAAAAAAAACATGATGGGGAAAATTCGAACCATTAGATTAGAACTATTTGATTAATTAAAGCATTATAAATTTTGTTATGGTTCTCTTAGCTAATTTCTCTAAATTAATTTCAGACTAAACCGGGAATGGGTCTAATTTGTAAACCGTCACATCCATCTCACATTTCTTTGAATATTCTTTCCCTCTGCCTTGTGGTTTTCTGAATCCTTGGTCACACTCAATCGTTTCGTCTTTTTTTAGCAGAATTTGGGAAATTTGGTCTCTTCTAGGGTTAAGACTTTGCGACTTTGATCTCTTTGGTGAAGCCATGATGAATCTCCGTAGCAGAAGAGTTCAATTTCTTATCTTAGCCATCGGAATCGTCGCTCTCAGTATCACCGGTACTTCAATTTCTCTTCTTCTTCTTCTTTCGACCCTAATTCCTTTTGGATACTCAAATTGAATCAATCCTGGGCTTTAGATTAGTTGGAATTTTGTCGCCTTCTCAGGAACTTGTTCCTCAAAGTGCTAAATCAATGTCGAGATCTCGATTTCGGATCTAAGTTTGTAGTCAATATTCCGGAGACTTCGATTTTCAAATCCAGAAATTTCTATCTACTACTCTTTCCTTGATCTGGGTTTGGATGAAATTTCTATTTGGCGTTTAGATTATATTCGGTTTAACTTGATTTATGAATTTCTTATGTGATTTTTTGTATTGTTTGATCTCTTCTTTTTTATGTTAAACAGCTGAAAAATGTAGGGAAATTGTTGGACAAGAAGCTGCATCAAAGAGTGGACAGTTTACATTCTTGAATTGCTTTGATATGAGTTCAGGAACCGTAGCTTGTGCGGTTAAAGAAGGCGTGAAGCTGTATTTCTACAACATAAGATCTATTCACGTCGAGAAAGCACGGAACATTGCAATCGAGAAAGCCTTGCACGAGGCGTTGGTAAAAGGCATGGCTGCAAACGAAGCAGCCAGAGATGCTCAGAACATGGGCGCAAAAGCGGCTAAACTGGCAACCCGGCAAGCGAAACGGATCATAGGACCGATAGTAGCTGCCGGATGGGATTTCTTTGAAGCGCTTTACTTTGGAGGGACGTTAACCGAAGGGTTCTTGCGTGGTTCGGGAACTTTGGTTGGTGCTTATTCAGGAGGGTATGTGGGTGAACAGAGATTCGGTAGATTCGGTTATCTTGTTGGGAGTCACATTGGGAATTGGATCGGTGCACGGGTTGGACTTATGGTTTATGATGTTGTCAACGGTGTAAACTTTTTCCTTGAGACTTATCAATCTGGAGAAAGCTTTGTAGATCAGTCTACTTATGAAACTTCTGAGGATCAGTCTACGTTTGAAACTTCGAGTTACGAGCTCTAAAAGCTTCCCGGATTTTACGTTTATGGATTGACAATGACCGAAGAAGCTTCTGAAGACGAGTCGGATGGAATTTGAAAGGTGTAGGGGATTCTGGGATGTATGTTTGTGATACATTTGACATAGTTGTATAGACTAAAAGAGTTTCAAGATGATCAGTTTGCTGATGTATGATATATATTAAGTTAAAAATTTGTTATACGATTGAAATTGGTTCAGTTTGGTTTGACTGTGATTTGTTATATGATTGAAGTAGCATAAGACTTTTGTTTCAGGCTTTCTTGAAAGTGAGGAATTTGTTTAGACCACCTCGATCTTTTATTAATTTGCGTTTTGTATTTTTTTGGACGTATTTTGTAAAGGATTAATTTGTAAGATAACCAACAAAAAAATTATAATTAAGAGAATAGCCAAAATTACCTTATGTGGCATGATTCTTAGCCATTAAATTTAGGTCAATAAGTTACTTTTATAATTGTAAAAGTTTTGTTGATTATTCATGCTAATTTCCCTTTTGTAAATAAGTTAAATGAGCAAGTGCAACTTAGTTTTTTTTTTTTTTTCATATGAACCAGTCTATTGTACATATATAATAAGCAATACATATTTACAAAAACGCTTCCGACTACAATATAGAATAAGCATATTTAGAATATCAAAATGCGTCTATCTGTGAAATCGTAGATAAAATCTTTGTATTTTATCGAATTTAAAGTGCCACACTAAGACTATGACTGAAAATTTATGTATTTTTGTATTCTCGTAATTCCTATTATATAAACAAATAAAGATGTACATAAGTGAATGTATAATATGAAAATATAATTACTCTCTCCACTCTTGCTCCTATCCTTCTCTTACTTTAAAAAGGATCAACACCACTAAGTTCAAAAAGAAAAAAGAAACACCACTTTAATAAATAAATATACACATTATATACACATTATATACTATTATATATACTTATTATTTATTTATAATGTATATGTGTGCCATGTGTGTGCGTGTGTGTTCCTGTGTGTGCACATGAATGTGCGTGTGTCCGTGTGTGTTATCGACTTATGTATCATACAAACATAAAATACTAGTTTTTCTATGAACTTAGTCTAATCTCGAGTGCAATGATGGATTTTAGTGATAAAGAAGGACCTTTACTCATAACAGTTTTTTTTTAAAAACACCTTTTAGAAAAAAAAAATCTTTTTCTTTTAACTCTGAATATGTACTAAGACGATATCGTTTGATAAAAAGGGACACCTAAACTACCACAAAAGCTAGAGACCTATAACCTCTTTGGACTCCAAAGCAAAAATCACCTTACAAAATTTGATATTGGAAAATGTCATGGGATAGTGTAATTAGATAATTTTAAACTTTATCATCGTAATGTTGGAAAATGTGTTCAAAACCATATGATGTTTACAACTTGGATTTTGTTACCACATTAATTAGTCATCACTCGAGCACAATGTGTTCTTCCTAAGACAACCACTACTTTAACTACCAATTAGAGTGGCTGAGGTTAATCTTTTGTCCATATAAAAAGTTTATAAAATCTTAAGAAATAAGAAAAGGTGGAATACAAATACTATTTAGATTGTAGGTTTTCAATGTAGCATTGGGGCATCCGACATTTTGTTTCCATTGATCTTGAGGGGTCAATAATCTTTAATAATCTTTAGTCAATAATCGTAACAGAATATCAATGTCGAGTAGTCGCGTCAGGCTAGTTGATGCTAAAAGTTGCTAGACTTTGTTATTTTCCATTATAAAACATAATCTATTCTGTTGTTAACATTCCACCATATATGTACTCAAGTACTCAACCATACATAGTTTTCCTTCATACTTAAATTTTTTTTAATCCGACATTGGTAAATCAAACCCGATAAGAATTTTTTGAAAATCTACCTCGCATAAAGAAAAAACAAAGTCCATTCCAAGTAACCATACGCACAAAGGCTTTTATTGGAAATGAACGCTCTCAAACTTTGCGAGTTTACACCTTAAAATCAAAATTTTCTTTCAACTTAAGCACTCATTTTATGTTAGTAATGATATTAATGAAGATCAAGACAAACAAGTGTGGGGGGAATAACTATAATCAGCTCTGTAACAAGCCACTCGATTTCTCTTTTGCAATACCACATGATCGAAACTATTTCGCTCCACAAAAAAACTAGAGGAAGAGTAATTTTATCGTTATTGGAAGTTAAGGTCATATATATATATATTTTGGCTGTAAAGAGGGAGGAACCTCCCATTGTTTAGTAAAAAGGAAGATTACATTTGAACATGTCTCGAGGTCGCAACCCCGCTAACATCCTCTAACAATAATAAATCAACATCGTCCGGAACGGACTCAAATAAATGCAAACCTAAAAGTAATGAAAACGCATAGTTTGCTAAATAATACTATATAAAAAGGGTTAAAGAGGCTACTTTGTCGTTGACAAAAAGGGTACTTAGTCAAGGTGCATTCTATATTTAAGGTTGAGTATTTGTTAGAGACATAAAAATAAAATCATGAGAGAGAACTTTAACGTCCCGACCGCCATCGTCAGTGAGCCTCCATGTATTCTCTATGCATGTGAACCCCACTCTCGATCGATGATCGATGCGCTAGTTTAGAAGACTCGAAAGACTTGTTTAAAAACAATGCAAATCACCGCAATATTATTTTTTATTTGTTTTGTTCTCACTCACTATAAGAAAACATCATGTTTTCCGACGGAATTTCCGATGGACATAATATCCGTTGGAAATTTCCGTCGGAATTCCGATGGATTTCCGACTTCCATCAATCCGTCGGAAAGCCGTCACAATTTACTGACGGATTTCCGACGGATACATTCCGAGGGATACGGTATCCGTTACCTTATACCGACAGATTATCAACGAAACTAAGTCGTCGTAATTTTGTAACGGATTTTCGACGGATACGGTATCCGTATACAGTATATGGTATACGTATACGGTATACGGTATCCGGTATACGGAAAACCATCTTGTTATCGCCGGAAGATTTGTGTTGATTCTTTTGATTGTTTGAAAATTATTCTTGAGAAATTTTTTTTTAGAGATTTAGGAGTGTTATATGTCGAATTAGAAGTATGATTGGTCTGATTTCGAACATATATATGAGGATTTCGTGATTGATTAGTAAATTGAACATGAAATTTAGTGATTTAGGGATTATGAGAATTTTAGGAATTTAGAAATTTAAGGATTATGAGAATTTTAGGAATTTAGAAATTTAGGGATTATGAGAATTTTATGAATTTAGAAATTTAGGGATTTAGGAATTATGAGAATTTTAGGAATTTTAGATTTACTTTTATTTTTAATTTAATTTTAGATTAAGTTTTATTTTTAATTAATTTTATTTTAATTTAATTTAGTTAATTAGAATTAATTTTTTTTAATCCGTCGTAAATCCGCCGGAAATCCGTAACCGTATACCGGATTTCCCACATACGGATACGGTATCCGACGGATTTACCCTAATTTTATCCCGCCAAACACATCGTGATCATCGAAAAGGCGGGGGAATCCGTCAGAAAAATCCGACAGAATACGTTCTAATTTTGTACTGCTCATGAGGAGGAGGAGGAGGAGGAGGAGGAATTCTCCGCCGGAAAATTTTTTTTTTTAAAAAAATTGTAATTCCGTCAGAAATTTCCCGCGGATTTCCGACGTATACGGTATCCGGTATACGGTTACGAAATCCGTGATAAATCCGTCGGAATTTGTATTCCGACGGATTTATCACGGATTTTCGTTATTCCAAGATCCGTTGGAAATCCATCGGAAATTTCCGACGGATCTTCAATTTCCGACGAGATAGATCCGACGGTGGAAATCCGTCGAAAATCCCCCTGTTTTCTTGTAGTGACTCACACAGTCAAAAAGATCGCTCTAGCTCAAGCTCACTTAAATTTAGAGTTCTGTCACAATGAGTTACTAAAGATAAATACATTTTGGTGATATAAAACCAAATCTAACTATTTTAAACTTCTTTACAAACACCAAAGAATCTATCATATAACCTATAATATTTAACCGTTAAAGAATCTATCATATAAAATCTTTAACCATTTATGAATATTACTTAATTTTGTAAAGTGTATACGTATAGTTGGCAGTAGGGGTGGGAAAAAAATCCGTTAAATCCGATTCGATCCGCAATTCGTTTCGATCCGAACCGAAAAAATCGAATATCCGTAAAGTTTCGAAGCAAAGCAAATACTAAATTGGGCGATCCGTAAAAAACAAAGCAAATCACAAATCATATTTTAGAAAAGGTCATTATCCAATCCGATCAGTATTATTATATACATATGTATATATATATATATATAATATGTCCATAGATATAGATACATGTACATTTTTTTTTTTAATGACAACTTCATTTCATAGAAGAAGGTCTAGCGAATGCCCAATATATACGTGATGAAAAACCGAGAGCTTATTACAACCAATAAAGCCACATTTCAAAGAAGATAACAATTAAGCATTAAGCAACACGTGGCTGAAGGCTAAACAATGGTCGTCTTCACCAGAACAACTCCGACATTATCACACCGAGTCTCCACCAAGCACCGCCGTTAATGTCAAGAGATTACATGTTCTGACTCAGATACATGTGTTTAACTTAGTCTATGTATTTAATTTTTTTTTTTTTGAGTTTTGAGTTTCTAAAGTATTTTTAACGAATCGGATCGCAGATCGCGGATACTCGTGAAATTTTTCGGATATTCGACTTATAACGGATCGGATCGGATATTCGCGGATATCCGAATTTACGGAGATCCAAAAACTAACGGATCGGATCGAAAAATCAAATATCCGTGTTGGATGAAGCGGATCGCGGATACCTGCATTTTCCCGGATGTTTGCTTCGTGCCCAGCCCTAGTTGGCAGAACTTAAAAGGAGTATACCATATTTTATAATGATTTTGCCCTAAAATATACAAAGTTATGAGAAGACCTTATTTATATATATCGGACCCGTCGAACGTGCACCAACAGTGAGGATGGCAACATCCTCGCATAGTTTCAACTTGGTCAAACTCTCATTATGAACGCCAAACCAAGGTAAACTTTTTAGGGTTAAATAAGTAAAATTTATTTTACATAAGAATAATGATAAAAATAACCTTACAATATTGTTTTACACCATAAAGGATGAGAATTACATAATAGTTAATCATAAACCGTAATTAGTAATTCTAATAACTAACAGGGTAAAAATATTAAATGACACAAATATATTACTCATAAACAAAGATATATATATATATATATATATATATGGAAAAGCGACAATAGTTTTCACTTTTCACAACTGATGTTTGCTAGAAAAAAATGTGTTAGTTTTTCGTAAGTTTGTCATGCCTATGAATTTGCCAAATACAATACCATAAGGTCTTTTCTCGTGTGTTGTCCTCATTTAAACATTGTCGCATGCACCATTGTTTTCTAGAAATTGGGGGGTTACACAGCTAGTTAGCGTTGACCGCCAATGAATTATTTCCTTGTACCGTATGTTAAATAACTAAAACGACGTTATTTAGAACATTTGTTAGAAAAAAAACGACTTAGACGATGTTGTTTACAAAATTTGTTAATTGTTACTATTATTTCTGGCTCAACATCCACATAAAACATCGTAAAGTAATTTGACTCACGGAATCAGAATCAAAATGTGTATAAGCCAAGTTCGGTAAATTCAGATATAACATTTGAAAGTATCATGAATTTATATTCGCAGATGCCCTTAGCACATAAAGGGATCTTAACCAAAATCCCATATAGGTTCAAGAGATAGAAATAATATTTCTTTTCTATGTAACGGACCCCAGTATCTGCCAATAAATAACCATCACTCCATAGTGAGAAGCATCACTCTTAAGAATACTTATAAAAAAAAAAAAAAAGAGCTCACTTTTGTATATTTTTTTCTCGCAAACACTAAAAACATCATAGTGTCGACATGGGTTATTGCCAAGACGACCAGCTAGTGAACACGATCCACGATCTATACTCAAAGATCTCGAAGCTCGAAAGCCTGAAACCATGCGAAGATGTCAACACTCTTTTCAGTCAGCTCGTGTCCACATGCATACCACCAAACCCTAACATCGACGTGACACAAATGAGCGAAACCATCCAAGAAATGAGATCAAACCTCATCAAAATCTGTGGTGAAGCTGAAGGTCACTTAGAACATCACTTCTCTTCAATCTTAACCTCTTTCCAAGACAACCCACTTCACCATTTGGAACTTTTCCCTTACTACAACAACTATCTCAAACTAAGCAAGCTCGAGTTCGATCTCCTGGAACAGAACTTAAACGGTTCTGTTCCAAAGAGTGTAGCTTTTATAGGCTCTGGTCCTCTTCCTCTCACTTCCATCGTTCTTGCTTCTTTCCATCTCAAAGACTCAATCTTTCACAACTTTGACGTCGACCCATCAGCGAATTCGGTGGCGGCTCGTCTCGTTTCGTCTGATCCTGATCTCTCTCAACGTATGTTCTTTCATACCGTTGATGTAATGGATGTCACGGAGAGCTTGAAGGGATTCGACGTTGTGTTCTTGGCCGCTCTTGTTGGGATGGATAAGAAAGAGAAGGTTAAAGTGATTGAGCATCTTGAGAAACATATGTCTCCTGATGCTATGCTCATGTTGAGAAGCGCTCATGGACCTCGAGCGTTTCTTTATCCAATCGTCGAGCCTTGTGATCTCCAAGGTTTCCAAGTTTTATCGGTTTATCACCCAACCGATGAAGTTATTAACTCTATTGTGGTCTCAAGGAAGTTTGGAGGAGATGATCATGATGACATGGATCAAGCTTCTGAGCTCGCGTGCAACTGTTCAAAGATCCACGCGATTATGAACAAAAAGAAAAGCATAATCGAGGAATTCGCAGGCGGCGCTACTGAAGAACAACTTTCTTAGGGAATGACTGTTTAATTACAGTTTTCTTGATCTATCTTTTTTTTTCTCTTTTTAATTATTACGAGGTTCTGAGCTGAAACCTGTAATACCCCAATACCAAAATCACATCATGTAATATTAATTTCGTCCCAAATGCCAGTCGAACACCTCTAGGCTTTCCCAGAGATCTTGATCTTGATCTATCTTTACATGTCTTTTTTACGAAAATGTTGGCTGTATCTTGCTACAGTCTTGTTCTTGTCTTTGTCCTTTTTTTTTTTTTTTTTTTTTCCTACTGTGTTTCTTTGCATCTTATCTGAGATTTGACAATGACCACTTCTTTTTTGTTTGTTGGATTTTGCTTAGTCTATTGCAATTAGCCAAGGGTCAACCAAACAGATTCTGTGAGATGAAGGCTAAAACAAAGCTTGTCCAAGCCACATAATCGATTATTCTTGTCGGCAATAAAACAAAGAAAAAGCAAAAAGATCCCATTACGATAACTATACGATTGGTCGAAACTCTTGCCTCTAGTTACTGTTCAAAGAGAAGACTTTGTGAGATTATATCCCTAAAAGTAGAAAAATCCTATACCATAAGGACATGATTCTTATTTCTCATGTTGGCTAATGAAAAATAGAAGACCTATAGTTTCTATTCTAAGTTCCAACCGCAGTAGCAAAATTTGGAAAATAAAAGGAAACTCTCCTATAAGCAACAATACAACATTCGGATGAAATGAAAACTGACAACTTTTTCTGAGTAGTATTAGTTGACAGTTTCCAGGTTTTAATATTTGATATCTTTCCCGTAAGTATATGAACAAAACCAAAACCGGTAATTGTCTGAACCGCAAACAAAAAAAAATGGCTCATGATGACTGAAAAATGCTTACTAGGTCTGCAAAATTCTTTACTAAGTTACTGTTTGAGGCAGTATCTTGATCTCAGTTTGGCTAAGACCTGTGCGTGTTCCCTTGGAGTTGCCTTACTGCAGAAAACATCATTCCATATCTTCAAAAGCTCTGTTGCCAAAAGAAATCAGTTAGATCACAACAACATTCTGCCGTAAGCTCGTTTACACTATCAGATTAAAGATCGTGGCATGAAATAGATAAAGGGAGTGTACCGTTTTTCTCGGTTGAGGTAAGACACATGACGAGCATGTTGAATCTAGGAACCTTTGTTAGATTCTCAATGTATTTAACAGCCACATCCATGTCTTCACTGTAACATGCAAGAAACCATTAAGCACCAAATTTTTAGCAGAGTTTTCGGTGGACAAAAAAATGCAAAATGGTGGAATTACTCACGCGAAAAAGGAGGCTACGCATTTAATAATGTCAACCAGCACTGGAGAAGTCAAGGCGTTCTTGAAAATCTGAGGTAAAGAGCTCGGAGTCATAACCTGATACATTTTACAAACGCGATGAGTGGCACTGTTGTTTGGGGATTGAATATACATTAGTTTTTGTAGGTGATATGTCAAACCTTCAGCAATTGGGTTTGTAATGCATGGTCGCCAGAAAAACTCCGCCAGAAGTTCTCAAACTCATAAGCAGATTTTGGGGCTTTGATGTTTTTAGAAACTTCAGCCATTGCAAGTGACGCTGCACGAGTAGCAAGTTCTTGTACCGATGGCTTTAGGTCCTGCTTTCTAGAAACCTGGTTTCCCTGTAAAATTAGAATGGGGATAAGCATTGTAGCATCAGAGTGGATTTTGTTGTACCACGTCAGCCTCTATTACCCCACTTAGATTGCCGAAACTTACCGGTTCAGAAGGCTGAGTACTATTTCTCTCAGAAGATCTCGCCTCCTTTTCTACGCTTCTAGGCGTCATTTTCTTGCTGTCTACATGTTCTGTGATAGCTGGAATTTTCTTGGAACCTTGTTTGTTTTTCTCCTGAAGATGTCACAAAAAAGGGTTTACGTAACAAGTTTCATGAGACAACCTTTCAAAAATTTCAACAGGGTTATTTGAAGACAACTTCTGTGTGATAATTTACTTGTGACACTTACACAGACCTATTATATGTGCAATTTTGTACTTCAGATAATATATAACAAACAAATTTTTAGAATGTACCTCAGGTTGGACATTTTCAATGAGCTTCTTCCCCGAACTTTCCTTGCTACTTGAAACAGGCTGAACCATATCCCTGTTCGTTTTGGCCCCTAGGGTCACTGCCTTCAAATTCTTTTCTGTATTTGGCATTTTTGGTTTCTTATCTAAACCCGCTGTTTTAAGCAACTCTTGTGCAGTGCTCTGCATTGCTCCAGTGGCTTTCTGAATGATTTCCTGCTCCGAATACAAAAGGTTAACTTTTGTGAAGTATATGAATGTATCTGGCAAAGACAGAGCGAAGGAGCATATCAAAATATTACTTTCTCGAGCAAAGATTTGACGTCGGCATATTGCTTCTTCAGTTCCTGGCTCTGAGGCTCTAATCTTAAAGCAAACTCAGCATCTGCGATTAATTTTAATCACCTTAGCAGCAAGATGTAAAAAAGAAATTGTATGTATCTTAAGAGCACATAATGAATAAATGGATGACTTGGATGGATACCTTCCTTCGCTTCTTTAAGCATGCCGAGTTCTTTCCTTGCTGTTGCTCGGCGTGAGTATGCTTTTATGTATCGATCATCCAGATTTAAGGCTTCTGTGCAGTCTACCTCGGCCTCTCGACATCTAATGTAAAGAAACATTTACAGAACCAGAAAAAAAAAACTTCAGGATTATCAGGTGATGGAAAACAAGCATTCACAGTCATGACTCATGAATAAGTGAAACGACATTGGACTAGCCTTTTGATTTTAAGGTAAGCCATTGCCCGATTTGCGTAAGCAACAGCATTTGGAGATAAAGCAATGCTCCGAGAGTAACAATCGATCGCCTCATTGAACTTCTTTTGCTTGAAAAATTCATTACCCTGTATTCCGAGAGAAAATCGAATGTGAAGATGGGATCGAGATGATAACAACACATAGCTAATCTTAGCTTGAGGAGAAGTACCTACCTGTTCCTTCTCTGAATTAGCATCCAACTGACTTTCGTCATTCACGAAACTACTCGACAAATCATTCACCGGACCATACTTTTTCACAAAGTCATATTGCCCCGAACCACTCGGTGCAAATTTCTCCCTATTCTGAAAAGCTCAAAACAAGAAATCTCATAAGGAATAAGAAACACAAGACTAGACCTAAACATATTCAACAATAGCACAAAAGCACATATGAGAGCATTTCTAAACACCCAAGAAGAAGAACGAACCGGATTTGAAAAATTAGCAGGTTGCTGCTTGATTTTCTTGTCCTTATCCTTCAATGAAAGTTCCCAATCCTGCAAATCATTCAAAAATCCCTGGAAATCCTGGAAAAAAAGTTCGATTCCAATGACAAAAAGTAAACATCGAATTCGAATTCGTTCATATAATCTAAACATACGTTACGAACAAAACACTACCGAATAAAAACTCAATAACCAAAGTATACTACAAGCTCGTTATACTGAGATAACCAAGTGGGAAATAAGAAGTAGGAATAGTTTCGATTCGTTCTCTACAATTCTCAAGTAACAACGACACTGAATCGAGTAGAAATGGTAACCTGAGTTTGATCGCGGCCGTGTTTGCTCGGTGTTTTAGACATACTGAGATTCTCCGGCGAGAAAACCACCGAGGAGAAAAAGCGAGAGACGACGATTCTGGAAGAAGAAGAAGACTGCCTCGGACTTCAATTTTGAAAATGTTGTCAAACATAATGGGCTTGGGCCGCTATATGATATTCGGCTGATTTCAAATCGGGTCGGGTTAAGTCGGATCGGGTCCGACTCAATTTGTTTCTTGAGGGAAAGGAAATCGCAGAGGCTTATTAGTGAGGTGAAACAGATCTTCAATAAGCTAATCTTTCTCGCTTTACTACGATTTTTTCGAAAAGATGACTGTAAGTCGGATCAATATCTAAATCTTCACTGTTCTTATTCGATATGTTTATGATTCTTCTGGGTTTTTGTTGTATCAATGATAATTTCTTCTCCGGTTTTGTGTAGTTTACTATTCCGATTGATAACGGAGATGCAGTGAAGAACGCAGAGGCTGATTCACAAAGAACACTGTAAAATTTTCTCTCTTTTTGTCTTTAAGTGAGGTTCTTGATTCTGAGAAAATTTGGGATTCGGTTTTTAAATTAGGGTTTATGTTGAATTTTGTTTTGCTAGATACCCATATGTTACTGGAACCTCAATTGTTGCAATCAAGTACAAAGATGGGGTTTTAATGGCTTCTGATATGGGAGGTATGTTTCTTTTCCAACTTTTTCAGCTCTTTGATTGTTGCATTTCATTGTCCTATTGGCCATTAGCTATTATAATTCCTTGCTAATTTGGTAAAGTAATTGGATTTAGTCCTTGGATTCATGTATGCTTGTTAATTTTCACAACTGCTTGCATTGTATAATTCTGGTTATATACATAGAACATGAAGAGCTTGATTGTTTTGCTTTGCCTCTCTTTGTGTTTCTTTAGTTAAAGTTGTTTCTTTTCGGTGAGAGATCACTGCATCGTAGTGAAATATATCATGTGTTCCAGCTTTGTAGTGATCAGCGATCCAACATGAATCCTTAATGAAGTTCAGAAACTTTAATTTTGTTTCGTAGTAGGTAGTAGTAACACACATTCTCTTGCGACTACATTCCTAAACTGTTACTAATCTGGAGTGCTAGTTTTGTGTGTACGATTCCTCGTAAGTTATGTTATTTCAGTTTTCATTCAGCTGCATCTGTGGTATGGTTAGTATCTTGCGAGATTTAGAAATGATAATGAAACCATGACGGAACATGAATTTGAGTGCGGACTATGAATTGAGGCTTCTTTGATTAGTTTGAGTGTGCAAGTTTAAATTAACCAGAGAATAAAGTTGAAATTATTTGACTGATTCCAGCTGCTTTGGTTTTCAATGTTGGTTTCCTCATTGCCATTTATTGTTTATTAGGTCAAGAGATAACATATACATATCAGAATAAGCTATATCCTTGAACCACTGCTTAAGCTCTATTCATTGAAATAGTTAATAAGAGTTTAACAATTTGCAAGAACTATGATTTTGATGGATTGTTTCTTATGCTCGAAAAGTATGATCCTGATTTTCTTGGAATTTATGTACAAGAGAAATGATGATACTATGGTTTCAACCCACTCTCAAACATTTGCGAATCTGCAGGTTCATATGGATCCACTTTAAGATACAAGAACATTGAGAGAGTGAAGGCTGTTGGTAAGCATTCTCTTCTTGGTGCTAGCGGAGAAATCAGCGACTTTCAGGAGATTCTACGTTATCTTGATGAGCTCATGTAAGAATTCATTCCATCTTCTTCTTCTTCTTTTAATATTTTCTTCTTGTCCATTCTAATGCCTCATACTTTTACACAGCCTGAATGATAACATGTGGGATGATGGTAATTCCTTGGGACCGAAAGAGGTTCACAACTATCTGACCCGTGTGATGTATAACCGTCGCAACAAGTTTAACCCTCTGTGGAACACTCTTGTCCTTGGAGGCATCAAAAATGGGGAAAGTTACCTTGGGATGGTACGTCTCAGACTCTCCATTCGTATTATATTCTTCTTATGAATGTAACTATTGATTTGGATCTATTTGATTCTCTGTAGGTGTCAATGATTGGTGTTAGTTTTGAGGACAATCACATCGCCACCGGATTTGGGAACCACCTCGCTAGGCCAATTCTTCGTGATGAGTGGCATGCGGACATGAGTTTTGAAGATGGTGTCAAGCTCCTTGAGAAATGTATGCGTGTGCTTCTTTACCGTGACAGATCTGCTATTAACAAGCTCCAGGTTTGTCATACATTAAGTTTTGAGTATCATTTATCTTGTCTCATGAACAATAATGTTCTTCATTAAGTTTGGTTGAAGCTCTTTGTTTGGAAATGTAATAACGGAAATACATTGAAACCTCTCAGATAGCAAAGATCACGGAAGAAGGCGTAACGGTTTCTCAGCCATACTCATTGAAGACATTCTGGGAATTCCAGGCGTTCCACAACCCGACCGCTGGAGCTGAAGGCTCGTGGTAAGACGCCAATCAACCAAATATTGTCCGGATATCTATAAGGACTGTCTTTAGCTTTCTCCGTGATGTTGCTAAACAATTTGTTGTACCGTAGTGGTTGCTTCTTGAAATTTCGGAGTTAGATGAATGAAGATTTATGGATAGTTTTGAATTATGTTTCAACAGTTGAATCTTAAAATTATCCGTCAGATATTTTGTTTTCGTGTTTTTGAAGTTCATGTATAAAGCAAGTTTCTCGGTAATAGGGATATGAACATATAGCGAATGAGAATTCAAGCCCCAATTTGCACTTGGTTGCATATATACGAGAAAATAGTAGCATTGATAAAAAAAAAAAAAAAGATATTGATCCAATAACCCACAAAATGCTAGCAATAGCTGAAAAAAAACCTTTAATTTTTGCATAATTTGAATAACATATCTTGCATATTGTTAAAAATATACTTGGTATGAATGTAACTTATGTCCAAAATTGTGCGGGTCCAGAGATTCGCAACGGTTCATGGCATTTTTCCGGCAAGGACATAGGCGGTTCTTCCCGGTGGAGGCGTGTGGCAAGACAACTTCACCGGCGACGTCTCTGCTGATCTCTGGCTCGTTTGGGCTGAGATGATGGTTCGAATCAAGCCTAGTCTCTGCTTCTCTATGGTGGTGTGCGTGAGCTTTGAGTACTAGCTCCGGCTCCCGTGGAGAGAAGGTGGAGTGGCTGTCTCGTAACATCTCGGATTGTGGCAAGTGTCTCTACCGTTAGCGGTTTCTCCATCGTCAGGTTTGTCTTGGGCGGTGATTTAGTGCAGAGATAAAACTAGGTATGGCTCTCTCGGCGACGGCTGGTGGTTGCTTCAACGACGGATGGATGTTCAGAGCTCCTGGTTGTTTTCATGCCGTGTCTTCTCAGATCTGTTCTCGTCTCCGGTGTGGCACCTTCGGCAGCCTAAGATGTGTGTTAGTTCTTTCATAAATGGCTAAAATTCTTCTTAGGTGAAGGCTACAGTGGTGATTCGGTGTAAAATAGAGGCAGTGGTTTTGATTTAACGGCTATTCAATTACCGTGGGAGATGGTTCTTTTAGCTTTGGCAAGCTCGGGAATGATAGTCAGAGGCGGCTTCTCTGATTCCCCCAAGATGCTCTCGTGCTGCCGGTTGTGGAGTGGTTTTGTTAATCAGTTTCGTTTTTGTGTTTGTCTTTGGAGAAGTTGTAGGCGATCCTAATAACGAGGTTTTGAGGACAAGCTTCGGTTAGGATAGCTCGTGGCAACGACGATGAGGACTCGAGTTCCAATGGAATTGCAAACACAAATGTCCGAGCTTTGGTGTTCGGAATTGATGTTTCTTCGTCGAAGATTTTCTCGGTTTGTCTAGCTTGGTTGATTTTGTCCGTTTCTTTTCGTGTTGTTTATTTTGTATAGTAGATTTCGGTCATTCTGTTTTCTACGTTTCTATGTAACCGCTGTCACAACTAAAAATGGTATAAAATTTTACATTTTACCAAAAAAAAAAAAAATTTGGATTTTGCAAAATTTGAATCTGTTTTACAATCTGTGAAGATAAGAACTTGATGAGCAAGTTTACAAGTTCAAACATGGGTTAAGAAAAGTAGAACCATGGTTAATATAACTTTACTATGGTTGGATGTTGCATTTGGGACTGATGAGATTCATATTGGTGAAGTATAATTATCTTATTGTATTTGATTTAGTTTTCTACAAGTTACATTTGAGTAGTCTCCTCCTCTAAACTAGGAGCATATTCTCACTCTTCTTATTCCCTAAATTGTAGGCTCTAACTTTCATTTGTATTTCTTATTTAATGACCCTACGGTGGATCAATGAAAAGGAGGAAAAAGAAAATTAAGTAAACTTGTGTTTTGTTCTTGTGTTCTTGATCAACAATTGCTTGTCCTAATATTGGGACCGTAACAATTGGTATCAGAGCAGTTTTGGTTTTAATTCGGACCACAATTTGTGGTATCAAAACCACACCTATCCTCCATCTTTTGTTTTTGATCGGGACCACTTCGTGGTATCGAAAACAACCTTCCATCTATTATTCATGGAGTTATACAATGGGATCTATGAAGCTCCAATCTTTGATGTTTATGAAGACGACGAAAAATCAATATTCGATCTCTACGATGACGACGAAGAGCCAATATTCGATGCCAATGATGAGGTGGACCTAATCTCCGTTTCTGGTGAAAGCTTCTGTGACGGAGTTAACGTATCTTATGTTGACACCTTTACCACACGTATGTGGATCCAAAGGGTTCTAAAACCCATTGCTTCCTTTGCGTTCAGCGACGGAGTTCCAACGACAAACCGACTTCCTCCGCTCTGCCACAATGTGATTCTTCGCATGGAACCAGAACGGATCCTCCTACGACCATTTGATCGTGGACGAGCTATAGATTTGGTGGCTTCACACACAAACGTGAACTTTGAGGACAAAGTTCTTTTGGACGGTGGAGTATTGATGAGATTCATATTGGTGAAGTATAATTATCTTATTGTATTTGATTTAGTTTTGTACAAGTTACATTTGAGTAGTCTCCTCCTCTAAACTAGGAGCATATTCTCACTCTTCTTATTCCCTAAATTCCCTAAATTGTAGGCTCTAACTTTCATTTGTATTTCTTATTTAATGACCCTACGGTGGATCAATGAAAAGGAGGAAAAAGAAAATTAAGTAAACTTGTGTTTTGTTCTTGTGTTCTTGATCAACAATTGCTTGTCCTAATATTGGGACCGTAACAGGGACAACAGGGACCACATGGAGGAGCCTCTCCATTTGAGAATGTCTCCCATATATAAGAGACTAGAACCGTGAGAGAGAGAGATTGAGCCACACATGTAAAAGCATAAGCTTTGGGGTAGGTTTCTCAAGTTATACATAGAGAGATACTAAGAGTGAGTTCATGAGTGATATGATGAGTGAATCACTTGTATCTCTTGTAATATGTTCCCCTTCTAGTGGATTCCGAGCAATAGTCTCGGGGAGATGTAGCAACCCTCATTAATGGGCGTGAACTCCTTAAATGTGTGTGTGCTCCTATCTTCTTCTCTCTTTTCTCTATATCTCTATTTGCTCTGTTTTGCTTTGGAAACTCACTAGTTTTGTACTAGTCTCGGTTTTATGACATCAAATATACTTCAAGTTTTGGTTTGTTCAGGTGTATGCTCTTAAAGAAATCACCTTTGAGCCTCTAAATCCTAACACAAACATTGCGTCAAACCATCCCAAATTATATTAAAAACAAAATATTACACTTATTCCATCAGTACAAACCAATTTGAAGCCAAAACAGAGAGCCTCCATTTTGTTTAAGGTCGATAATTATTACTTTTTTAATTAATCATGATTTGAGGATTTTAATTCAACATCTCCACTTCCTGCTGGGGCTATGTGTGCGAGGTCTACTTTTTTGCAATGATAACACGCACAAACTGGTTTCTGTTCACGAACTTCACCCTTACCAGTGAGATAAACACCACCACGCAAGCAATCTTGTGCGCATAGAGGTTCTATCCCGGGAGAACAAGGACCAGGCATCACGTATGCGGTTTTGCCTTCTTGACATTTATGAGCCTTTCCACTTGATATTTCTACTGCATTATGATCAAATATGTAAAACACATTCAAATCTTATTCATTAGAAATACATATACATATATATATATATTAATTTTATATTTATATAAATATTTCTTATTGTTATAAAATTCACAAATTATTTGGGTCTTGATTGATTAATATTTTTGTTACAAGTTTAAATACGTATATCCTTAAACAAGAATTTAAACGTTTGTAAAACAAAAACATCTTTTTAATAAAACAAATTTCCAAAGTGTATCTGCAAATTCCAATAGCAAACAAAAGATTTGTTATATCTGTGTTTGGTATATATAAGGTTATGAGTTTAATTAAAAAAAGAACCCGTAATAGCCAGAATATGAAACACAAACAATAGATCAAACTTCAACAAGATATATATGATAATGTATAATACCAGTCAAAATCAAAAAGATCACCAAATAAGTGATAAATCCATTCGCATTTAGAGTTGTAGACATTTTTACTTTTGATCTATGCTTTTCTTTCTTTCTTTTTGATGGATGCTTTACGTATGTACACAACAATCACCTAATTTTTTTATATATAAATAATTTTCCCCTATAAATAGTAAAAAATGAAGTACATGAAACTGATTTCAATTCTAGTCAAAGAGATTTAAATTCGATTAGATTTTAAAAGATTTGATTCATTTAAAATGATTCTTTGTTGATTTTTCAATCTAAAATTCGTTGAATTTCAATGCAATCAAAGATTCTAAGTTAACAATACTCTTAAAATCCGTTGCTAGTGTATTTAGAAAATCATTTGACTTTTTATAATAATAGATTTGAATTCACTAAAAAAAACACAGTTTAATTATTCAAGTTTTTTACATTTTACTTTTTATATGATTTTTATATTACATGTAGAATTTAAATTATTTATTTTGAATTTAATTGTTTTATTTTTTGTTAATATTTTATTTAGTTTCATTTGATAAATAATAACTTAAGGAAACAATAAATATTAGATCCATCTCATAGAGGGAGGAATATATTTAGAAAAAATTATTTATAATTATTCTATAGAATAAAAAGAAAATTATTCCTTCAAAATCAAGATTATATGTAAAATTTAGATTTATTTATTTATTTATTTTGAATTTAAATTTATTTCCTGTTATTTTTTTTTCAATATTAGTTTCGTTTAATAAAAAATAAATCAAGGGAATTAAAATATTGAATCCATCTTATAGATTATAGGAAGAAAGGTATTGTTTAAAGAAAAAAATTTATCTGAGTAAATAGAAAATTATTGTAATATTAATTATTCATCAAATTGATATTTTTTCTTCTTTAATTTGAATTACTTTTATTTCATATTGAAAATAATTAGTTGTTTTGATTTTTTTGTAGGTGATATATTGTGAAGAGAATAGATAAATGTTTTCATTTGAATATAATTTTATTTATTTATTTTAATATTTTAAATTATTAATTATGGTGATTATTGTATATGTCCAAAAAATACTACCAAATATTTTGTTGTTGATAATCACTAAACCTAATTCCATCCATCTATCCATTTGTCTCTGTGTTCTGTGTTCTTTGTAAATGGAGGACTATTGTTTCGTCGTCTGTGGATCTTGGCGACCAACAGAGTATGGAATCTGGAATTCCGTGGTTGATAAGCAGAAGATGTCTAGAGTTGTTTCCGTGTCTCCTCAAATGAAGTTAGAAGAACTTCAAGATCTAGTTGCTGCAGAGTTTGGTATTCCCACCTACCCTTCGCCCCCCTACTGGGTATTTGGCCTCCAATGATTGATGAGACTGCAAGCAGACCACCAGTGCTACTTACATCTGATATGTCAGTGGTTTTTTTTTCTGAAGTGTCTACAGGCGGATAAAAATTTCAATCTTTACATGTCGCTCCATTCCCCTGCTAGTGAACAAAGTTTAGAGGGAGTAGGAAATCATCATCTAGGGCCATCTGTTTTCAAAACCCCTGTTATTAACAAGAATAAGCCAGTTGGTGGTTATCTGTTCTCAAAAATTACCGAAAGCTTTGATTCTGAGGCTACTCAACTAGTGGTACGCACGGTAGGATCGAAAACGAAAACCAAATCTCATAGATCTGTGGCTGGCGCTTCGGACAAGCGTCAACGTTTTGGACAACTAAACATGGACTCTGTTAGTGGAGAGGAAGTGTCGCCTCTATACCAATCGGGAGACTCATCAATATGTTTGAGGGATCCACAGCCACGATGTCTTATTGTAGGCACAAGCCCGTTGGTGGTGTTGATTTAAATGAACCAATTGAGGAAAGAGGGGACTTTTGTCAGTCATATTGGGAAGACGAAGAATTAATAGCCGAGGTTGAAGAAGTGGAAGCAATGGCAAAGTCTAAAGATCACGTTTCCGATGAAGACGAAGAATTTGGATCTGTCGATGGAGATGATGATTGTGTTGTTCAACCAAGTGGATATGAAACAGAGTTTTGGGAGGATTTGATAACTCGTGACTTTGGTGGTTTTGATGCTCCGAAAATTATGGAATCATGTAAAGGGATAAAGCAGCCAGTGTACTCTAGGTATGTGGAGAAAAGAACACACCTAACTACGCCGGGGAAAAAAATGGGCCTTTATCCATTGGCGATCCGAATCCAGTGGATAAAAAAAGAGGATGAATGTTGGTGGTCAAGGATCAGTGGATGGTAATGATCCTGAATTACGGGATCGTCGAAACGAAAAGGACATGGATAACGAAGCCTTTGATCTCCCACCTCTTGTTGATGACACTGAATACGAACGAATGCAAATACCGGATTTGGATGTAGATCCTAATAGAAAAGAGCTTTATGTTGGCAAGGTTTATGCCAACAAGGTAGATTGCCAGATAGCTTTAGCAATATATGCTATCAAACACCAGTTCCATTTCAAACAGACCACCACGAAGAGGATTAGTTTTGTCTTGACTTGCGTAGATAAGAAATGTGATTGGAGAATAATGGCTGGGCAAAAGAATTCTAATTGTAACTATGTCCTGAAGAAGATTCACTTAGAGCATACGTGTAGCTATGACACTCGTAATGGTTACAAAGACAAGATAACTTCTAAAGTGATTGCTTCCGTTTTCAAAGGGAAGTTCACCAATCCAGGGGATTGCCCACGACCTAATGAGTTAAAAGATACGGTGCTTGAAGACTTTGGAGTGGAACCATCTTACAAGCAATGTTGGAAGGCAAAAGGTCAGGCAATCGCTGAAGTCCAAGGAGAGGATGAGCACTCTTATACCAGATTGGCAAATTATTTTCGTAGGCTGAAATTAACTAATCCTGGTACTGTTACCCATATAGAAACAGAGAAAGATGAAGATGGGAAGGATAGATTCCTGTACTCCTTATTGGCTTTTGGTGCTTCTATATCAGCCTTTAAACATCTGAGGAGGCTCATTGTTTTAGACGGGACACATCTGTTTGGATAGTATCAAGGGGTACTACTAACTGCTAGTTGTCAGGATGCAAAATTTCAAGTGTTTCCTTTGGCTTTTGGTGTTGTGGATAGCGAGAATGATCATGCTTGGACAAGGTTCCTATCAAAGTTAGAGAGAATACTTGCGGACAGCCCTACACTTACCATTATCTCTGATAGACACTAATATATTTACAAAGACAAATCACGATGTTACCCAACGGCCCACCACGGAGCTTGCCTAGTACATCTCCAACGGAATGTGATATCAAAGTTCAGAAACAAAGGGCTTGCAGACCTTGTAGGAGCTGCTGCATGTGCTTATAGGGTTGGAGGGTTCAGACATTACTACAGCCAAGTGTGGAACATAAATCCCAAATGTGGGGTTTGGTTACAGAAGATTGGAGCTGCACACTGGTCTCGAGTTTACTTTAATGGTGATCGGTACAACTTGATGACGAGCAACGCTGCTTAATCCTTAAACAATGCTTTGCTTCTTGGGCATGGATGTCACATAACAGATCTGCACCATTTCATACGGTCCTTGATGAGTAGGTGGTTTGACGTTAGGACGCGTAAATCATCATGATGCACAGCTTCACTCCCACCGGAGGTTGACAAGCTTATAACTTCTACTACTAAAGCTATTAAGGGTACTAAAGTTAACAGCCTCGGAGATTGGACTGTTGAGATTATCGGTAAGTTCAACGAGAGACACAAGGTGGACTTACTAAACAGGAATTGCACATGTCGGGCTTACAGCAAGCTTGAGACAATTTTTGGCATGCAATATTGGCAAGCAATAGCAAGGGGGTAACTGACACAAATCTGTGCCACACTTTGTACAGGACACCTACTTGGGTTGCTACTTATGAAGGGACCATCTTGCCCGAAGTTGATGTTTTGGATGAAGAACTTGGTGTGGAGGACTCAATCCTCGAGATTTTACCGCCTTTTATGAGGCATCCCACTGGTCGGCCTAAAGAAGGTCGATACCCATCGACTGGCGAAATAAAAGTAAGTATTCATATTTGATTTTCATTTCTATATGAAATGTTGAATGTTAAGCATTAGGTATCATAAGTAATGTGGTTATATGTGTAGGATACGAAGGCACCGAAACCAGAATCGAAGAACCGTTGTGGGAAGTGCAACCAACCTGGCCACAACAGGGTTACTTGCCCGCTCCTAAATCCAAACAAAGCAGCTATATGAAGCATCTTGTTGAGCAACATGATTTGTTTTTATGTTTTATTATTTTGGCAATACTAGTTTAACTACTACCCATCACAAATTAACGACCTGTGGTTAGCTTCTGATGGCTAGTAGTTATCTGACTCATATGTTATAGTATTGTATGAGTTTGATCATTTTGTGGACTGATCTTTGCGGATGATAAGCAATTATAAAGGTTACATGGTTTGAAAATCACTATTTTGTTAAGTGTTAATGGTTTTAAATCACTGTTTTGCTATTTTCATTGTTAAGTAATCCTTAACAATGTTTTGACTAAAAATAAATTCATGAGGAAAGATAGAGGTAAGGAACACTTACTAGGGTTCCATGGAGTGCATCCATCTTAGATAACTCAATTTTAGAACAACCACTTTGGGGGAAACGAAGACATAAACATTTAAATCAAAGACATAAACATACATGAAGGGATACAAACAAAAGGAATTTCCAAGAAATTGGGAAATATTATAGCGTAGAGAAAGACGTACTAGGTTTGTTAGGAGTGCATCCATCTCCTCTATCACATTTAGAGGTCAAAAATTGTGTGCAAATCTCTTCACATGTAAGTTGTTTATGTATACCTCGTATGTAGATGTAGGTGACAACATTTACATTTACGCATTTATGTCATACCAAATAAGTTGGGTGCATTTACTCCCAACCAGGCATTTGTAAGCAACAAAAACCTCGTGGATGGAGAGACATGGAAGGGAAGTGTAGCTCATAAAATAGGTTAGCTTTGGTGGGTACATTGTAACCAGAAGAACCAAAAACCCTGGAATTGGTTATAGGTGAATCATAAACCATGACCCCTAAAAATTATAGATGGAGTATTGTGGATTGGGAATAGTGGACAGGAATGTGTAATATGTTATAGGTGTTTACTAGTCCCAAAGTTCCGCTGAAATTAGTATTAGAAACTTAAAATGAGTTGATTAGAGCATCAAGGCAGAAGATGTCGTCAAATCATTATTTGGATGTCGTCCAACATGAGACCGTCTTGAAGAAAATAGCCGGTTTTGTTGCTGAGAATGGGGTTGAAGAGATGAAGCCCCTAATACGGTCCTTCCTTGATATGAGGAAGGCTGCTCTCTCGGCAGATGTACTCAGGAAAGTAAGTTTTGTTGGTCGTATGGATTTTTCATGGTGGTCTTATCCAAATCATACATACAACCGTCTGTTTAGGAAGTTTGTTAGGGCAAATCACCAATATGCCTTGTATGTAGATGCAACTAGGCTAGCTTTCAATGTTGGGGAACTTGATGTTGCCTTGTACATCTTGGAAGATGTTAAAGATGTATTCCCTGTAGCTAGATTAATGTTTATTATGCTAAGTCATTATGCTGGGAAGAATGCTTAGGAAGATGAGCTCCTCTTGAAATGAAAGTTCAATTTGAGGCAGATCGAGCTTATGCATGAAGAGTTATCAAACCACATCTATACTGTGAATCCACGACAAACTGGGACGTACGTGAAGAACTGGGAGAACGATTATTTTCCAGAATGATGCGATTATCATCTGTTCCTTGGGAACGATGATGAGGGAAGTTGTATGGAATGTGTCGTATGGAATTTATTTATTGTCATTCGGCAGAAGACCTAAGGAAAAATTTGATTTAGTTGTATTTTGTGTTTATGTAACGTTGTTGTGTAGTGGACATGAGTGTATGGATGGTGTTTTAAATGTTTTGGTGTGAAAGGGTGTGTAATAATTGTTAGGTGTACTTAGTTTGTGACTATAATTGTTTGTGGTAATTGTTGTGTGGACAGTTGATGTATGCAGTAGTAGTGGTACTATTATGGATAATGTATTGTGGATGGTGTATGAGACATAGTGGCGAAAATGTGTTAAAAGTGTGGTAATTTTTTGATTTGTGGTCGAGACGGGTTGTGGTCGACAACCATTGTGAATGTGTTGTTGTGGACGGTGAGATGTTAGATATGGTTTGCAGAAGATTTACCGAGAATTCGCTGGTACGATGTATCCAATGGATGTATTGAATGCGTTTAATGCAATTAATTATCCTAAAAAATTGGTAATAGTCGCAGGATAACGAACAGTTGCCAAGGAACAGTTACAAAACCAATGAATTAAAGACAACACTCAAGCATTCAATGAACACTTCCCAAAAATGGTTTAAACGGATAGGATTAAAGGATTCTAATCGTCCTCTATATATATAGAAATATCCATTGGCAGATCATATCATCTCTACTTCCAATATCATCTTCTATCCTTTTAAGTGTTCACGAAACATGGTCTGGTATTGGTTTGCTCTTGTTATTCCTATTTTGGCAATAATTCTGTTCAAACAGAGAAATTCCAACAAACCAACAATATCTCTCAACTTGTTGCTTAATAATATTCTCGAAGAGATATGTGCACTTGTTGGATCTTCTTCCATTTCCGACATCGATAATCTACATTCTGTGTCAAAGGCTTTCAGAAATTGCTGCAACAAAAGATGGGTTGTAGAAAGAGTAACACTTCGTAACGTTCCATTCCTTCCATAGTTTCCTCACACTTACCAAACATTTTCCAAGTTTTTTTATAGGTGCTTAAGGAATGGAAACCTTGAGGCTCTATACCGCAAATGTGTATACAACTTTTTTGATATAGGAAAAAATGTACTTTGTCTAGATGATGAAGAAGGAGATAAAGGAAGGGCATGTTTAGCTAAAGCTTCAAAGAAAGGAAATAAAAAAGCTCGATATGTCTATGAAATGGTTTGCATTGCACAAGGAGCAACGAAAGTAGAAGGTCTTAAAGTATTGTCTACCTTATTCAAACCTATGATGTCAACGACAATAGAGGAGATGGAGAAACTTCAGAAAAGTGTTCGTGATGACATTTGGTGGGGTGGCAGTGGGAGAATGAGAGAGCTCAAAGAAAGTTACACTTATGGAGGTTGCAATTGCAATGGTGGTAAGAAGAACTTCTTAAAAAGCAATTGTGCTTGGAATGGTTATGGTATTAACAAAGACATAAGTACTTCTTCTGCTTCATTTTGTGAGATTTGTTTTTGGGATTATGAAATAGATTTGTTTTTAAAATATGTATAAGAATAATGTGGATGTGGTTTTTATTAATGTAACATTTGAAAAAAGTTTCTGGTATTCGCATCCATTAAATTATATCCACGAAAAGATAGCTACAAACAAAGTACACATATGAGTCTTGGGCAAAAAATGACCGTACATAAAATAAGTTAGATTAATAAGAAACCCATTAATATGTGGGTAATATAAGGTGTATGTAACATCCCGAAACCAAAATATGGATTTTGGTCAGGGGTGTCGATCGACACCAATGTTTTTGATCGGTTCGGATTAATTTTTAATCATCTGGTTTGCGGGTCGATTTTAGGACGCAGCCCTAGGTCGGGTTTTATATAAGTCCAGCCGCAGTTGCATGATTACCAAGGACTTTTAGAGAGAAAGAAAATCGTGTTTCGAGTATTGAGTGAGAATCGAAGGGTTTGTGAAGTGTTCTTCGCTTTTCTTCGTGTTTTCCTTTCCCGTAGAGGATTGTGTGCGTCCGTGTTGGCTTTTGAGCATGAGACCGGTGATTTCCAGCGAGGAATCAGTGTTTTTCGGGGCTGTTCTGTGTCAGATTCTTAGCCGTTCTTCCTCTTTTCGCGTTCTCGAGGTGAGTACGTAATCGTGGATATGAGTTTAGGTTATTAGGAATTTGATTGTTTGATTGTGATGATTTGGAGCGTCTGCTGTATTGTTTATGTGTGAATTGTGTGTCTGGAATTGTGATGAACTCGCACGATGAAACGGAACACGAGTCGTGTGAGGATTTGACTCAGGTTTCTGCGAGAGGTGTCAATCGACACCTAGTGGTTGTGTCGATCGACACCACTGTTTTATGATCGCGAGGATCGAATGCTTGAGTGCAGTGTCGATCGACACCAAGTGGGTGTGTTTATCGACACCCCCTGTTTAAAATGCTGAATTTGTTTAATTGTTGCGAATTGTTGTTTGCTCGCGTAGAATTGATAATCTATTTCCCTATTTTATATCCGGTAGATGGGATGACCGCTCCACTAAGTATTTATTAAATACTTACGCAACTCTGTTTTTCCTTTTGAATTGCAGGTAACAGAAATGCGTGATCGCGGAATCAATGCGAGAGAAGAGGATGATAGGGTGTTAGATTATGCTTCTAGTTTCTAGTGAACCTGGTGTTTAGGTTGCTAGATTTCTATTATTATTCTGGAATTTGATTTTTGGAATTGATTTATTGAATTATTGTTTTAATAATTTATTGGAGTATTTTTATGTGAATTTCCGCAACTGTTTTAAAAAAAAAAAAAATTTGGGTGTTACATTTTGGTATCAGAGCCTAGACGTTTTAAGGACATTGAAATTGGATGAACTGAGACTATGTGGTTAAATTGTTTATTGGTGGTTAGGCAGTTAGTAGTCTTAGATCATCCTCTTCGGCCTTTAAAGTGATTCCGCGATAAGTTATGTTTTATTTGTTTGTGACTTCTCGTTTGCTTATGTTTCCTGTCGTGTGTGGTACATGGATACTGGAGTGAGAGGTCGTGGCAGAGGCCATGGTCGTGGTCGTGGCCAAGTGCCAGAGTCGTCTAGCAGTGTGGCTGCATCCCAGACTCATCAGGTGGAGACCGCGAGCGAGACTAGTGCCAGTGTCAGTGTGGCACTAGGTCCCGGGAAGGGCGCCGGGAGAGGTGCTGGTGTTGGAGTAGGCCCGGGTGGGGGTGCAACTCCAGCTCAAGGTCGGGATGATGTCATCGTGGGGCTTTTCACACAGCTGTTGGAGCGGTTTCCGGCGGCGGTTCTGGTACCAGCTCCAGCAGTACCTCCGGTGGTGGAGGGGCAGCAGAGAGCTGCAACGGTTGAGCAGCCGAGGGCTGTGGTGCTGAGCATACTCCCTGTCTCTTGATGATGGGACATATGCAAAAAATTGGTACGCCTTTCTTCACTGGCCGAGTTGGGCCAGAGGGGGCCGATGAGTAGCGCTTGAGAGTGGAGCGCAATTTTCGGTCGATCCAATGTCCTGCAGAGTATCGGGTAGAGTTGGTAGTGCATTATTTGAGCGAGGATGCGCATATATGGTGGAGATTGATGGAGTCTAGGAGAGCTGTTTGGACTTGGGATGAGTTTGTAGGCGAGTTCAATGCCAAGTTCTTTCCTCGAGAGGCTTTGGACCGCATGCAGATGAGGTTTATAGAGTTGTCTGAGGGAGCGAGTTCAGTTCGGGATTTTGATACCGAGTTCAGCAGACTTTAGGTTTATGCTAGTCAGGGCATGACTGATGAGCGGACCCTTATGCAGAGGTTCTTGCAGGGGCTTCAGATAAGTATTAGGAACCAGGGTCGGGGTTCTGTGTATGCCTCGAGGGCGGAGTTGGTGGAGCTTGCTGCTTCGATTGAGGAGGATCAGCGTGAGCAGACTGGTCTGGTGGTTATTCCATCAGTGTCGGTTCCATCTGTAGCTGCTTCTGCTGTTCAGCCGACGAGACAGCAGCAGCAGTAGTATTCTCGAAGTTCTGGTTCTGGCAAAGGCGGCTAGCTTGCGCAGGGTCAGAAGAGGAGATTCGATGAGGTTTCTAGAGGAAGGCAGAGCGGTCGTGCTTGTTATGGATGTGAGTGTATTGAGCATCGAGTGGCTAGTTGTCCCAAGAGGGAGGCATCTCGGAATGCTAAGGTGTGTTTCCATTGCCGAGAGCCAGGGCATATCCGGCCGATGTGTCCTAAGTTGCAGCAGATGGCTGTGGCAGCAGTTCAGCCAGTGACAGGACAGCAGGTGGCTCAGTTGGCAGCAGTGCAGCCGTTGGGCTAGATTTGGCCGGTACCGCGGGTTTATGGTCCTACAGAGGCGGGGCAGCCAGGCAACGCGGAGATCACAGGTAAAATTTTAGACTCTAACTTTGTTAATTCTTAATGGTTAAATTTGTGTTATGTTTTTTATTTTGCCTGTGGTAGTCGTTAGGGTTCTCAACGCATGTGAATTGTGTAGGGACCTTATTAGTGGGAGGCATTGAGTCCCACGTTCTTTTTGATTCTGGAGCATCGAACTGCTTCATTACTCCAGAGCATGCTGAGCGCAGTGGCATTCGGAGCAGTGCGGGTGAGCTTTTGGGTCTAGTTAAAGTGGCTGGTGGGGGATTCCTGGCTGCTTCCGGCCAAGCTAGAGCAGTGGATGTCCAGATTGTCGGTCAGTCGATGCCGGCATACTTGGTGATTAGTCCGGTGGAACTTTACGATGTGATTCTTGGAATGGATTGGTTGTCGTTTTGTAAGGTTCATCTAGATTTTTTCGGAGGGAGAGTAGCTTTTGAGCGAGATGCAGGGAAGTTAGTGTTTCAGGGCATGAGACCTACTTTCGGGAGTCTGGTAATCTTGGCTATTCAGGCTGAGCAAATGATAACGCGAGGTTGCGAGGCTTACTTGGCGGTGATTTCGATGCCGGAGTCTGGTGGTGAGGTTGCTATCGGGGAGATCCGAGTTGTTCGGGATTTTGTAGATGTTTTTTTTAGTCGATGCAGGGATTACCACCGCCTCAGTCAGATCCTTTCACGATTGAATTGGAGCCCGGGACAGCTCCGATTTCTAAGGCTCCTTATAGGATGGCTCCAGCAGAGTTAGCAAAACGAAATAACCAGTTGGAAGATCAGTTGAGTAAGGGTTTTGTGCGACCAAGTGTGTCACCGTGGGGAGGGCTAGTTTTGTTCGTAAAGAAGAAAGATGGGAGTATGCGTTTGTGTATTGACTATCGAGGTCTGAACCGGGTCACTTTGAAGAACAAGTACCCTCTCCCGAGGATTGATGAGCTTTTGGATATGTTGAGGGGTGCTACTTGGTTCTCCAAGATAGACTTGGCGTCGGGTTATCATCAGATCCTGATAGATGAGGCAGATGTTCGTAAGGCAGCGTTCAGGACGAGATACGGGTATTTTGAGTTCGTGGTCATGCCTTTTGGTTTGACAAATATGCCGACGGCTTTCATGAGATTAATGAACAACGTGTTTAAGGAGTATTTGGACGTGTTCGTTATCATCTTTATTGATGACATCCTGGTTTATTCGAGGAGTCCCGAGGAGCATGAAGCTCATCTGAGGTTGGTTTTAGAGAAGCTTCGAGAGCAGAAGTTGTATGTCAAGTTGAGTAAGTGCAATTTTTGGCAGAGACAGATGGAATTCCTTGGACATCTTCTATCTTCAGCGGGTGTTTCAGTGGATCTGGCGAAGATAGGGGCTATCAGGGATTGGCCGAGACCATGTAATGCTACCGAGATCAGGAGTTTCTTGGGTTTGGCAGGTTATTACCGGAGGTTTGTCAAGGGTTTTCTGAGTATGGCTCAGCTGATGACGAAGCTGACTGGTAAGGATGTTCCGTTTATTTGGTCGCCAGAGTGCGGGGAGAGCTTTGCGAGGCTAAAGGAGATGATGACTAGTACACCGGTATTGGCATTACCCGAGCCGGGGAAGCCTTATACTGTGTACACAGATGCTTCAGGAGTTGGTCTGATTTGTGTTTTGATGCAGGAGGGCAAGGTCATTGCGTATGCTTCGAGGCAGTGGCAGGGTAGTGAGCGTAATCGCCCTACGCATGATCTTGAGTTGGGAGCTGTAGTTTTTGCTCTGAAGATTTGGAGATCGTACCTTTATGGTGGGAGGGTACAGATCTTTACGGATCATAAGAATCTGCAGCATATCTTCACTTAGCCATTTCTGAATATGAGACAGAGGCGCTGGATTGAGTTTTTTACGGATTACGAGCTGGAGATCCTTTACCATCTGGGTAAGGCTAATTAGGTGGCTGATGCTCTGAGTCAAAAGAGGTTTGATTCGATTCGGGAGCAGGAGGTTGAGGCCTTAGTGGGCGAGATTAGTGGCTTGTGGTTGTGTGCTATTTCGCAGGAGCCTTTGAGATTAGAGGCCGTGGATTAGGCAGATCTTTTGAGTAGGATCCGAGTAGCTCAGGAGAGCGATCAGGTTTTGGTTGAGCCGTCAAGGGTCGTTGGATCTGAGTATATTTTCTCTTTGAATGGGACTATTTTGGTTCGCAGGCGGGTTTGTGTTCCCAAAGACGAGATATTGCGGCAGGGGATTCTGCGAGAAGCTCATGCGAGTAAGTTTTCTTTTCATCCGAGTGCAACCAAGATGTATCGTAACCTTAACCAGTATTATCATTAGGTCGGGATGAAGAGAGATGTAGCTGACTGGGTCGCGAAGTGCGATGCGTGCGAGTTAGTGAAGGCAGAGCATCAGGTTCTGGGAGGGAAGTTGCAGAGTTTACCCATTTCTGAGTGGAAGTGGGATATGATCACTATGGATTTTGTGGTCGGTTTACCTACTTCGAGGACCTATGATGCGATTTGGGTTATTGTGGATCGGTTGACTAAGTCTGCACATTTTCTAGCCGTTAAGAAGATCGATGGAGCTGCGGTTTTGGTAAAGAAGTTTGTGCAAGAGATTGTGAGGCTGCATGGTGCGCCAGCCAGTATTGTGTCATACCAAGATCCTAAGTTTTCGTCTGAGTTTTGGGAAGATCTGCAGCCAGATTTGACAATTCTGGCAGTTCCTGTGAGAATTCTTGATTGGAGAGAGAAGGTTTTGCGCCGGAAAAAGATACCGTTGCTGAGAGTCTTGTGGGACTGTAGCGGTACAGAGGATGAGACATGGGAGCTAGAGGCAAAGATGAAGTTGAAGTTCAGGAAGTGGTTCGACAAACAGGTTGTAGCTTGAGCTTACTTGTATCTTTGTGGTTCCAGATTTGTTATAGTTTGGTTATTGTTGTTTTGGTTCATGTATTTTTCGTTTTGGTTGTAACGATATACATTTTCGGAATTTATAAGATGGAGTTTCCTTATCTATTTTCTGTGTCCTTATGAGATGTGTGGTTCTTATAAGCATGTTGTTGATTGACCAGTTTAGGTCGTGTTCTCAATGATATTTCGGGTGGGAACTATTGAGATAGGCTAAGTGGGGCAGATCTAATCATAGATGTTAGTAAACGTTTTTATTTTGAATTTAATACTCTAGGGATAGTGGTATTCCCGAATAACTCATTACAAATTTAGAAGACAGTGGGTCTTCAGCAGTCTACTCGTGACTGGTGGATCACAGCGTAGTACCGGAGGTTACTTACCGATGACGGGTATAGTGGGATGCTTACTTATCTGCGACAAGTGGGTCTCAGGATAAGTATCAGGAGATGGTGGGTCTCTTGAAGGAAGTGAGTTCCCTGCATTCTTTTATGGAGTTGGTGGTCTCCAAAGGCTTATTTGAGACGGGTGGATCTCAGTATGAGTCTAGAGGGAAAGTGGTTCCCGGTATACCATTGGTGGTTGGTATAATTGTTACTAAGGGATGCGTCCTGAGAGCAAGGTAATGAGTTAGGAGTAATAAATGTCTAAAAAGCGTGTGTATTAACATAAGGCTTAGATGAGAGTTCATGGATCGGGTGAGGATCTTTGATTTGTTGACCGAGTGAGGTCAAGTTCTTCAGTCTTGGATAGACGGTTTGCGGGATTCGAGGTCGAATCTAGATTAATGGGGGAGAGTTGTAATATCCCGAAACCAAAATATGGATTTTGGTCAGGGGTCTAGATCGACACCAATGTTTTTGATCAGTTCGGATTAATTTTTAATCGTCCGGTTTGTGGGTCGGTTTTGGGATGCAGGCCTAGGTCGGGTTTTATATAAGTCCAGCCGCAGTTGCACGATTACCAAGGACTTTTAGAGAGAAAAAAAATCGTGTTTTGAGTATTGAGTGAGAATTGAAGGGTTTGTGAAGTTTTCTTCACCGTTCTTCGTGTTTTCCTTTCCCGTAGAGGATTGTGTGCGTCCGTGTTGGCTTTTGAGCATGAGACCGGTGATTTCCAGCGAGGAATCAGTGTTTTTCGGGGCTGTTCTGTGTCAGATTCTTAGCCGTTCTTCCTCTTTTTGCAATCTCGAGGTGAGTGTGTGATCGTGGATATGGGTTTAGGTTATTAGGAATTTGATTGTTTGATTGTGATGATTTGGAGCGTCTGTTGTGTTGTTTCTGTGTGAATTGTATGTCTGGAATCGTGATGAACTCGCATGATGAAATGGAACACGACTCGTGTGAGGATTTGACTCAGGTTTCTACGAGAGGTGTCGATCGACACCACTGTTTTATGATCGCGAGGATCGAATGCTTGAGTGCAGTGTCGATCGACACCAAGTGGGTGTGTCGATCGACACCCCCTGTTTAAAATGCTGAATTTGTTTAATTGTTGCGAATTGTTGTTTGCTCGCGTAGAATTGATAATCTATTTCCCTATTTCATATCTGGTAGACGGGATGACCGTTCCACTAAGTATTTATTAAATACTTAATCAACTATGTTTTTCCCTTTGTGTTGCAGGTAACAGAAATGCGTGATCGCGGAATCAAGGCGAGAGAAGAGGATGATAGGGTGTTAGATTATGTTTCTAGTTTGTAGTGAACATGGTGTTTAGGTTGCTAGATTTCTATTATTATTCTGGAATTTGATTTTTGGAATTGATTTATTGAATTACTGTTTAAATAATTTATTGGAGTATTTTTTTAAGAATTTCCGCAACTGTTTAAAAAAAAAAAATTGGGTGTTACAGTGTAAGTTTTGTGTAAGTTTTTTTTTATATTATTTTATTTATAAACTGGTGGACGTCCCAGAATCCCGGGAAAGGGGCCCAGTGTGTAAGAGAAATAGGTGGATCGCACTAGCACGATACCCGAAGGTAGGATGTAGGAGGCGGTGCACGATACCCGAAGGGTCCTGTCAATGTTGATGGCCCTTTGTGGACGGCCAAGTCGCAATGAGATGTTAGTTTATATTCAATGAATTAATAATTTTGTTTGAGAAAAAGTTAAAGAAAATGTATTATTGTTGGTCAAGTATCTGTGGATGGTTAGAAGTTGCCAAATGTTTGACATTTAAAACTCTTAGAACATCCTAACATAGGATTAGAGAAGCATAATTATTAGGAAAAACAATAGTAAACACAAAATACAACAACAAGAAAAATAAAAGAAAAAGATACAAAGCGAATGGTTGATGTTTCTGCTTCTTGTAGCGTGTGTGATCGAAGCACCTCTTCTCTGAGTGAAGCTTGGTCGATAGACAATTTTGCAATACTAGTATTAATAGCCTCGACCGCATCTTCCAATTTGGTTAGCTTACCAGATAAAACTTGAATTGCCACGAACAAACTATCGTCCACCCATTTGAAGATGTGGTTGTGTAGCTGTGATAGAATTGAAAAAAACGTGAGGCGACGGTGGGAAATACAATGAATGAGTTTGGTAATAAGTACAAGGGTTTCTAAGTACAAAAGGTTTACCTTCTTTGTGTAGGCGAATTCACACCTATGATATCTACGAGAAGGATTCCATTCTGTTTTAGAGAATTTAATAATTAAACTTGCGCTGAACCAGCATCTTTTGGGTACGCTAATGTGCCTAGCCGAAGATCTGACATCTGAAGCTTATGTTAGTTTACTCATTAGGAGTTAATGGGATTTGGCGACGGGATTAAACTAACCAGAGTGTTGTGGCGGCGAAAGACTTTTCAATGGTTGGTAGGGTTAGAAAATGATTGGTAAGGGAGAGATTTATAGACGATGGGTAGGACTAAGTAAACTGACCATGAAAACTTGAACATGGTACATTGACAAGACGGGTATCTTTAAGTGAATAGCCATATGATATGAAAAACTGTGACAACCACAAAATTATGACAACGGCTTGACCATAGACAGATAGTGGGATAAAAAAAATTGAAATATGCTGTCCACAAACATGAGTACATGAAAAGTTGTCCATAAACATCAGTACAATAGTAGAGAAGTTAGCAGTTGGAAAATACTAAACAAAGAAAGCATCGTAATAAAAGTACCCTACAACTTGAAAAGTTGAAAGTGCAATTCACTTATCGTCTATTTCAGCAGCCTCAAGTCCTATCTCCGGGTACAAAGGCACAATCAACTCCTGGAAAACATCCATTGCATAGCATTTCCTACAATCTATGATGTTTTGATCAGTTACTAAGGTCATGGCATCCATAGGATTCCCATGGACATGTAACTCCATGTACTTCAGAGCAATTGGTCCATATGAAGCAGCTGACTGGTCCTGATGCACATTTATTGCTCGTTCAAAGCTAAATGGTTGAACCCTTGTTTCTACGAGAGTTCAGCTGAACAAAACCTATCGAGAATGTGTGGTAACATCTTGAGAACAGGTGCTAACATGACACGGAGTTTGTGTTGCTTATACAAATAGTGAGCGGAGTTTGTGTTGCCTATCCAATGTTTGTCTTCAAAACATATTGGCAAATATTTCGTCTTGATCTGATCACACCAAGTACGACCTTCTGTAGCAACGTAGTTTTGAATTGCTGCACCCCAGCGTATTCTTTTTTTATTCACAGCTTTATCAAAAGAGCGATACTTCTGGACCAAGTAATTTAAAAACCAAGGTGATACAAACTCAGACTGCTCATGGGTAAGAACTGCAGCGTGCCTCTTGCTGAGGATGGACATCAAAACTTCCATGTGCTCCAATACGAATTAGATTACTCAGAAGAGAAGAGAAGATGGCTTAAACAAAGAATGGATTGTAAAAGCAACGCACCGTGGTATTGACCCATTCTGTTGGTTTGGCCAGATCAAGTAAGAACTTACTGTTGACTTCATATCCTTCATTGGTGACATAGTGCCTGGAGGAATTTACTGTTGTCAGCTACAGTATATAATAGCAGTACATGAAAGACGGACTTACATCTCAGGGTGTTAGGTCAACGTTGAAGAGAAGTAGGCGAAATCAACAGGGTCTGGAATTGGCAACAGGACCGTGTCTGGTCTTATTTTCTTGGTGCTGAAATACATAGCCATTGCCAATTCAGTTTGTGTTGGTTTAGGCCTTGTCAGGGTGGCTACAGGCGATCCATCGCTGAGATATTCAGGTTCCACTTTTTTAAAAGTTTCTTGATCAACATCCGCATCAACACCGTCCTCAACACTGACAGTAGGTCATTGTAAGTTATGTCTTATGGTGTTTTTAACTATAGTCGCAACATCATCCAATGATTAATGCATGTCTTTCTTTTCATCTTCAAGTTCCTGAAATTAATCATGGATTCAGCTTGTCTGTACCGATGACCATACATTGAAACAGAGTGGTACAATAGGTAATGTCCAAAAATTGTACCTTTGTAGCAACGTTTTCAGACTTTTGAGATACATCCTCCAATTTTGAGTGAAGTTGGTAACCTGTGTTTGGTACTAGTTCATTGGCCTGGAGTGGGGGATCCTTATTGTCCATGACATCCTATCCATAAGAACTGTTATTATGAAGCGTAACAGAGGAGGTAACATGTGGCGACTTGAGTAGGAAACCTAACCTTTGTAAAGTTCCCTCCATCCTGCACAGTCCCCTAAGGTTGGTTGACATCAGTATTTACTGTTTAACTGGGCTCAAGTGGCTGACCAGAGAGATGTACAGCATCCATGGCATCCTGTCCACCAATATTTGATTTTATTTTGTGAGTGTAATGATGTAAGTAGGGAGGACCATAACTTGGGGAAACTAACCTTTGTGAAGTTCCCTCCATCCTACACATTTTCTTGAGGTTGGTTAACATCTGTAGTCACTGTTGTACTGGGCTCAAGTGGCTGATCAGAGACATATTCAGTATACATGACATCCAATCCACAAAAATGTAAGTGGCAAGGACGATAAGTAGGTTAAATACCTCTGTTTGTTCCGTGTCCTGATTCTTACAGATTACTTCACCAGCAACACGACCCTAACCACAATAGAGCATTGACGTGTGTCAGTAACTGGAAAAACAAATTGTAAAAGGTAATGTGTACTTAGAAGTAATCTTACACTCTCATTTTGTTGTTCCTATTGGAGAAAATCTTCACGAACGGTGAAATCCTGAAAGAAAATATGAATTCATTAGAAAAATAAAAGGAGGCAACATTAAAAAAAAAAGGCAAAATTGACCTGGAGGGTAGCAGCATGGTCATCTAAATGAGAATGAGAAGGCCCATCTTGCGCATCCTTTGTACAATTTTGGTATAGGAAGATTAGACAACATGAAATTGAAAGAGTAATAAATTAAAGGAGTTAATGGAAGTCTACGTTTAGGTTGCTCGGATATGTACAAAAATATTGTAGTTCTTGGTGGACAAGTTTGTGGTGCATAGGCTGGACACAAGCTGCTGGAGGGTTACATGTATCCATGACATCCTGTCCACAGGTAAATAGCCACAAATGTAAGAGGATATATGATAAAATTTGACATTATATGAAGCCATATATAACGAGGGATAACTTACAATCACATCATCCACCTCCGTTTTCCCAATATATTCTTCATTAGTAATACCTGGTGGATTATCCTACAATTATAGACAAATTTATACCATGAGTAATAGTGTTTTGTATTCTTTGGTTGGAATGAAAGCATCCTCTTACTTACACAGAACATTGGCACATCTTCCTCATTGCCTCCCAATGACTCATCGTCATGTACTTGGAATTGCTAAGAAACACATAAGATTAGAATATGATTCCCATAGAAGGGGAAATAAGAGTGAAAAATTCATGATTATCTCTTCCAAGTTTGCAGGAACTGATGTGTCTGCACTGTCTGATTTTGTAACTCTCCTCCTAACAAATCTGCCAAAGCTCTTTGATATTTTACCAAAGCTGCTATGCCTGCTACTTTGCTTTCGCTTCAGCCTCTTAATTTTCTTATCCTGATCTTTTATTTTTTTCAGAAGCACTAATTTCACACTGTCCAACCTCTCCTCCACCCATTTTTTCATTAGCTCATAACCTTCTTTTGCAGGCTGGAAGTAACTGTCAACTTTCCTTTGCTTCCTTGTCGATAAATGTCTCTTCTTTTTTTGCCCTCTGTTTTGACTTTTGGTTGATTCGTCCCGCCTCCGGTAGTAGCTCTTCTGGATCAACTAACCACAACATGTTTGTGATGGCCAACATCTGCAAGTCTACCTTGGTACTGAACAACCTCAAGGCCACATCTGTTTGCCAAACACTACCCCATCACTAATTAAACCTTGCTTATATATTACATTTCTGTCACGGTCTTCGTCATCCCATTCACCCCCAACAATCATACCCAACAATTCCAATGTCGCAAATAGGTTCGACAGTTAACTATACGAAATGCAAATAAATCATCAGGCATGAAAGCATATTTGAAGGACAGTTAACTTTAATTGTATGCCACAACTTGGGGTCAAGCTCGATTTCAAGGACATCATTCATTGTCATAGTTGTCAGTTTGGGTACACCAATGAAGGATTGATCCATAAAAGTCTCTTTCGCATCTGAATTAGGAATTTTAGACAGTAACAAGGGAATCGTCTGGTAAGCTAACAACTGGAGAACTAATGAGAATCCCTGGAGCATGAATGAGTGTTGCTGGCATTTTTTGCGAAAACCAGCTAGAGGATCAGACACCTTCTTTGAAGGTTGCAGAGGAGGCCTCATTGTCCCAAGTGTCATTAGGAAGGACTCCCTTCCCCATGGGAACTTAAGGAAAGCGTCAACATCATGCAACATCTGGACATACTTGGGAGTTGGTCGACTAATTTGATGAGTGCCAATGAGGACCCCATCCACAAGAATAATAAGTGCAATAGCTAACTTTCTGAATGGAGACATGTCTTTATCTTCCTTCATCAACTCTCCTAAATCACCCAAAGTTGTATGTTTGTCTCCACATACAATCTTCTACCACATAGGATATGTGTTCTCGTTGAACACCGGCTCAACATCTGGGCGATAACCCGAAGGAAATTCACCACACTCCAACCCTGAAATTAACCTAAACTCCGTCAATGAAAAACGGAAAGGCTGACCACCAAACACCATCCACAGTTCATATTTTTTCTTCGTCAAAAGTTGACGACAAATGAGAGCGTGCAACAATTTGCAGGAGATAGGGACACAAGAAATAGGCAAATCGAACAAAACACCTAAAGTCGACTGTCGAATTTTTGTGAACTCGGCCGTACCATCCAGGGCTTCTTTGACAAATGATATGAGATCCGGTTTAGAATAAACATTAAGTCGCGAATTGGGATACTTGTCAGTCTTGAATAGTCGAGTAGGAAGCCGAGAATCAACAGAAACAGAGTCCCCTGGATTTGGGAAAAAAAAAAGTAAAAAACCCAGAAAGAAAACTTCAAACCACAACTTCAGACAAAAAAAAAAGACAAACCAACAAAGTCGTCGCCGTCGGCCTCCATAATGTAACCAGAAAATGGTAGGTAAGTACGCAGATTCGCCGGAGTAAAAATTTGGAATGGCCGGGAAATCGACATTAACTCTGTGATCGTATTTTTGATAGAAACTTAACGACATGCCTGAAATGGCCAAGTCAACAAAAATTAATTCTCTTTTTTAAATGTCAGCGAAATCTTTAGGATTTAAATGACATTTTCGAAGTTCGACGCTTTTTTGACATTTTTCCCAATTCGATTAGTAAAAACTTTTTAGTAAAAAGATAAAATTTGGCGGTAAACCCAGTCCGTGAATGCTAAAGTGAACCAAGTATGCGTAGGTTAGTCTATCCTACGCTCTTTTGTTTCTGAGTGAAAAACAATGATACAGCAGTACTTTTTACTTCCCTTCGTCATCTCCAGTAAACCATAAACGTATAAACCCTAATTCCATTTCAAATTTGGAATCTAATCAGTTTGGTGTCGCACCAGGTAAAATTTGTTCAAATCGACCTCTTTGTTCGTCTACTTAACTTTTTCTTTTGTCTTTGTTCTCAATTGTTTTGATCGAATCGACCCAGATCCTTGAATTGACTTCAGTATCATCAACTTTGTCTTGATGTTAAAAATTTTTTTTTTTTTTTTTTATGAAATCGAACTTTGTCTTAGTTAATCCGTTCTTGAATTAGCTGGAAAGAATTGTGAAATTCTTAATTACAAATTTATTATTTAGGAATCTGAATAGGTAAGCCCTTATCTAATTGTGCCTGTTGTGGTTATTCTGATTTATGCATCTTTTATACAGATGAAATATATGTTAAGGACTTTGAGTATGTGGAGTTTGAATTTTTGAGTCAAGCAATTTTCATTATGGAAAGTCTTGGAGGTATAGGGTTTAGTAATACAAGTAATGCAACAAAGAAGAGGAGAAGCACCACACTGCGTCGGCCTTGGAATGAACGAACGTCGTCGTTGCCATCCACACCAATCCTTGACAATGTAAGAAACTCCACAAAACATTATATGAATTAAGTTGTGTGTAATTCATATGTGAAGATATCGGCTTTTGTGTTTTGCAGAATGAGAATAAGGTAGAAGAGAGGGAAGGAGTGGAGTCCGACGAAGGTTCAACGAATGGTTCATTCCAAGGAAGTAACCAAGTGAGTCACAGCGAACATCGAGCTAGTTTTGATGAGAATATCATCAAGAAGGTTAAACTCAAACTCGGTGGTTCATCGAAAACGATAAATTCGATATCTGGATCTGATAATGCTTCTGATATTGGCTTGTGTTCGACAAAGTCTTCCCATGCATCAGATGATGCCTCGGATAGCAAAACAGATACGTATCCGATTCGTAAAAGCAATAGGATTTCTAAACGGCGTGTTCTTGATGAGGAACTTGAGGATGATGACGATAATGAAGAAATTCGGTTTCTCAAAAAGGTAAAAATGGCGAAATCTATTGCTGTAGAAGAAGATGCTGATGATGACGATGAAGAAAAGAGCAGAAAACATAAAAAGCTTTCCAAGGTGATGAAACAAAATGTAGAATACCCGCGTGGAGAGAATTCAGGCAAGAAAGATAAGACGGCAAAAGCATTTGACGATGATGATTATGTCAAGGACGATGATGATGAGGAAGAAGATGTTGAGCCAGAAAATAAGAGCGCGAGAACTAGAAAAAGAGCAGTTGGAGATGTTCAAAGTGAAGTTAAGACGGAAATGACTGTGACTACTCGTCGACGTTCTGGACATAGCGGAAGTCTCATCGAGTTTCCTGGTGGCTTACCTCCGGCTCCACCTAGAAGTGAGTTTCATGAACTATTATAGTTGCTCTGGTTGTTACATTTCTCTGACTCAGATGTTTTTTGTTTGTTTGGTTTGTTTACAGAGCGAAAAGAAAATGGATTAGAGGTTGATCAGCAGCTAAAGAAAGCGGAGGCAGCCCAGAGACGTAAAATGCAAGTCGAAAAAGCAGCTAGAGAATCAGAGGTTTTTGTCCTGTTTTTTAATTTTCCAGTTGAATGAAATTATACAATGGGTGTGTTAGCTTACGTAATCTTTCTTGCGTCGGTAGGCTGAGGCAATCAGGAAGATTCTTGGCCAAGACTCTGGCAGGAAAAAGAAGGAAGATAAGATAAAGAAACGCCAAGAAGAGAAGGCCAAGGTATATAATCTGCAATGAAACTTTGGAAAGATCGGTTATGACTGTTTTCTACGGTTGAATGAAACATTGAGCATCTTAGGTGAGATCTTATGATTGTTGTTTGGTATTTGTTATATGCAGGAGAAGGCAGCAGACTCTATTGCGCGTAGATCAGACACAGTGAAGTGGGTAATGGGTCCATCAGGAACCGTGGTAACTTTCCCAGAAGAACTTGGCTTACCAACTATATTCAACTCTAGACCTCACAGGTACAATCCCATTAACTGTCCTCTTTGATTCTGAAATGTCACTTTTTCCGTTTGATGCGAAAGTTTGTATTTTGGGAATTGACTTGGTTAATGAAGCAGCTATCCTCCATCGCGGGAGAGATGTGCGGGTCCAGAATGTACCAACCCATACAAATACAGAGATTCAGAATCAAATCTTCCGTTGTGCAGCCTTCGGTGCTACAAGGCGATCAAAGGCTAAATAATGGATATATGGTATGTCCTTATTGAAGCCTTTCACTTAGTTACCATAGTGACAGAAAATAATATGCTCATGTAAATACTAATAATGGAGCATCATGGTAATGTAATATATGTATAGTTGAACCAGAAATATAGGTTTTTTTGTTTTCAAATAAGTATTGAATGTATATAAACATAATAGTGATCCATATTGTTATGTTTTTATCTGTAACCATAGCTTGCAATTTCTCTTATTTTTTTTATTATAAGAATTAGAATATAGGATTTTCCAATATAAAATAAATAAATAAACAAAACATACAGCTTATGGATCACTTATAAGAAAGAAGCTAGATTAGAAGGAAGAGTGGCCATCCAACCATCTCCATTAATGAAAGTTTTTGGTTCTATAAGAAACTCAACTTCTTCAGCAGACAGATTTTTCTCCCATCCAACTCTACCTTTCTTTCCTGCTCCTTCTCCTATGCAATTTACCTCCGCATAGGTGAATTGACCCCTGACAAAAAAATTTAAAATTGTAATTTAATCGTTAGAGAATATGTTAATTTGTTAAATATGTAACAAATGCACATATATAAAGAAACAGTTTGAAGAGAAGAATTTGCATTGCTTACTCTTGGCCTTTATAACACCAAGCATTCCATCCTTGAGGATCAATAACACTAGACATGTTTGTTTCATAAAACACAACTCTAGAGTAGCCTCGGTAAGCTCTTCCCAATAATGCCTTACCATTTCCGTTAATCACACAATTATTGAACACAAAACCACTCGTGTCTTTCTCGCTTTCCCTCCCTTGCGCGGTTATGAATCCCGGTAACATTCCTCCGCCCTCCACCATTTCCGTTGATGTCACTCCTCTAACGTATATCGTGCAATTCTGCATCCACACACAAAATCATTTATATATATATATTGATACAATGCTATTGCCTATTATATTGGTATATCAAAACATCACTATATTTAAGAGAAACTATGAGACTACTTGGTATATTGATTGGCCTCCTCCCCATATGAAATCGATGGCTCCTTCGATGTAACAGTTTTGGAAGTAGTGGCGGCCAACTAAATCAGCGAGTGTGTCTTGGACACTGATGAAGCTGCAACCATAGAACCATGCCTTGTCCGCCATTAGTATAATTGATGGAGCTACCTTTATGTCTTTATAATGTACTATTGGTGTTCTCTTGGTAAAAGCATTCTGCACAAACATGATATCAGTTTCAGATTCTACATTATACTAGAATTGGTTCATATGATATTCACATACGTGAAAATTAATCCGAATAAATTAATCCGGACTATCTATACGAATATATCACTAACTATCGATGATTAAAAGAAGTAGATGTACCAATAGTAACTATATAAATCCTAACCTGGAATGTAATATTGATAGCGACGAAGTACTCCGCGTTTACGGTGATAGGACCACTCGAATTGGATAGTCCTGCATCATTATATTGAATTATTACTTGTGATGCGTTGTTTCCTTGCATTATTATCTTTTGCTTCTCCTTCGGAATACTATCTTTTCGCTGCACCAACACACACACACGCATATTGGTAAGTCCAAATAAAAATTCAAAAGAGTTATTGCACCATGATGACAATATTTAGGAGATCAGTTACGTAAATAATAAGACATTTTGTCGTCCAAGTGAACAAAATTGTTTTTAACATCTTGGACGATTGCATTCATTCCATTTAACTGTTACAAGATGAATGTTTTTTTTTCCATAGCGGTGTTATTTTTTTAAATGACATTTAATTTTCATTTACAGATTCTAAGAGTTGTAGATTAACGCATGATTAATTTTTCTTAATAAATTGCATAGTGAAAGAAGAAATAGGAGATGCAAATTACTTGTAGGTTCCTTGTTTAAGATAAATCTTAATCCAATTGTTGTTACCGGAGGGAATGGAGTCGATTGCTGCTTGGATGGTTCTGAAATCAGCTGCACCATTATGACCAACCACTACTGTCTTTACTACATCTTTGTCGAAATTTCCTTGTTCTAAACCATCGGAACAGACAAGCCATGACGTAGTCGTAAAATACAAAAATGAGAGAACCAAAATACTTTTAAGAGATTTCATTTGCTAAAAACAATAGTTTGTAACTCTTCTATACAAACGTTTCAAACTTTTTTTTTCTTTACCGACTAGAGCTGATTTGAACGTCTATTTCTTTCAAGATTGTGTTTTCTTACTGGAGTTACAATGGAATCTTAAATACTCAAAAATATGTATAGTTTAAATGAATGTTCATTTCCTTCACCTAATTCCAAGTATATATGGTTAAATATCCACTGATATATTTACTTAGACGCAAGTAAATACCCACTGACTGTACAACTAATATTTTTGTTTGGGTTCATAGCACTTAGTGCAACGAATTATGTCCAAAATAGATTCGTTAACAAAAAGAAAATACAAATTAAGATTTTAATAATCAAGTGCATATAAATGTTCAAAAGAAATTTGGAAAGAATATAGGAATTTTTTTTTTTTTAACAACTTGGCTAAAATATGTCGTTGGTAAAATGAAGTGTAAATGATATATCTTGTGGAAGCCCTATGGCCTAATGGTCGGCTAAACCAAAATGTATGGAGTTCAAATCTCCGGATACGTGATTTATTAGCATTTGTTGCAGATTATTGGAGACAAGCTTGCAAGAGGTCTTCAACGTAGGGCAATATATAATTGTATGGCGTGGATCAAGACGGAATACTTGTTTGTTGTAGAATCGTCGATGTAACAATTCTCGTCGATGTAACAATTCTCATAATTTGTAATAGAATAATAATAAAAATGCAGTGTTAAAAAAATGATTATATCTGAATAATTGTCATTTCATATTCAAACAAATTGTAATCTGGAACTGATAATTTTGGAAGATTCCAATTCATTCCCAAATATAATTATTTCTTTTCCTTTGTTTACCAAACCCAACCAAACAAAGACTTTACAAAATATATATTTAACCAACGAATAGTAGTTCATCGTTCTATTGTTTTTGGTCATGGGTCGTCTTTTTTATTGTTGTTGTTAAATATCCACTGATATATTTACTTAGACGCAAGTAAATACCCACTGACTGTACAACTAATATTTCTGTTTTGTTTAAGTACATAGCACTTAGTGCAACGAATTATGTCCACTAAAATAGATTCGTTAACAAAAAAAAAAAAAAAAAATTAAAATTTTAATAATCAAGTGCATATAAATATCAAAATAAATATGGAAAACATATAGGAAATTTTTTAAAAATTGTTTTTTAAAATTATTTAACAACTTGGCTAAAATATGTCGTTGGTAAAATGAAGTGTACATGATTATATCTTAAGGAAGCCCCATAGCCTAATAGTCGGCCAAAAGTTCATTAATGCTTCTACACCAAAAATTTTGAAGTTCAAATCATAGAAGATGCGAGTTATTATCATTTGTTGCAGATTAATGGAGACAAGTTTGCATGAGGTCTTCAGCGTGGGGCAATATCATCTGGCGTGGATCAAGACGGAAGACTCATTCATCATAGAATCGTCGATGTAACAGTTCTCATAATTTGTGATAGAATAATAATAAAAATACAATGTTAAAGAAAAAAAGATTAAATCCCAATAATTATCATTTCCTATTCAAACAAATTTTAATCTGGAACTAATAATTTTGGAAGATTCAATTCATTCCCAAATATAATTATTTCTTTTACCTTTGTTTAACAAACCCAACCAAGCAAAAACTTTACAAAATATATTTTTAACTAATAACTAATACTAGTTCATCGTTCTATTGTTTTTGGTCATGGGTCATTTTTTTTTTTTTTGTGTTAAATCATGGGTCGTCTTTTGTTCGATGTATTTTATTCCTAGTTCAGTGGATTCTATATGGTGAAGCTAGACTTTAGAGACTACTTTAGAGTTCAATGTAATTCTCCCTAAACACAATAAGAAAACAAAAACTGTAAGTAAATTTTATAACATGGCACTGTTACTACCGAAACATTCGTACTGCCGATGAATGATTGTTGGAACTTGGAAGTAAATTTACACTTTTCAATTAGGTAGTTTCTTTGGCAAAGCAGATGCCTATATTTTGGTAGTGAAAATGACATATCTTCGGGAATCAAACAAACTAGAGAGTAAGAGACAATGATAATAGACTAAAAATGAAAGAGAGTTCCACCATTACTCTTTTGGACGAGTTTATCTCCTTCCTCCTTAAACAACCTAACACCAAACTAAGACCTCGATCATTAATTCGAAGTCTATATATAGGAGAAAAACTCCTGTTAATGTTTTATCTGTTACTATAGCTTGCAATTCCTCTTATTTTTTATCATAAGAATTACAATATAGGATTTTTCCAATATAAAATAAATAAATATACAAAATATACAGCTTATGGATCACTTATAAGATGGATGATAATAAATAGGCTAGATAAGAAGGAAGAATGGCCATCCAACCATCTCCATTAATAAAAGTTTTTGGTTGTATAAGAAACTCAACTTCTTCAGCAGATAGATTCTTCTCCCATCCAACTCTTCCTTTCTGTCCTGCTCCTTTTCCTGTGCAATTTATCTCCGCATATGTAAATAGTTCCGTAACAATTGTAATCCAGTCGGTTAGAATATGTTCATTTGTCAAATATGTAACAAATGTAAACACACACATATATATATATATATATAAAGAAGTAAAAGAGAAGAATTTACGTACTCTTGGCCTTTATAAAACCAAGCATTCCATCCTGGAGGAACAATAACACTAGACATGTGTGTTCTATAAAAGACAACTCTAGAGTAGCCTCGGTATGCTCTTCCCAAGAATGCCTTACCATTTCCTTTAATCGTACAATTATTGAACACAAATCCACTTGTGTCTTTCTCGCTTTCCCTCCCTTGCGCGGTTATGAATCCCGGTAACATTCCTCCGTCTTTCACCATTTCCTCTGATGTCACTCCTCTAACATATATCGTACAGTTCTGCATCCACACACAAAATCATTTAGATATACATATTGTTTCAATATTGATACAATGCTATTGCCTATAATATTGTTGTATCAAAACACACTATATATATATTTAAGAGACAAGTATGGGCCTATACTTGGTATATAGATTGGGCGCTTCCCCATATGAAATCGATGGCTCCTTCGATGTAACAGTTTTGGAAGTAGTGGCGGCCGAGAAAATCAGCGAGCGTGTCTTGGACACTGATGAAGCTGCAGCCATAGAACCATGCCTTGTCCGCCATTAGTATAATTGATGGAGCTACCTTTATGTATTTATATTTTATTATTCGCGTTCTCTTGGTAAAAGTATTCTGCACAAACATGATATCAGTTTCAGATTCTACATTATACAAGAATATTTTCATATGTGAAAATTAATCCGAGTTATCTATATATGTATATGAATATGTCACTAAGGACGATGATAAATAGAAGTAGACATCAATAGTATTTATATAATTCCTTACCTTGAATGTAATATTGATAGCGATGAAGTACTCAGCGTTTATGATGATGGGACCACTCGAATTAGATCGTCCTGCATCATTATATTGAATTATCACCTCTGATGTGTTGTTTCCCTGCATTATTATCCTTTCGAAAATGTGTTGTGTGTCACGGCCCCGGAGAGAGTAAGACTTTTCCTATGGCTAATTGGCAATCAATCTATTATGACAAATGTGGAGAGAAATCGAAGACACCTTTGCGCTACCTCCATGTGCCAAGTTTGCAAGGGAGGAGATGAGACCGTATTGCATGTTCTCCGGGACTGTCCGGCGATGGCTGGAATTTGGGAGCGTATTGTGCCGAGCCGTGTGGTAAGATCCTTCTTCTCGAGTTCATTGCTTGAATGGGTTTACGGGAATCTAGGAGAGAAGAGGATTGTTGCGGAGAGTGAATGGTCCACTATTTTTGCGATGGCTTGCTGGTGGGGATGGAAATGGCGCTGTGGTAATGTTTTTGGGTCAAATGGGAGATGCAGGGACCGAGTACGTTTTATTAAGGAGGCTGCAAAGGAAGTTACCGTATCTCATATCAAGTTGCGATCACATGGGTCTAACGGAGAGAGAGTGGAGCGATTGATTGGTTGGGTAACACCGAGAGAGACTTGGCTGAAACTCAACACCGATGGTGCGTCACATGGCAATCCCGGAGGGGCTTCTGCGGGTGGAGTGCTCAGAGATGAATACGGTAATTGGAAAGGAGGGTTTGCGGTGAATATTGGAGTATGTTCGGCTCCTTTAGCTGAGCTATGGGGAGTTTACTACGGCCTTTACATCGCATGGGAACGTAGAGCTACGCGTGTTGAGCTAGAAGTGGATTCGCAAATTGTGGTTGGTTTTCTTCAGACAGGGATTAGTGACACGCATCCTCTGTCTTTCCTAGTACGTTTGTGCTATGGCTTACTCTCGAAGGACTGGATAGTCCAAATTTCTCACGTGTATAGGGAGGCTAACCGTCTTGCTGATGGGTTAGCAAACTATGCGTTTACCTTACCGCTTGGTTTTCATTCTTTTGATGTATGTCCCGAGGACCTCAGGTCTTTGTTGGTTGAGAATGTCAATGGGTTTTCTATACCCAGGAATGTTCGAATGTAATTTTTTCACTTAGTATTTTTAATAAATCTAGGGGACAATTGTTCCCTGTCATTCACCAAAAAAAAAATCCTTTGCTTCTCTTTCGGAATCACTATCTTTTCGCTGCATCAACACAACACACACATATAATCCCAAATAATATTCGAAAGAGTAACTGCACCTATAATGACAATTACGTAAATGATATGACATTTTTTCGTCCAAGTGAACAAAAGTGTTTATAACTTCTTTGACGATTGTATCCCATAGCGTTTTGTTTTTAGATGGACATCTAATGATTTTTCTCTTTATCATGCAAATAAATTTATTTATATTCACTCTATATATAATAGTAACTTGTATGTAGTGAAAGGAGAAATTAGAGATGAGAATTACTTGTAGGTTCCTTGTTTAAGGTAAATCTTAATCCAATTGTTGTTACCTGAGGGAATGGAGTCGATGGCTGCTTGGATGGTACTGAAATTAGCGGCACCATTTTGACAAACCACCACTGTCTTTACCACATTTTTGTCGAAAATTTCTTGTTCTAAATCATCGGAACAGACAAGCCATGACGTAGTCGTCAAATACAAAAATGAGAGAACCAAAATACTTTTAAGAGATTTCATTTGCTAAAAGCAAAAGTTTATAACTCTTCTAAACAAAGGTTTTAATTTTTTTCTCTCTCTAGAGACTAGAGCTGATTTGAACGTTTATTTTATTTGAAGATACTGGAGTTACAATGGAATCTTAACTACTTATAAATACATAGGTCTAGCTTAATGAATGTAAATTTCCTTACTTAATTTCAAGTATGGTTAAATATCCACTGGTTTTATTTCTTACCTACACGCAAGTAAATACCCCCACCAATTGACTGTACAACTAATGTTTTTAGTGCAACGAATGATGTCCATTAAAATAATTCGTTAACCAAAAAAATGTTTAAAAGACTTAAGTAAATAAATGCATATAAATATTTTTTTAATAATTAAGTGTATATAAATGTTTAAAAGAAATTCGGAAAATATATAGGAATTGTTTTTAAAAAAAATTAGAGAAACTTGGGTAAAATCTATCTTTAGTATATGATTATATATCCCAATAATTGTAGTTTCCTATTAAAACAAATTGTAATCTAGCTAGAACTAATAATTTTTGGAAAATTGAAATTCATTCCCAAATATAATTATTTCTTTTACCTTTGTTTACCAAACCCAGCCAAACAAAATATTTACAAAAATATATTTTTAACCAACTAACACTAGTTCATCGTTCTATTGTTTTTGGTCATGGGTGGTCTTTTGTTCGTTGTATTTTATTCATAATTCTGTGGATTCTATATGGTGAAGCTAGACTTTAGAGACTACTTTAGAGTTCAATGTTATTCTCTTAAACACAAAAAGAAAACAAAAATTGTAAATAAATTTTATAACATGGCACTGTCACAACCGAATTTGTACTGCCGATGTTTAATGTTTAAAAGCAGATGACTAATTCATAATTTTGATACCCAAAAATGACATACCTTCTTCTGGTAGAGATCAAACGAATTAAAGAATTCAATTAATTTTTTCGATAAACTAATATTTCAGTAAATTAATATAAATTTTGTGGTTTTGGTCGTATTCGGCCACGGTCGTATGGATAATTTAACACCCGCCACTAAAAACCATACAAATCAGTTTAAAAGTTTTAAACAAATTCGAAAAATCAAAAAGAAAAAGAAAATGGCCTTGAAACTCTACTACTCCCTCTCTTCTCCGCCTTCAATTTTCTATCAATCAAGGAGATTCTCTTCTTCGCTTAACCCAATCGGATCAAAACCCCACTCGAGATCATCTCCATTCCCCGGATTTCGGTGGAAAACCGGAATTTCTCTGAGCAAAACATGGAAATTGGGCGTAGCGGCGGAGAGTCCGCCGGCGACGATAACGACGGAGGATTGGGGAAAAGTATCTGCGGTGCTATTCGATATGGACGGCGTTCTTTGCAACAGCGAGGATCTTTCCAGACGCGCCGCCGTCGATCTCTTTACAGAGATGGGCGTTGAAGTCACTCCGGAGGATTTCGTTCCTTTCATGGGAACAGGTTAAGCTTCTTAAGAACAAAATGATTCTTAATTTTGCTTCATGAATTGATGATTGAATTCAATTATAATTGGTTACTTTGAGTTTAAATCAGTAAACAATGGAGATTAATTAGTGATATGATTTAGGATGATGGTTATAATGGAGATATGAGGTGATTGATTTCATTAGTTTGGCAATTTTACAGGTGAAGCCAAGTTCTTAGGAGGTGTAGCTTCTGTGAAAGGAGTACAAGGATTCGATCCGGATGCAGCGAAAAAGAGGTTCTTTGAAATTTATCTCGATAAGGTAATGCGCTATCGCTGAATTAGAATTCGTTGGGAAGGAAATCAAATTTACTACATTAGGGATTGATTATTGTTTTCTTCTACCAACTATAGTATGCAAAGCCAGAGTCTGGGATTGGATTTCCAGGAGCACTTGTGCTTGTTACTGAGGTAAGGAAGTATAAATTTGTAGGAACTTTTTTAGTTTTTCGCGCTGGTGATGATGATTTTGTCTTGAAACAGTGTAAGAAGAGAGGTCTCAAAGTTGCTGTTGCATCTAGCGCTGACCGTATCAAAGTTGATGCTAACCTCACAGCTGCTGGCTTGTCTTTGGACATGTAAGACTAAAACAGCCTATCATCTCTTGAGTATTCAGTTAATCAGGCACCAATTTGGAAATTGTTCTTTTCCAGGCTTTGTTTTTGAGCTTTAAGGATGCTTTATTGTTTTCTTTGTTGCCATTCCTTCACATTAGTTTTGGTGTTTGATATGTTACTGTAAATAAATGTTGGTAATGTTAATTTTCAGGTTTGATGCCATTGTTTCAGCAGACGCCTTTGAGAATTTGAAACCATCTCCAGATATATTCTTGGCTGCTTCTAAGATCCTAAGTGTGCCAGCAAGCGAGGTGATAGTCAAAACTATATATAATATTATATTGAAACGATCCTCTACTAAAAGTGCTTCACACTCCAGACCTTTTAATCATAGACATAACAGGAAAATATTGAGGGCAAACCCTTACGATTCAGATTCATTCTCGTAAATCCATTTGTAGTCTCTACGAAGTATCGTGGAATAGATGAATAAAGCATGCCTTACTGAACAAAACTGGATATTTTAAGATACTTGTTATTGCGCCAACAACATAATTAGCTCTATACTTGCGCAATCTAGATGCTGAAAGTCAAGAAAGTAAAAGTTTTCTTGTTCTACTTCCTTTACAAATCTTAATTTCTTGTATGTCGGTAAATGTACTTCATAAGTGATTTCTTTTATACAATTTGTAGTGTGTTGTTATTGAAGACGCACTTGCTGGAGTTCAGGCTGCCCAAGCAGCAAACATGAGGTACTTTACTTATGTGTGGCAGAATGAGTCAAAACTATTCTAGAAGTCAATATATGGCATGCCAAATTTGCTATTTCTGATTTCAGTTTGAATACAAACTACTTGATTTGATACAAGTTAAGTAGATTCAAGATGTCAGTAAGTCTGTAGAATTTCTAGATTAGCGTTTATGTCAAATCATCCCTTTGCTTTATTCATATTATAGTATATAAAAAAAAAATCATCTGTGGAGTTCAAAATGCTTGAAAAACGTAGAAATAAGTTCTAGGTTTGTCATTGTTATATCTATCTACTCGCTTTCTTGGCTCTGGATTTAGATCATTTTATTCATTTTCTAAATTTGCAGATGCATAGCAGTAAAAACTACTTTATCTGAAGCAATTCTTAAGGACGCTGGTCCGTCAATGATACGAGACAATATTGGAAACATTTCAATCAATGACATTCTCACTGGTGGCTTGGATTCTACCAGTATGTAGTCTCAAAGAAATTCGCTGCAAAACGTAGTTTGTTTCTTGTGTATCCATATATTTTTTAATCCTTTAGAATTTTTTTCGAATAAAGGCGGTTTCTTTGTAATGAGATTACATTTGAAGTATTGAACTGAAAATTTAAAACATTTTTTCTGAACTGTACTTATCTCTAGGCTATAGATTTATAGTTCACTAAATCCATGAATTTTATTCATCAAGTTCATAGTAGCTTATACAGTTTCAACCGTTTCTGTTTACATGCTTGAGCACTTACGCAGGAAAATCCGCAGAAATACTTAGAGAAAACACTGCCAGCAACGAAACAAATGACAACGGGTAAGAAGGGCTCCTTAATCCAAATTTATCTTTATGATGTAAGTAGTTTGGAGTCGAGCATTAAGTTTAGGGTCTATAGTATGCAAACAATCTCTTAGAGCCACCCATGGAGAGAAACATTTATGATTAATGAACACATTTTGGATGCATCTCATGGACTTCATGAAAAAGTTGATGACAATAAAATTTAGAAGAAAACCAGGACTTTTTACTCATTGACTGGTTTTATCATTCAAGAATGAACCAAATGATGCGGCATATGGAAAATTTCATATACTTGAGATTGCAGATGCAATTTTCCAACAGGTTTCAGGGTTCTCGTCGGGATATACTGAGGTACGCGAGTCTTGGCATTGCTCTTTCTTGTGTCTACTTCACTGCCACCAACTGGAAGGTAAGCCTGAAAGCATACATTTAAGAATATTGTTGTTGTCAAAGCTTTGTTATCTTATCGACTTCCTGTTTTATTTGTAGGCAATGCAATATGCATCTCCGAAAGCTTTGTGGAATGCATTGGTTGGAGTAAAAAGCCCTTCTTTTAATCAGAACCAAGGTTTGGCCTTTGTCAAAATTTTCACAACACATTTTTGTTTTGTTTTTATGTTAGCATATAAGATAGCGTTCTGGGTTGGTTAGTAATCGACAGAAATGGTTTCATATCATATGGTAAAACTGTAGGAAAGGTGGAATATTGTGTCATAAATGTACACTATGTCTTTAATTGATGATATGTCTTGTAAATGAAGTTTATATACACCCGGCGTATATCCAATCTCAGTTTGCTTCAGTAATAACTTGACCTTTAGAGACTTGCCTTAATCTGTTCAGTAGCTAGCTTTGTAGCTACCACATTAAGATTAACTAATCAATATATCTGTCACATCTATGATAGTCTAAAAGTTCACTGTGATCATTTTTCATAAAGCAAGTATGGCTAAAACATGAAAATTTTGAACCAAAAAATCATTTTCATACTAGAGAAGTAGTCTAAAAGAGCATTCTATTGAGTTTCGTTGTTACTTAATCCGGATGTAAAAGAAGCTACTCCTTGTTTTATTTGTCTTACCGTCCAGGTGAAAGGGATTCCAACAGAGTCCAACAGTTCGTGGGTTACATTGCTGATCTGGAGAGCAAGTAAGGATAACTATTGGATAATTTTTCAGTCTAATATAAATGGCAAAGCAAGAGTTCGGTTATCCGGAAATTCTCTCATCAAAAGGAGATTATCATATATTACTATATTAGTAGTACAGATTACAGTAATGAGAAATTATCACAAGTTGAAATATAAAAATTGTGGATGATCTTCAGTTTTGACTTGTGTGGGTGCTCTGTTTTTCTAATTTTATTTATAGGCAAACAGCTACAGTTGTGCCAGAATTCCCTTCTAAACTCGACTGGCTAAACACTGCCCCTCTCCAGTTTCGCCGGGTAAATTCTTATTTAAAGTTATGTGAAGAGTTGATTACATAGATTTTTTATTATTGAAGAAGTGTTGAGGATTAGTTTGCCGTGAGTTAAGAGGCTTGGCATCAATACTCAGAAGGAATTAGATATTTTGTTTCTTTGCATTGACATATACCAAATTCTCCAGTTTGTTTTTTTACCATGTGGACTCTTGAGGAACAAAGGGAGCATAATATGCTTCTTACTAACTTGTGACAATTTGTGAGTAGGATTTGAAAGGGAAAGTGGTTGTACTTGATTTTTGGACCTACTGTTGTATAAACTGTATGCACGTATTACCGGATTTAGAGTTTCTTGAGAAGAAGTACAAAGACATGCCAGTGAGTCTTTTATTATTCGATGCACCCTTGTAAGCTATTAAGGATCGCCAAAAAAGTATAACCCACCAACAATTTTCCATTTGTTTGTTTTTTCTTTTCTTTTGCAGTTCACCGTTGTGGGTGTACACTCAGCTAAATTCGACAATGAGAAGGATCTAGAAGCCATACGAAATGCAGTTCTACGCTATGAGATCACCCATCCGGTAATTTCTGGTCGTTTTAAGTTTTCCTAATTTTGGGTGAAGCTGGCTACTTATGACAATTCCTGGACTTACTGTTCTGGAGCATTGTAGTGATGGGATCACAATTCCCTATTTCAAAGACTTTAGCTTATCAGAATTTCAAGTAATTTTTCCACTTTTCAATGCAACCAGTGTAATTCATATGCTCAATCGGTTTTTCTTTGGAGAATCAATTCTTTGTGAATTAGATGGTTTAACTTTTATTATTTCCCTCATGTTAATTTGTCTTCTACATTTCTCCTTCAGTGTCGTCTCTTTGGAAAAATCGTCGCCTTTTCAATCTCTGTTATAGTTATTTTTCAGAAATTATCAGCCTATTCGCTTAACTAGTTATTCTTACACTTCAAAGGTTGTAAATGATGGAGACATGTATATGTGGAGAGAGCTCGGCATCAACTCGTGGCCAACATTTGCTGTTGTCTCACCAAATGGTAAACTCATAGCACAAATTGCCGGAGAAGGTCACCGCAAAGTAACATCTTTATCCCTTTCCTTTTTTTTCCGCATCCTTGTGCTTAAAATAAAACTAACCTAAATGTAACCTTATAGCAAACCAAGAATCTCAGATTGCTTTTTTTTGTTTTATTTTGTTTTCAATTTAGAGTGCTGAAGAGTGAAATATATAATCGAATTCATTTGCCACCAAAGTATTCATTATCTGTTCATTGGTTCTTTACTTTAAGGATCTCGATGACTTGGTGGCAGCAGCTCTGGTGTATTATGGTGGGAAGAATGTATTAGACGGTACTCCGCTTCCTACACGTTTGGAGAAAGATAACGATCCACGCTTGGCCGCATCTCCTTTGAAATTCCCAGGGAAGTTGGCGATTGATACTCTTAACAACCGGCTATTTATCTCAGACAGTAACCATAACCGTATTGTATGTCCCTGACTCTTTATGCAACTCTGTTATCCTTTCTTGTTCTCTAATGTCAACATACTGTGGTGATTTCAGATCGTAACTGATCTTGACGGGAATTTCATCGTCCAAATTGGCAGTACCGGAGAAGAAGGTTTCCGTGATGGCTCATTCGATGATGCTGCATTCAATCGTCCTCAGGTATATAATAACAATTACTCCTCAATCGGTTCCAAACCAAAGTATTGTTGTTACCAACATGATTGTGATTTTATTCAGGGACTCGCTTATAATTCAAAGAAGAATTTTCTTTATGTTGCCGACACTGAGAATCATGCTTTAAGGTATGTATGTCCGTTCTACGAGCTTCTTATCAAATAAGAATCTCATATTTTTGGGTTTTAACAACTTATATTAGAGTTTCGTTGAGTGAAGTAAACGTGTTATTCTAATGATTCTTCCTCACTCATTAGTTGATACCGATTGTTCTTCTTAGGGAGATTGATTTTGTCAACGAGACTGTGCGTACTCTGGCTGGCAACGGAACTAAAGGCTCAGACTACCAAGGTGGAAGAAAAGGAACCTCACAGGCAAGAAACTTGTTTCGGATCATCAGTTTATCTTAACATTAGTAAATGTTTTTCTCTGAGAGGTTAAATAATAAGAACAGCGTTGTGGACTTTGAACTTCAGCTTTTGAACTCTCCTTGGGATGTATGCTTTGAGCCCGTAAATGAGAAGGTCTATGTTGCAATGGCCGGTCAGCACCAGATCTGGGAATACAATGTGCTTGATGGTGTTACTAGAGTTTTCAGTGGAAACGGCTATGAAAGAAACCTCAACGGTTCTACGTATGTTATACATTCACTGTTAAATTATTTAGCCTATGTTTACTTCTCTTTATACTATTTTTTTTGTTGATCCAGCCCTCAGACGACGTCATTTGCTCAGCCTTCGGGAATCTCGTTAGGCCCTGGTAACTACTATAAATTTCAAACCTGTCACTTTTCATTGTTACAAAGCTCTCAAAAATGAATTCTATGGACAATGTTGTGACTGATAGATTTTAAAGAAGCATATATTGCTGATAGCGAGAGCAGTTCTATTCGTGCCCTTGATCTTCAAACTGGAGGATCAAGATTGTTAGCTGGTGGTGATCCCTATTTCTCTGAGAATCTTTTCAAGGTAAGTAAGTATTTTATTCGTTTTACCATAATAGATTTTGTATTCCAAGGTAAGTATTTGATTCGTTTTACCATAATATTTGATTCGTTTCAATAGTTTGGAGACAATGACGGAATGGGAGGAGAAGTGCTCCTGCAACATCCATTAGGTGTATTATGTGCTAAGGACGGCCAAATATATCTAGCTGATAGCTATAACCACAAGGTAATTTTTTTTGGCAAATCTAAGAAAACATGTGTCAATATGAATATCCGGAATTTGTATTGGATGGATCTCACTGAATAGCAGGAACATAGTTTTGCACAACTCTGTTATGATAAGATAAGAAAGATTCTCAACGTATACAAGATCTTAGTTCAGTGCTCTTTGATGTGTAGATCAAGAAGCTGGACCCAGTGATCAAACGCGTTGTTACTGTCGCTGGAACGGGAAAAGCCGGTTTCAAGGATGGAAAGGTCATGGTTGCTCAGGTTCGATCTAGGTTACTACAATCTTCTACATTAAATAACTGGACGGTGATAGTTTGTTAGTTAAATACATTCTTTTCGACCGTCTGTTTCAGCTTTCAGAGCCTGCAGGACTTGCTCTAACCGAAAAAGGCAATTTTCTAGTCTCTCTAACAAAGTTATTAACGAAGGAACAATCGAGTGCTAATTTTCTTACCTGTATCTTTTTCAGGGAGGCTTTTCGTGGCGGATACAAACAATAGCCTTATCCGATACATAGATTTGAACAAGGAAGAAAATGCAGAGATTCTTACATTGGAGTTAAAAGGTGTTCAACCACCAATACCAAAGACGAAATCCTTGAAACGTTTGAGAAAACGTGCCTCGGCCGATACAAAGATTGTGACAGTAGATGCTATTACATCTCGCGAAGGCGATCTGAATCTCAAAATCTCATTACCAGATGGCTACCATTTCTCCAACGTCGGTCTCTTCTTCCTATTTTATTTATATATATTTTCCGTCTCTCTTAACCTTATATACACATCGTTCGTTGTTCACAGGAAGCACGGAGTAAGTTTGTGGTTGATGTAGAGCCTGAAAACGCAATAACGATTGAGCCAATGGAAGGAAATCTCGGCCGTGATGGTTCAGCAATGCTTCATTATAGACAATCTTCAACTTCGACTTCTGTCGGGAAAATTAGTTGCAAGGTTTGCTTCAATATCTTTGATTAAAGCTTCAATTGTGTTTTGCATTTGCATATACATTATGTGTATTTCAAACAATGGTTCCATTGTAATTGTCCATTCGCCTTTACGATTTGCAAAATTATTTTATGGGGAACTGAAAAATGTAATTGCAGGTGTACTATTGCAAAGAAGACGAGGTTTGCTTGTACCAGTCTGTACAGTTTGAGGTACCTTTCAAAGTGGAATCAGAATCTTCCGCTTCTCCGGTGATTGCATTTACCGTTAAACACAAATCACCCGATACCGGTTTGTTACAGCTTCAAGCTAGATGATCATGTTATGATGAACGTGTATAGCTACATTTAGTTCAGCTTCAAGTGTGAACACAGGTATATATGGTATATGGTCCATAAACATATGTTTGTGTTATTTAGAGGATTGATCAAACAAACACAAAACTCAGAAAGCTGAACTAAATGTAACCACTTCTAGTATGTTTAAATTTTGTGTACATGTAAACAAAACCAACAACGAGAAACCAGTATATGATTGCAATTATAGTACGTTACAATTTTGTGTCTTGGTTTTGGCAAATATATGATTGCTACTGGCTAAAATGGAAGTGATGATCAGTTGATAGCATTCTAAGTCTTTGTCGTTCATGTGATGAAGTAAGACTTTCACATTTAGATTAAAAAGGAAAAAGTAAATGCGGGTCTAAATGGTGACATGAGATTTGTGGATTCTAGAGGATTTGTGGATTCTAGAGGATTTGTAGTCACCATTTGTGTTTGTGGAATTAAATGTGTAATACTGTGTAATGATGTGGAGTGATGTAAATATTCTCATCTTCGTAATATTTTTTTTTGTTTCTAATATTTTGTTTTAATAGTTATAGTTATTAATATTTATATGTTACTAGGTAAATGACCCGTATATATGCGGGTTTATGAAAAAATATTTTATAACCCGTATGAAATTAAACAAAGTAAGGTTGAAAACATTGATAATAAATAAAGTTAACAATTACTTTTCTACCTTATTTTTTTCTAATTTTATTTTCAATTAAATACGTTCAAGTCTTTTCAAAATAATTAGTTTTTTCTATTTACGTTTAAAGTATTAGTTTTAACTATTTTGGTACTCTATTTTTATTATAAAATCCTGTTGAATTCTTTTGCATACTTTTGTTTGATTTTTTCAATTTTATATCACGTTAAAAACCCAAATCACGAAAAGCGCAAAATCACTAATAGACAAATCTCACTATTATTAAAGTGTTCGGGACAATTTTGAAAATGCCACTGTCAAATGTTTTTTTTTTCAATCATGCCACCATTAAATGCACAATTGTGAACGTGCCACCTTATAAAAAAATAGAGGTTATAAGGTTTTTTAGAAGAATTATAAGATATTTTAAAGTAGTATAAACCTCATAACAATATTTAAAAAACTTTAATCTGTATTAAAATCTTATTATCTATTTTAAAAACTCTATAATTAAACCTTATAATATTAGATGTTTGTTTTGGTTGAGTAGTCACTAATGTGATGATATCTATACTGTAAACAATAATAAAAAAAAATGATGAGTTCAAATTTTTATTAATCTCACAAACTATTGTAGATTGTCATAATCTATCTCACCTACCGAATAAGAGAGTATTCTATGGTATTTTTCTAATAAAAAAACTTTGAAAGAGATATTTAATATTGTTTGGTGAGAAGATTGAGAGAGCACAAAAGCTTATTATATAAGAGTAAAATATTATAATTCATGAAGATTTGGGTATGTAAACCTAAGTCTACTTAAAATCAATTTTTTTCCGCATGTGTATTAATTAATATTCTTATGAGAAAATCTTGAACATATTTTATATTTTAATCTAATATATGTAAAGGAAAAGAAAAGAAAAATAATTTTTATACAAACACAAAATAAAAACAAGACATATAAAATTTTTTTTTTTAAAATATTTATGTTTATCAACGAATTATTTTAATGAATTATTAATAAGATATTAATTAAAAATCTTAATATATGATGATTTTAATAATGAAAAATTCCTTAAAATACCATACTTTGAAGTTTTGTTTCGAAAAATACCATTAATTTTCAAAAGTTCCGAAAATACCACAAATTTTCAAATTTTTGGGTTTGGGTTAACTATTGTACAATTAGAGTATAATTTTAGGGGTAGGGCGTAAGTTTAGGAATTAGGGTTTAATTTTGAATATTTAAAGTTAATTTTATTTTGTGATATTTTTGGAATTTTTGAAAAAGTGGTATTTTTGTCACTTTAAAAAATTGGTGGTAGTTTTGGAAACAAAACATAAAAGTGTGGTATTTTTGGATAATAATCTACTTGATAAAAATAATATATATAAAATTGAAAGGAAAATAAGATTTGTATGATATAGGTGGCAAAATCTAATTAGAGATTTTTTTTAACATGTGTCAAAATCTAAACCGACCGATTGACATATGTCACGATCGTGTTAATTATTGTGTTTGACGCATCAAGCTTTATATAATAAGATACAGCTGTCAGAATGGGTCAAAATCTACGGGTCCGACCCAACCCATCCCACCATGGGATGGGTATGAGTTCATAAAAAAAAGCGGGTCTCATGGGTTGATCCATGGCGTACAACGGGTGTCGCGAATAAAACCCATAATAAACCACAGGTTAATGGGTTATCCACCAATTTTCATATACATAATATATTAGGTTATATATCTATTATATAACCTAACATGTATATGTTTATCTAAAATATAATAATAGTTTAAGAAAAATATTATATATAATAATATTTTTTTTCAAATTTGTGGATTCTTATTATTTTTAATATTATTTTTATTTCAGTATTCTTATATATATTTTTTTGTTTTTATTTATACATTATGAATTTATGATGTCCAATTTTAATTTTCTATATTTTTTGGATTTATTTGAATTTGTTGGTGTTTTTTTCTTCGAATAAATCTATTTTTATTTTTATTTTAGAGTAATTATTAAAACTCATAGGCCGCTCACAAAACCCTTGGATTTTACTGGGTTGTGAGTAGGCCTAGGATTTCGCATAATCATTTGGTTATCGGTTCGGTTATTTCGGTTTTCTGTTTTTCGGTTCTATGAATAAAATATCCATTGGATTATTTTAATTTTTTGGTTCGGTTTCGGACGGTTAAATTCAGTTTCGGATCGGTTTCGGTTATAAGAGTGATAACCAAAGATAACCAAATTTTGTTTGGTTATAGATTTAGGGCTTTCAAAATTCTGAATTTAGGGTTTTAAAGGTTAAATTTAGCAACAAAAAATATGGAGAATTAAAAAATGAGAAATTAGATTTAGAATGAGAAATTTACATAAATTTATAGAGAATCAAAATTATTTTAGTATATATATGTGTGTAAATGATATGGTCGGATATTCGGTTTTACTATTCGGTTTTCGGATATATCCGTAACCGAACCGAAATCCATTGACTCTCAATATATTATCCATCGGGTATTTTATAAGGAATCGAAACCTAACCAAACCGGTATTTTGGTTCGGTTATTCGGTTACAGTTTTTTTATCCTAGGCCTAGTTGTGAGTTTGAATCTATAGATATTGACCCGCGGATCTTATTAACCGGCCCATCGTGGGCAAAAAAAAAAAAAACTCATGGTAGAATAAGTCAAATGGGTTGGATTGGCCCAATCAGACAGCTCTATAATAATAAGATTTATATTGAGCTTATTATTTTGAGCTTTTGTTAACCTTTTATCGTGCGTGAAATACAATAAATCCATAAAAAATTGTTTGAACGTGTACATGTCCCAAACATGTAATTATTCTAACGAATATGAGTTCTAATTAATAATTATTCTAACATATATGAGTTTAAAAGTTCTTATTAATTTTAGTAGTTAATAATAAAAACACTTCTAAATTTTGCTATAAAAAACAAAATAAATAATGATGAAATAATTTGAATTTAGAAAATAATTTTATAATATATTATTATTTATAACATTAAATAATTTTATCAAAATAAATATTCAACTTCCATAAAATAATAATTATTAATATTTTCATAAGTTTAATTAGTTAATTTCTTTTCAGAAATTCTGCCAGATTCCTTTAGAATCCGCAGTTACCGTGTAAATTCAAAGTTATTCCGCCAGATTCCGTAAAAAATCATCAAAAATTTCGCCAAAATCTGCAGTTCCGGTTGAATCTGCATTTACTATTTACACCCTTAATCTAAAAAAAAGTTGATACATGGTGTAAATGGTAACTGCGGATTCTAGCAGAACTGTTGACGAAATTTTTGATATTTTTTGCAGAATATGGCGGAATAATTTTGAATTCAAATGGTAACAACTAAATTTGGCAGAAGAGAAATTTTGAGTTATGCCACTATTGGCATGCCACTTTTCAATTATGCCACTGTTTTAAAATTATTACTAGCGTGCCACTGTTCACTTAAATGAAAAAAAAAACAGATCTATTTTTATCTCTCATCTCTCTCTCGCTCATCTCCCAGATCCAAAATTTTTTTTCTCATCCAAATTTTGTTTTTTTCTATCACTGAATTCGATTCTCGTCATCTCTAATTTCACTATCTCTTATCTTTGTCTCGATTTCCGCTAAGAAGATTTGAGAAGACGATAAGATTTGAGAAGATTTCCGCTAAGATTCGAGCAGATTTAGGAAGAAGAAAAAGAATAAGAAGAAGATCTCAAAGCAAATTCAAACACAAAAGACTGTAAATTTTCGAGTTTGGATTAACTATTATGCATTTAGGGTATAGATTTTGGGGGGTGGGGTAGGGTTTTGCCTTTACTTTATAAAACTGTAAAAAAATCTTATAAAACTGTTAAAAAAAATTATAAAGTTTTTCAAAGGTTTAGTAAAACTGTTAAAAAACCTTATAAAACTATTTAAAAACCGTGTAAAACTGTTTATAAGGTTTTTGTAAAGTTTTATAAGGTTTTTAAACAGTTTTATAAGGTTTTTAAACAATCTTATAAACCTTTTAAAAACTTTACAAACCTTATAAAAACCTTACAAACCTTTTAAAAACCTTATAAACTTTTTAAAAACCTTATAAATTATTAAACTGTTTAGTTTTTAATGACATGTAAAAAAGTCTTATAAAACTGTTTAAAAACTTTATAAAAACAGGAAAACCCTAAAAATAACAAAAACCCAGATTTAACCAAAAAAATAACCAAAACCCAGATCTGACAAAATAACAATCAAAACCCAGATCTGAACAAAAATCGAATCAAAAGCTAAAATTTGTAACCCAAATCGAATAAAAAGCTTATATTCGTAACCAAAATCCAATCGAAAACTCAAATTTGTAATCAAAATCGAATTTTAAAAAAACAATTCATGGATTAAACTTCTTCTTCTTCTTCTTAGATTAAAATCGATTGAAGGAATTTACAGAGATTTACATGGACGAAAGAGAATCAAAAATCCTAGATCCATAACCCAAATCCGATTTGCAATTTCAAAGAAGAGAATTTTGTGAGAAAAAAAATTTGGATCTGGGCGTGAGAGAGATGAGAGAGAAAGTGAATTTTTTTTCTTCATTAAGTCTGTGAACAGTGGCACGCTCGTAATGATTTTGTGAACAGTGGCATATTTGATTAAATTTTTGTGAACAGCGGCATATTTGCAATTGTCCCTTGGCAGAATGTAGCGGAATTGTTAGAAAGAAATAAATAAATGAAAATTATAAAAAAATAATTCAAATACTGTTTAATATACTATTAGAAACCATAGTTAGAAGTTAGAACTGGGCATAGAGCATCATCTCCCATAGGAATATTTCCATGGTAACTTATTATTAAAATTTAAAAAACGTAAAGAGAACAAGAATTGGTCTTTTTTACACTTGTCACTTCATAAGTGATTTAATTTTTATTTTTTCAATTAAAGTTTAATTATATAATAATCCTCTATACGTCCAAAGAAAAGCATTAGAAGCCAATTTTCGGTTAACAAATCACCTAACTGATGTTGTGTGCCAACATGAAAAGTCTTGAGAAAACCAGAACCCAACCGTTCATGAACCACATGGCAATCCCTCTCAATGTGCTTAGTCCTTATATGGTAGACATAATTTTTGGAGATATGTAGGGCAGCTTCATTATCACAGTATAGCACAATAATATCATCAAGCTGAATCTTCAGATCCTCCAATAAGGACTTTAGCCAGATCAATTCACAAGTTCTATGTTGATGCCCAAATCACTTACGATTCTTCAGGTTTTGATTTTCCTTGCTGAGTTCTTTATTTATCACATGGGGTTAGTCTCCTTAATTATCGTGTTTAGTGTCAAATTAATTGATTTTGTTCTTGTTAAACTATATATCATGAGTGTTCTTTAGTCCAACTTTTTAGTGATCAATATATTAGATAAAATTATATTTGACAAGTTGAGACGTTTTTGAAACGTTTTAGTTAGGAGTCGTGGACAGCTAGTTTTTTAGTGTTTGCAAAATTGGTACGTCCAAAGTTTGGTGTAGTATTTTAGCTATAATCAGTACAAAAGTTACAAAAGATAGTTTATTACTTCAGTAGGTTTTATTTCATATATAGATCATCATAAACTGATCATCACAAACATGAACCAATTAAACACGAAATGTCGAAAATTAACGGTACAGTTTAATACATCACAAGGAAAACAACGGAAGAAGGGAGACAATGCATATCGAGTTTCAGAAAATAACAACCTGGAATCAGAACGCAAACGCTTATTTCATCTTAGCAGTCGAAATAACAGAAACAAGCTCGACCATTGTCATCATAGTCACGGAGATGCATAGGGAAAATTGAGGTGTATAACGTAGTAAATACGTTTGGTATTATAATAATTTAAGCAGAATAGTTAAACGCTTCATTCAAATTGACCCTAATTTGAATATAATTAAAAAGTTGAACCAACCCTAACAACAATCATTCAAACTGACCCTAATTTGAATATAATTAACATATACAGTTAAATAAAAAGTTGAGCCAATAATAACAATACAATTAACACCATATTTTTTACAATTTTTTGAGATTTTCTTGTTTGAAAAACGGTCTTCAATCTTTTATCTCGTTTTTTCATTTTTAACGTTTAATATACTATAAGAAACCATAGTTAGAAGTTAGAACTGGCCATAGAGCATCATCTCCCAAATGAATATTTCCATGGTAACTTACTATTAAAATAATTATTTCAAAAAACGTAACAAGAACGAGAATCGGTCTTTTTCTTTTCTTTTCTGATCAAAGACGAAGAATCGGTTGTTATATGAAATACCCATAAGACTTTTTCCACATGTCACTTCATAAGTGATTTAGTTTTATTTATTTTTCAATTAAAGTTTAATTATATAATAATCTTCTATACATTAAAAAAAATATTAGAAACCAATTTTCGATTAACAAATCACCTAATTGATGTTGTGTGCCAACATGAAGAGTCTTGAGAAAACCAGAAACCAACCGTTCACGAACCACATGACAATCTCTCTCAATGTGCTTAGTCCTTATATGGTAGACATAATTTTTGGAGATATGTAGGGCAGCTTCATTATCCCAATAAGGATTTTAGCCAGATCAATTCACAAGTTCTATGTTGATGCCCAAATCACTTACGATTCTTCAGGTTTTTATTTTCATTGCTGCGTTCTTTATTTATCACGTGGGGTTCGTCTCCTTAATTATCGTGTTTAGTGTCAAATTAATTGATTTTGTTCTTGTTAAACTATATATCATGAGTGTTCTTTGGTCCAACTTTTTAGTGATCAATATATTAGATAAAATTATATTTGGCCAGTTGAGACGTTTTTGAAACGTTTTAGTTAGGAGTCGTGGACAGCTAGTTTTTTAGTGTTTGCAAAATTGGTACGTCCAAAGTTTGGTGTAGTATTTTAGCTATAATCAGTACAAAAGTTACAAAAGATACTTTATTACTTCAGTAGGTTTTATTACATATATAGATCATCATAAACTCATCACAAACATGAACCAATTAAACACGAAATGTCGAAAATTAACGGTACAGTTTAATACATCACAAGGAAAACAACGGAAGAAGGGAGACAATGCATATCGAGTTTCAGAAAATAACAACCTGGAATCAGAACGCAAACGCTTATTTCATCTTAGCAGTCGAAATAACAGAAACAAGCTCGACCATTGTCATCATAGTGACACGCTCCATATTTAGCGTTTTCCCTTTCAATACATTGGGTATTACAGTTGTCCGACGAAAGGCAAACTCCAGTCCACGAACCGCTGTACCTTTGACATACCCCGGCTTCTACCGCCTTCATATCTGCGTTTAAATCGCATCCCAAACGTTGTATTGAACTTATAATCAAACCTCTAATTGATTATATATAATATCAAATTATTGTGACAACATAAATCATACTGACCAGTTGAAGAAAAGAGAAGGAAGTAGAGACAGACGAGAGCAACGAGAGTGCATGACTTAGCCATTTTTCTACTTGTTTTTTTTTTCGTTTAGGTTAAGTGGTTCGACACAAAGCTTAACATTAGGGTTTATATAGTCACGGAGATGCATAGGGGAAATTGAGGAGGTGTATAACGTAGTAACTACGTTTGGTATTATAATAATTTAAGCAGAATAGTAAACGCTTCATTCAAATTGACCCTAATTTGAATATAATTAAAAAGTTGAACCAACCCTAACAACAATCATTCAAACTGACCCTAATTTGAATATAATTAAAATATACAGTTAAATAAAAAGTTGAGCCAATAACAACAATACAAGTAACACCATATTTTTTACAATTTATTGAGATTTTCTTGTTTGAAAAACGGTTTTCAATCTCTTATCTCGTTTTTTCATTTTTAATGTTTAATATACTATTAGAAACCATAGTTAGAAGTTAGAACTGGCCATAGAGGATCATCTCCCATATGAATATTTCCATGGCAACTTACTATTAAAATAATTATTTCAAAAAACGTAACAAAGAGAACGAGAATCGGTCTTTTTTCTTTTCTTTTTTGATCAAAGACGAAGAATCGGTTGTTATATGAAATACCCATAAGACTTTTTCCACATGTCACTTCATAAGTGATCTAGTCTCTTGGAAAGAGAAGGGGAAAGTTGACGTGAAAAGAAAAAGAGAATACAGAGGCAGACAGAGATCATGAGAAGAGAAGAGAGGAATGAGGAGAAAGAAAGAGGAGAAGAAAGGAAACGTGAAAGGAGGCAGAACTGGCCTGTTTTGTGGAAGAAGAGAATCGGACAGGTGAAACGGATCAGAACCAGACGAAATTTTAATGGTACGTAGCCAACATTTTGATGTAGTTTTATGCGAAATAATTTTGTCGTTCAGAATTATGATCTAAAAGTTATGGATGTTTTACTAGAACGGATCTGTGCAGAGTGATCTTGTCATGAGTCGACTTTGTAAGCGTTTTCTGGACAAGTCTGAAGGAACTAGATTTCCGTCTGGATATCAATGGAAAGCCTCGAGTCTTGGCTTTCCAGAGACATTGAGTTCGTTTTGATCTGAGGTAAGCGTAGGAAGATATAGCCGTTTCTGTCTGACTGGTTCATTCTAGCCGAATCGAACAAACTCTTAAGGAAGTTTAATAATGGAATATTAAACATTATAACCTAACCACAGATTTGAGACGCCGTTTTCATCCATTATTTTCAAAGCGCAGTTTAAGAATCTCCGAAGATTTGTGGCTAAGGTGAGGGATGAGATTTGTGGATTCGTATTAGATAATAATATAGTTTTATAAGCATGTATGTTTTGTCTAGGAATAGTGATTGAGTGTTGAATGAAATGTTAAGTTTAGATTATGTGATGTTATAAATTAATATGTAATATATGATATAGAATGTGTGAGGTTGTGTGTGGCCGGACTGAGAGTGTGTGGCATAGTGACCCCGCTGAAGCCCGTTAACGGCTGACGAGCCAGTAAGGGTGCGTACGACCTTTCGAGGTGACGGCCAGCCCTGAGTTGTTTCATGGAGTTCGGTCGAGATATATGTATATGTTATATGTGAGGTTGCGTACGACCTTTCGAGGTGACGGCCAGCCTGAGTTATGTGATGATGAGTATGTGATGTACACTATATTAAAATATTGATAGTTGTTAGGTTAAAATATGGGATCAAATTATGTCTGATTGCACTAAAAATTTGTGGAGTTGTTCTTGACACTACTTTCTTCATAATCAACGGTTGGATCATCAATTGGACGTTTAGTTTGTCTACTATTTGTGTTTTCCAAAGCATAGTTAGTGCAATTCATGTTATTTATCAAGTTGATGAATTGTATTATTGGATTGGCGAAATGAGCTTGGTATGAGCATGAATCTTGCAAGATTCTTAAGGACTCATGAGAAGAGTTTGGGAGCAAGGTCATATCGCAATTTCAGAGACTCTAAAGGCTTGTGGCTAAGGTAAGGGTTGGGATTTGTGGATTCATATCATGCAATAATGTGGTTTATTAAGCATGTATGCTATGTCTAGGAATAATGATTGTGTGCTCAATGAAACGTTAAGATGAGATTTGGTTGTGATATATGATAGTTATGTTATTATAATTATTATATATATATATATATATATATATATGAAATGTGATGTGTGAGGTGTGTAGTCAAACTGAGGGTGAGGACATGGCGATCCCACCAAAGCCCGTAAACCGGCTGACGAGCCAAAGGTGGCGTATGGCCTTTTGAAGTGACGTCCAGCCCAAGTGTGTCAGGTGTCTAAGATTATGAATATATTATCGAGTCATGTGATATGTGATTAGGAGTATAAAGATTATGTGTGATTGATGTTCTGATAAATATATGTTGAATGTTGTATGATTATCTTAGGCTTAGTATATATGTTCTATTAAATTATATTATTGTTTAATATGGATCATGTGGGCAGACTTGATCTTCCTCACTGATTAATTCTTCCTGGATTTGCCCACCCATTTTTTCCAATTTTTAGGTGTTTCTTGTGTTGCAAGTTAGAACGCGAGATCTAGGGCTCAATCTGAACGGAAACGGGCAGGCTCAGTGGCCATGCTTTGTACTAATCATTCAGTCCTAATTTTTTTTTTACGGTAAAGTTATAAAGATGTGCTAAAGTACATGTGATTCTTATTAAGTCCTAATTCTTATAAGTGTACAATAACTCAAACTAGTTTGTTATAAGAAATTAAGGGAGATATGAAATGGACATGTCAATATCAGCTTTACGAGTTCCGACCAAAAAAAAATATCAGCTTTACGAGTCTAGAAAATAATTACAAACGGACAAAGTCACGAATATAGTGCGATGATGCTTTTTTTATCAATCATAAATAAGAGAGAGTGTCGATTAATGTAATCTTGTTATGAAACATGTGATTAACTATTACTTCTACACTAAAGATTCATCTCCTCTTGATTACTTAGTCTCCAAGCATTAGATAGTTTTGCCTTCAAGCTTCAATAGTTTCCTCTCTAAGCTTTACAAGCTTTCTCCCCAAATTTCATAAGCGTTCTCCTCCAAATTTCTTCTACTATAAAAAGATGTGACTAGTCATTGTATGTTGCAAGAGAGAAGACTTAGAAAGAGTTGTGCAAGGTTGTATAACTTGAGATGAGATGAGATGTAGAGAGGTGTATGAGAAGTAAGATGTGTGGTGTGTAGAACACAAATAATAATAATACAAAGTGTTCTTTTCTCATTTTCTATACATATATTATGTACACAAACACACATATGTCATATGTACAAGATATATATCTCATCACTACAAGAAAACAACCACTTTTCTGACGGACTTCCGAGGGAAGTCCGACTTTTATGAATCCGTCGGAATTCCGTCACAATTTACTGACGAATTTCCGACGGTTACAGACACTGTCGGAACTCCGTCGGTACTCCGTCACCTTGTACCGACATATTACCGACGAAACTAAGTCATCGTAATTTTCTAACGTAATTCCGACAGATTTCCGACGGATTCCGTCGTCGGCAAAGTTTGATTGGTCACTTTGTTCCGACAGATTACAGACGGAATTTCGATGGAGTACCGACTGAAATCCGACGGACCCCGGTAATATATATGGGTGGAAACTTCTGCATTACATCAGAACACAAAAATACATTTCATAAAATAAGCAAAAGGTTTTTTTCAGCATGTCGGAAGATCCCGCATTTAGCGACCATCTTTGGATTTCTGCAGTTCAATACCTACGTGACACAGGTACAATATTAGGTTTGTTGAATATCATGAAACGAATGCAGTCTGATTTTGTTAGGGCATTTTTTTAAATGTTTATACTTTTCCAAGGAGGTTAATGCAGACTCCCAAGGATTGGGTATTGTCCGTTGAATTGGACGTTATTCTTAACTGTTTAAATCATTTGGACATTGTTCGGAAGGTGAGATTGAGTTTTATTGTAGAAGAGGTTTTATATGAAAGTTATATGTATAATCGGTTCTGTTAAATTAAGTAGGTAATTGCAATTATTGATGAGTACGATTGTACTAATGAGGGAGACGCTATGGTTGTCTTAAAGGTAATTGGTAATTATAATTGAGAATATGATTCAATTGATATATTTTGTTACTTGAAACGTTAAATTAATATGTATTGATGTAGGATCCATGTGGGAGAATTGGCGGATATATTCAAAGAGATGCGTGTGTACACGCTTCTTTTGGCCCTGATATACGAGTTGGCTCAGTCGTTGTATTGAGTAATGTAAGTTGTGAAATATGTTTATTAAGTAAATGAAGTATAGATTACATTATATTTTCTATTTTGTAGGTTCAAGTTCTAGTCGGAACTAGTTGAAAACATAGATGCTATCTGGACGAAAGAAAATTGTATTCCTCAAAACAACAGCGGTGAAGATACTTGTAATATTAACGGAGACTCGTATGTCGAGGATACTGACTCTTACGAGAGTTATACTGCATACGGTAGTCTAAAGGATACACCATCGGAAGTGGGACGAGAAGTAGTACTTTTGGAATCTTTAGGAAGGAAAAATAAATCCATGAGTGTTGGTGTTTTATAAATTATTAATATAAACAGTCTTTTGGTTCTGTAATATGAACGGTAAATGTTTTATTTGTGCACCACATTCTGACGAAATGTTTTATTTATATATAATATTTAAACCGGAATAATATATATAAATAACAAATTCCGTCAGAAATCCGTCGGAAATTTCCAACGGACTTACGACGGAAGTTCGAATTCCACCAATCCGTCGCAATTTACCGACGGATATCCGACGGAACCGATGTTGGAAAACTTTGAGTGGTTACCCTATCGTCTCGGTGGCTGACGGGACTGGTGGGGTGATATGTCGGAGGTTTGTGATGGAATTCCGACGAAAATCCGACGGAATCCGTTCTATATAAGTTTCCACATTGCTTCATTTCATCATAACACAATTCACATAATCAAAAAATTTATAAGTGATGAGTTCATATTTTCTGTCTTGGATGGACGAGCCAATGATGGATATGGGCTCGAACTTATTAAGGACCGAATACGCTCAAGGTATATGCGAGTTCATGAATTTACCCAGAAATCAAGATGCAGCCAAAAAAGGTCAGGAAATCAAATGTCCATGTTCTAATTGCTGTAATAGAATTAGTGTTGCGGTTCATACTGTTTGGAATCACTTATATAGATTTGGATTTAAGCCGGGATATAAGGTTTGGTTTTTACATGGAGAAACGAATTATGAATATGGTAGTACTAGTAATAATGAACCTTATTTCGGGGATAACGTAGGAGAACGTACAACGGAAGTAGATGTTGGTGTAGGTACGGTTCAGATGGTTAACGATGTGTACATAGAGAATTTGCAGTCGGGTGTTTATGAGGGAGATAGGGTAGAAGAACCTAATTTAGAATCTCGAAGGTTTTTTGGTATGTTAGACGCATCGAACCAACCACTATACAGCGGTTGTAGGGAAGGTCATTCACCGTTATCAGCTGCTAGTAGGATGATGAACATGAAGACTGATTACAGTTTGTCCGAAGAATATGTTGATGCAATAGTTGATTTTGTGAAAGATGTTTTGCCCACCGATAATCTGTCACCAGCATCATACTACGAGGTTCAAAAACTTGTGGCTGGTCTTGGTTTGCCGTATCAGGTAATTGACGTGTGCATCGACAACTGTATGTTATACTGGAGAGAAGATGAGAACCGGAAAAAATGTAAATTTTGTCGTAAACCACGGTTCCAGGACACAAGTGGCAGAGTAAAGATTCCATTCAAACGAATGTGGTATTTACCACTAACAGAGAGGTTGAAGAGGCTGTATCAATCTGAACGCACAGCTAAGCCAATGAGATGGCATGCGGAGCATAGCCAAGATGGAGAGATTACGCATCCTTTTGACACGGAAGCGTGAAAACACTTCCAATTAGTATATCCGGATTTTGCATATGAAGGACATAATGTATACCTCGGGTTATCTACTGATGGTTTCAACCCATTTGGAAAACATGGAAGAAAATATTCATTGTGGCCGGTAATTGTAACACCTTACAATTTGCCTCCATCTATGTGCATGCGTCGAGAGTTTTTGTTTCTCTCAATTCTAGTTCCCGGCCCAGATCATCCAAGAAGGTCACTCGATATATTCCTCCAACCATTGATCTATGAGTTACAGATGTTGTGGGAGCGTGGTGTTGAGGCATTTGATGTTTCAGTGCAGCAGAATTTTAACATGCGTGCGGTTCTTATGTGGACCATAAGCGATTTTCCGGCATACGGTATGTTATCTGGTTGGACAACGCATGGAAGATTGACATGTCCTTATTGCCAAGACAATACTTCAGCATTCCAATTGCAGCACGGAAGGAAGACTTCATGGTTTGATTGCCATAGGTGTTTTTTACCGGCGGATCATCCAGTGTTACACGGTCCTAAATGAAGATATTGTTGGAGGGATCTATTGTTGCACAGAGCCTAAATGAAGAAGTCTAACACTTTGCCGAATAAAAATAATCTACCAGTGTTACACGGTCCACCTCCTGAGGTAGATGGTCGGAACATATTGAGACAGTTAAGAGATTTTGGTGCTGAGCGAACTCCTGATTGTGGGGGTAATGGGCATCACCCAGTAGACGGTTGCGGTGAACATCACAATTGGCACAAGAAAAGTATTTTTTGGGATTTGCCTTATTGGCAAGACCATCTACTGCGGCATAATCTAGATGTCATGCATGTTGAAAAGAATTTCTTTGACAACTTCATGAACACCATTTTAAACGTTCCAAGGAAGACAAAAGACAACTGGAAGTCTAGATTAGACTTGCCATTGATTTGTTCAAGGGAATCTCTTCATGTTTTGCCGAACGGTAGATTGCCGATGCCTGCGTACCGGTTAGACGCTGGTCAGAAGGAAGTATTTTTTGAATGGATTAAAACATTTGTTAAATTTCCTGACGGCTACGCATCTAACCTATGTAATTGCGTGGATTCGACAGAAGATAAGTTTATTGGATTGAAAAGTCATGATTGTCATGTTGTGATGTAGCGTCTTCTTCCATTTGCATTTGCTTATCTTCTTCCAAAAGACATCCATCAAGCAATTGGAGGTATATTTCGTACTCCTGTGAGTTTCTTACTAATATAATGTTACTATATATGTACTAACTTGTTTACTTTTCGTTTATAGGAGTTGGGGCTTTCTTTCGAGATTTATGTTCACGGACACTAACAGTTGACGGGATCCGTAATTTAGAGGCCAACATCCCGGTACTTCTCTGTAATCTTGAGAAGATATTTCCACTGTCTTTTTTTGATGTTATGGAACATCTTCCTATTCACCTCCCACGAGAAGCAGCATTAGGAGGCCCTGTTCATTACCGATGGGTGTATCCGTTCGAGCGTTACATGTTCCACTTGAAGAAAAAGGTTAAAAATTTGAGCAAGGTGGAGGGATCTATTGTTGCACAGAGCCTAAATGAAGAAGTCTCACACTTTGCCGAATATTACTTTCCATCGGAAGTCTTGGCTCAGGCTAGACGTCTGGCGCGACATGATGATAGAGGTGAGAAAGCAATGTATGCCGTGGTTGTACCTGAGTTGTTTGCCCAAGTTGGTCGAGTAAGTGGAAAAGGAAAGAAACGCAAACTATCAGCACAAGAGTTCACACATTTGCATACGTATATCCTCAGAAATTGTGACAAAATTATGGAGTATGAAAGGTATATATCACTTTCTATACAAACTATTTGGAATTATTTGTCTTAATCTAATAAAGATTTTTATGTTACAGCATTTACATGTCTCTAGTCTAAACTTACCATCCTGATAAGACAGAATCCGAACTTGCTGTCTTAAAAGATGAAGAATTCTCGGGGTGGTTGAAATTTTATGTAAGTTTAATATAATTCCTTACTCATACATTTCCAGATTTTAACGTTTTATATGTTAATGATTTCTTACTTTTATCATTCATTAGGTTTCCAAACGTTTAGGAAGTGGTCAAACTCTCCCGACATGGTTAGTGGAGTTTGCTACTGGTTTGCGCACCACCGCGACTTCATATCCCAGGTTTTGCACTAGGGGATATTCGTTTAGGATTCGTGAGGAAGGACGACCGAGGTCAACTTCAGACTATGGTATTTTGTCGCAATCAGGTGATACCGTCTACTATAACATTTTAAACAAAATCTTAGAAATCCGGTATCCAGGAATGTTGGACTTGAGGTGCATTGTGTTTATGTGCGATTGGTATGAGCCATCCAATGGACGTGGGGTTCGAATAGACCCCCTTGGTGTGATTTCGATAAATTCAAGACGTAAACTACAGAAATACGATCCATTTATCCTTGCGTCAGAAGCAGACCAGGTATAAAGTCAATAATAGGTTTTCCAACATGCTCATACGATATTTTTTGTTATTCATGTATATTAACAAAACCAACTATTTAATAATAGGTTTGCTACATTCCATGTCCTCAAGTTTCCTATCGTACAGATCCTTGGATCACAGTAACTCCAATTAACCCGAGAGGAAGATTATATGGAGTTCCAGAACATTGAGGAGATGGATTCAAATGTCACCTGTCGAGGAGATGGATAACATTGACCTTGTTGTTGATGTCACACATATCGGCGATGATTTAGTTCATTCGGACGAAGAGGAATCACATGACGAATTTGATGACGATTCAGACTCCATCCCTAGTGAAGGTTCCTCAGGAGATTCGGAGTAAAGTTTTATGAATAAATGTTTGCGGATGTGAAATATTGGTGTTTTAAATGTGTAATAAGTTTCGGAATATTTGTTAACATAAATTTATACGACAATCATTACAAACATAAGAAAATAAAATATATAAATAACACATTACGCCGGAAATCCGTGGGAAATTCAAACGGATTTCATCACAAATATAAGAAAATAAAATAAAAATTAACACATTCCGTAGGATTTCTGTCAGAATATATTGACGGATTTCCGACGGATATTAATTTTATATTTTATTTTGCTTCGCGTAAATATTATATTAAAATATCACTTTCCGTCGGAAATCTCCCACGGATTTTAGACCGCCAAACGCATACCCTAATTTTTATACCGCCAAACGCATAGTTATTATCGAAAAGGCGGCATAATCCGTCAGAATTACGTCGGAATTGAGTATCGTGTTCCATCGGAATTCTTAAATATAACAAGACACTTCGTCTTCTCCGACGAGAAAACGGAAAAAGAAAATTTTTAACTCAAAATCGCCGGAAATCGCCTCTGTCAAGCCGAAAAACGCCGACCCACCGACTCATCAACCGCAATTCGCATACTCCATCACGAAATCAACAAACGGATGTAAGTTTGTGTTTGTTAATTTGGTCATGGAATTTGTTTTTAAAAATTTTCGGATTCATTAGTTGTTGTTCTAAATTCGGATTTTGGATTCTCATAGTCGAATTAGTTGTTTTAAGATGGGATTTTGGGATTATGAGAATTTTAGGGATTTAGGGTTTTAGAAATTTAGGGATTTAGGGATTATGTGATTTTTAGGAATTTAGTAATTTAGTTATTTTTCATGTTTAGGAAAGTAATTTCGATTATAAGAAATATTAGTTGTTTTAAGGATTAAAAGGTTTTACGAAAAATTGATTTTTAAAAATTTTCGTAAATTTTAGAATTTTATAGACTTAATGAATACAAAACATAATTTTACAAATTGTAGGAATTAAAAACATGGTTTAAAATTTTTTAATTAAATTGTTATACATTTTATGAAATTTAAAAAATCGATTACTAATTTGTAAATATCTATATAATTTAGTTATTTTTCATGTTTAGGAAAGTAATTTCGATTATAAGAAATATTAGTTGTTTTAAGGAATAAAAGATTGTACGAAATAAAGATTTTTAAAAATTTTCGTAAATTTTAGAATTTTATAGACGTAGGTATTGTAATGAATACAAAAGATAATTTTACAAATTGTAGGAATTAAAAACATGGTTTAAAAAATTTTAATTAAATTGTTATATATTTTATGAAATTTAAAAAACGATTACTAATTTGTAAATATCTATATAATTGTCAAAAAGTATAAAATACTAAATTTCCATCATGTAATTAATATTATATGAATTGGTTTATACTAACTAGATTTGGAAAAGTATTAAAATAAATATATTCATTAAATTATTTATAAATTTTAAATTAAAATTTTAACTACTAATTTTATATACAAATTACAAATCTTGGAAATCTTAGGGATTACCCACGATTTCATCAGAGTTTTGGAGCCGGTGGTTCCAGTAGGGGGGTCCGGAGTTCTAGTCAATCCCAAATCCCCGACACTCCTTTTTTGGATACACAACAACCGTCTCCTAATCGTACAACGACCTCAGCTCCCACAGTAATTAGCATCGAGCATTTCGTATCACAACCCGGAAGGGATCATTTGACTCGCCTAGATCCGGACTTGCCTCCCAAAACGACAAGGTAAGTTTTATTTAAAATTGTCTTCATTTGAGGAAGTTAATAAATATTTTTCCTTAATTTTCTTTAGGTTTCAATTTTCGGGAAACGGGATATCGAGGTTTATCAACACAATGCTTAATTGTTTGATAACTCGACCGTATCCCACATACTCTTTGATGGCGGTAGATAACCGTGATAGCTGGTTTCATCAATTTGCCGTAATCCCTAAATTTTGTAATTTAGACAATTCGCGGTTATATTACATTAAAATTTTCTATACTGATTCTTTTAAGGTTTTTTTTTTCCAGCAAGAATTTAATTGGGACAGACATCTGACTGGTCGGGTTCGACGCGAGGAGCGACCGGAAGGGGAAGGGACCAACAACCCATAACCTCGGAGCGACGAGCAAGGCGACTCGTGCAGAACAACTGGTTAGTTTATTTATTTTGAAACATTTTTATAATCGCTTACTTATTTGCTTCCTTTTCAATGCTAACAGTATGCAAAGCAAGGTAGGCGTCCTTCAGATTTGATCAGAGATGCGCATACAAACCGAAAGACGGGGGAAATCCAAGATGGACTTGCCCGGTACATCGTGGAAAGTGTTGCGAGGCTCGGTGAGGAGTTCATCCAATCTCAACCGATCGTCGAAGGAACTCCACCGCTCACCGAAGTTCCATTCGAAAAGATCAACGAGCTTACGTATGAGGTTAGTAACGTTTTCAATTATTGACGAATTTAAAATAACTTATAATACTTATAAGTTATAAAATTTATAGTTTATTGTATATGGTAGGTTACTCCGAAGCACAAAGGTCGTGTCTTCGGTCTTCCGGAAGACAGTTCCACCTTTTCCGTGTCTTCATTCCGATTTCACGGTGATAGCAGTTTACGGGCACAAAACACGGAGCTTCTCGAGCGGATGAACGCATTGGAGGCACATCGCGAAGAAGATGCAAGGCGGTTTGAGGCACAACACGCAGCAGATGCAGAACGCATTCGTGCGATGGAAGAGAGGATGAACGCGTTCTTTAATAATTATCCTCCACAGTAGACTTTTAAATTTTATGTACAAATTTAAATTTAAAATAACTTTTCAAACTATTTTAATTTATTTTCATATTTAAATTTAATTTAATTAAAATTTTTAATTTAATTTTATTTAAATTAATTTTAATTAAAATTAATTTTTTTAAATTGAAAATTCCAAATTCCGTCGGAAATCCGTCGGTATCTTAAACCGTCGGTATCTAGTACCTTCGGAAATCCGTCGATTTTTTTCACTGCCAGAAATCCGTCGGTTTTTTCCACTGCCGGAAATCCGCCAGTATCTTTAACTGTCGGTATCAGCCGCCATCGGCATTCCGTCGGCTTTCCGACGCATTTCCGTTATACCAATTTCCGTCGGAAATCCTTCAACAGTTTCCGATGGATTTCCGATGGATCTTTAATTTCCGACAAGATAGATCCGACGGTGGAAATCCGTCGGAAACAACCTTATTCCGACAAATATCTGACTGTTTAGGCTGTCGGAAAAGTGGTTGTTTTCTTGTAGTGCATCTTATATTGATGTTATTCACAACACGTTATTAGCACGATCGTCTGTATCCATTGAGCCATCAAAATATCGTAAGCACGATCGTCTCTTAATCTGAGTTATTTTTAATCCATTCCGATCATGCGTAAGGGAGGTAATAGTTAAATTTGTGTTAAAGAAAATTTTAATATATGATTCGTTTATTTAAAATCATATATAGTAATATGGAGTGGTAGGTTACACCTCCTCCTTTATGTAATGGTAGGTTTTGCCTCTTATATATATATATATATATATATATATATACGCATGCATCTTGATTATTATATTTAACTAGAGTTTGACCCACGCTACGCGTGGGTTTGTGCTGAATCGTAAAATTTGAAATTAATTGTAATTATTCTAAGGACTTTTCTCCAAAATCAAAGTGAATTTGTCTTCTTCGTGATAACGATTAAGTGGAGAGGGAAAAGGAACCTCATTCCTATTATCATTCATTTAGTAGTTGAACCTAAGAAAACTCTTATTTCTCCGGAAGTATTTTGCTAAATAGAATGTACAATTTGCTTTGGCATGTCCCAGTTTGATTGTAAATTCTCCCGTATAGATAAAGAGTATGATAGTAAAACTTAGAAGTAAATTATACAAACAAAATATCTATATGAATGAGAAATAGTTTACCATGATAAACTTCTTAGCACCTAAAGTACCACCATAAATTTAACTCAATAGATTATACATAAATAAAGGTATCACAAAATTACAAAATGTACGACCAAAAGTAAGCGCTAGTGAAAGAGAGCACCCATACTCTCTGATGGTATGCATTTTAAGCCTTGAGAAGTGACTTCTCCCTTCCTCTCCCTGCTACTTTCTCAATCACGACTCATAAGAGAGGTTGATAGACTAAAAGATTGTCATGTGTTATAACCACATATGGGAAAACATATTTGTAAATACATAAACTGAATATAGAAACATAAACAAACGAACAAAGTAACAAAACTAGCATTTCAAGAAAGACTTGCACTCCATCAGTAACTCTACCTACGAATAAAGATTGCACATGCCGAGAGCAATTTTATAAGAAACCTGCTTTCAAGCAACACGAAAGTGGAATCCCGTGTTTGAAAGCAAATCCGAAAAACCAGGAGCAATCTCCCACGCATCGACTTCGGCAGATTAAAGGAGCCAGAGACCAAATCAACACACAACAGTAGCAAAGGTGAACTCAGAAAGAAAGTAAACTAACTCTTACCTCTAGATAGTAGTTCTTAAAACATCAGCTTGAATAAAACGTTCGGATTGGTCACAACGACAACCACCTGATCAATATTAGAGCATTAAAATGTATTCAAGACATAAGACTTGTGCGAAAGATTGCTTAAACTAAAAGCTAATGGATACTCCTAAAAATATCACCTGAGGTTTAGGCCACACAAGCAATTCTAATCTCAAACTGTGTATAATCCTCCGAACCCGCCACCTCAAATGCACACCCTCGGCCTCTGTAATCAAGAAGATTACATTCATTAAATTTACAGAATCCACAACTGAAACATAAAAATCTCATACATAGTTCTAAACAAATTATAAACCTCGTTATCAGGCCATGTTTACGACCTAGGAGTTGTTTAGGTACCCTCGAGGGTGGAAAATGCTCGGATGACAACGGTGAAAGTTGATGGGAAACAAAATGGCTATATTCTAGGAAATAGCAAATATATCCTGCCATAGAAATGAGGAATTTTTCAGTTTAAGTATCACATACTAACTACAATAAATAGTTTGAGAAAGAGGCTCAACTTCAATTTCTAGCACGGTTCTTATTGGTACCTCTCTGGTAGCTACTAAAGTATGTTGTTGATCTGGTGTTTAGCTCAATAGGTTGTCCAAGAAAAAGAAAACATATGTTCTTACCTATCACAATCATGAACAAAGTTTCAGTGAGATTACATATGTATACTTGACATAAAGAAAGAGTGAGACTATAAGGTTACCGATGGAAGATCTCTGGTGCGTTGTAATATATATTTTAAATTGTAGCACCTACCATGTCCTTGCTTCCTTATCTTGGTGTAACAAATAAAGTCTCTGTAATTAAACAGTTTTTCTGAAGTGGATGCAAAAGGATATGACATATCAGACATGTTTTGAAAAGTCATGTTTCTTATATTACGGAAAAGTTCATAAAAGACAATGCAATTTTTTCAAGTTAATGTGAAAGTTTACAATCAAAAGAAAGTAGGTCAGACCTTATAGATGCTAAATTGATTTCAAATTCTTCATGTAGATTCCATGAATCAAGAGGTCTCTATAAGGCTAAAACGTTGTTGACCATCCCTGCCAAGATGAAATCATAAGCAAACTCACCAGAAACCACTAAATCTCAAAATGCTCATAGACCAAAAGAACTATCTAAGAAAACTTGATAGTTAAAAAATGAAATCATCAACTTTAACAAAACCATCACCTGATCCACTTCCCACGTTAAATCTGAATTTCGTTGAAGAAAACGTGGTGTTGGGCCGTAGTTGTTTCTAGAGAGTAAGAGGTTCTGAGTGTTGTCTTGCGGAGGAGTAGGATTCTATTTATACAAGATTTAGTGGTTGCGACAATAGAAGAGTCAATACAACAACCTAGAGTGGTGGGTTCGACAGTTGACAGTAAGAGAGTTGAAGAAATTTGTGGTTTCTAAAGCGAAATAACAGTGAGGGATTTGAAACGTGGATTATGAATGAGGATTCGTAACGACGATTAGAGAATTGAAAAAGCTGTTCTTTGTGGCGAAATCATCGGCGAAGAAAGGTTGGTAAATAATGGGCCTATGCAAATGGGCTTACGTGAATTGAGTTTTTTTTTTATCCGTAGTTTCTTTCCTAAACGGCGATGACATGGCAAAATGATGGTATCTTATTGGTGGAATATAATTTTGATTACGAGAGAATAGCCCTCGATTTTGAATTCGTAGTAGCCATTGACCGTATCTGTGCGAGAGGTCGACACAGAGAGAGCTAGGCTAAGCGATTTCGAGGTTTTAGAAACCTCCGTGCAAAATCGAATCTCATCAAAACAACATGAAATTCCATATCTCTTCTTCGACACGTACATCTTCTTCTCCCGCGATTGATAGCCATGAGGTGGAAGCGGATCCCCAGAGAAATTTTGGCATCGATTCGCATCTCTCCCACTCGATTCCATTTTGGATGTCGAATAACTTGACGGCGAGTCGATCGTCTTGGAATTCGTTAACTTCGCCGACAATGATTAACTTTCGTCCGACGATGGCAACGATCAATTCTCCTTACTTTCGGCGGTGCCACGTGTTGACAAATTTGATGAAACGCGTTGATTGAGAAAGAGAATCTCGCCGGAGATAAAGCGGAGGGCAACATGGAATGAGAGGATCGAACGCCGGAGACGTGTTCAATTGGAGATTAGGTTTTGGCATACGCCGGAGACGTGTTATATTGCCTACTCTGCATAATAGTCGGGTTTGCACAGTGAGAGAGATTTTTATATGGTTTGCATTAAAAAAATGAGGCCCACATTGTAGAGGAGGCTGATGACGTGGACACCCTAGAATGAGAGAAAACTCTGCTATTATATATAAGATTATGCTATTATAATGCTTGCATATTTATTTGAAAAGTAAACAATATTATCAGTTAATTTGAAAAATTATTAGTTTGAATTTATTAAAGATATAATGATCATATAAAAATTTGAAACCCTCGATCAATCAAAAACGACATTGAATGAATGAAAGGCTAATATCATGCTATATTTCATTTGTTGCCTATAAAATGGTTTAAGAGATGTTTAACCATTAATCCGTCCATATAGATTAGGTCTATTCCTAGAAGTGAATGTGGTAGCATCTAATACATGGACAAGGATTCGGACATGATAAAGACCATAGTTGTGGTTATAAATAAGGTGATGGACGAAGACGTGGAAAGAGAATCTCATTTTAATTCCAATGAAAAGAAAACCAATGAAGTTGGTTGCGTTGTGAAAAAAAAATGAAATCACTTGTTACTAATGTGGCATGAAAATAAAATGAGTACGTAGATGTCGTACGCCAAAATTTCAGCCCATCATAAAGAAAACGATGTTGAAATTCATCTCGGATGAATATAAACTTTTCTTTAAGCGTTTAAGTGAAAATAATGTCGATGTTGTAATCCTTGTTGATTTAGTAAAATTAAAAGGAAATCAAAGAGTTATGATCAATGGGGCATGGTAAGTTAAATAAGGTTTTAGTATTACTTTCTTGTTTAATATTATATGAAAGGCTAAGCTCCAAATTTTTTGCATATGTCTTATATTGTTATTATATTTAGAATTTAAAATAAGATAAATTCTTATAGGAATCTATTAAGTATTTGTTAATATAATATTAAACAATGCTAAACGCTCTAAAAGAGTGAATGTTTTAGAAGAGCATATAACTAATACATGCTTGTATGTAATTGTACATACAGAAAAAATAGATGGCAAAGTTAATAAATTTGAAGTTTACTAACTTGTTTAAAATATGTTTGGTCGTAAACCAATATTTATGATCGTCAATCATCCGGTCAAACAATGATATTAAAGATCATTGAAAATTTACGTGAAAACCAAAAGTTTTTCACGTAGCATGTCTTAAGCAAAAATAAAGCTATCATTAGAGATAAATTGATGGTCATCATTTTTGGTAAATAAATCTCATTTAATATTGTGGTTGAGTTCTTTAATCTCCAAAATTACATCCTAAGTATAAACAATCTAAAAGTGAGATTGGGTTAAGATGAATAGGCCAGAAGATCCATTATCTTAAGAGGGTGTATTATGGATCCCAACATAAATGTTAAAAGGATCTTGAATAAAATGCATAATCCAAGATGGATATATCGATCCTAAAATGGGATTCAATGCAAGATAGATGGACAAAGAGTGTCATCATCTCGAGGGAGAGAATTAGAGAATCCCACATCGACAAGTAAGTTGGTAATTATTGTGAGTTTACATCCCAAGTATGATAATCTTGGTAAATTAAGATCCTAAAGTTATCACATACTATATGTCGAGGTAAAGTAGAACATAAATGATGTTATGTTCATATTGAAAATGAGAAAAACGGATGTCTAGTAATGGTGAAATTAATCTCCATAATTTGGCATAGAACATGCACTAATGCATGTAGTATATTAAGCCATCAAGAAGGATGTGCTTATTGTATGATTTGCACTCATTTTGATGAGAATTTTCCGTGGGAAAATATTGAGCCATCAAGAGGGGATGTGCTAATGATTTGCAATCATTTTGATTAAAATTTTCCATAGGAAAAATGTTGAGTAATTGGTATCCTTAAACAAGTTAATGTGAACCTGAATTTCAAAAGTTCAAAAGATCGCTACTATATAGCAAATCAAAAGTTGATGGATGAGATTTCAAGAAAAGAACTATCATAGATCCTCATAAATATAAACGTGTGTAACACCCAAACTTTTTTTTTTTAATAATAATAATAATACTCCGAATTAGCATCCCCATAAATGCTAACCCTCAACGACTAAATCCTAACAGTTACTATGCGGAAGTTCTCAAGAAAAAATAAATCCAATAATAAACAATAATCTACTATCAATTTCAACAATTTAAATTCCAGAATAATCATACCAATCTAACAACCTAATGCCAGTTTCTATAGAACTAAACCATTAACACCACAACCCTATCATCCTCTTCATCGGCCTTGATTCCACTATCACACATTCTTTTACCTGCAACACATGGATAAAAGAGCTGTGTGAGTAATATCACAAATACTCAGTGACACGGTCATCTCGCCTACCGTTTACATAATAAGGGTATAAAATACCAAAACTACGCAATCATTTACCATCAACGAACAATTTATCGAAATGAGAACAAACAACAAAAAATCATCAAATCAACATTCGGTGTCGATCGACACACCACCATGGTGTCGATCGATACCACAATTCTATAACCAGAATTTACATTAGGCTGTCAATCGACACTACCACTAGGTGTCGATCGACACCACATTCACATAACTAAAACATCACGATTTCATAAGTGGGTGTCGATCGACACTACCTCTAGGTGTCGATCGACACTCACTCGCAGGAACCATAATCGAGTCAAATCCTCACATGACTTGATTCCGTTTCAATATATGAAACAAACACGAGAAATCAATACTCAAATCACACGAAGAACATTTAGGAACGTCAATCAAACCGTACGAACTAGTCATACATCAATTAATCCGATAACCTAACACTCTACACCCATAACCACGGTCACACACTCACCTGACTATGAACGATAAGGATCAAGACAATGATGAAACCACGGAGAAATGCAAAATCAGACCTTCCACTCACGAGGACTCACTGCCACGAGGGATTCTCCACGAAACCATGAAGGACGGATGAAACCTACGCCTCTAAAACTCTCCAAAACGTTTCCTATGGATTTCTTTGCAAACAATCCACAAGAATACGAATTCCCTTACTCAATCTCTGTTTTTCTCTCCTTTTTCCTAACAGCCACAAACAGAGAGAGCTTATATAGGTGAGCCCTAGATCGGATTCCCTAAACCGAGCCAAACCGGCGATTAAACATCAAACCGGATAACAACCTAGAAAATGGTGTCGATCGACACCCACCAATGGTGTCGATCGACACCCCCTTTCCAACATACCATTTTGGATTTGGGATGTTACAATTCTCTCCAACTAAACTAGATTCGACCTCGAATCCCAAGACCTAAGTCTACACATGACCAAACTCTGACCCGCACTGGCCAATACCACAAGAGATTCTCACATAATCTCAGAAAGTCAGCACCTAGCCCCATGAACACACTTTTTTTAGACATTTAATACGATGAGCTCATCCACACACACCACACACTCTAAGGAAACCACTGTCTCTCAGCATTATAGAGGAAACCACCGTCCCAATATACGCCCTCAGTACTATAAAAGAAACCACCGTCCCAGTATAAGTACACAGGAAAACCACCGTCTACTGGAGAGAACCACCATATCTCAGTATGTATACAGGAAACCACCGTCCCTGATACGTACTCTGGAAAACCACCGTCTCCAGATAATGAGTCCACCGTAATAAATTCTAAAAATGCCCACAAACCCGATATTCCCTAACCCAGAATATCCGCAAAATCATGACCAACACTGGTCAACACACTCATGAGCGCGTACACACTATCCGATATCACAGAAATATAAGACCACCATCTCATAAATCTCCAAAAAGTATGATCGTTACCACGAAACGAAAATACAAGAATCAAAACAACAACACAAGCACAAAGCCCCAACAGAAAACTTCCACATCACACCTACTCTATAACGCTTAAATATGCACGGTTCCGAACCCAGAATATACCAAATGCCAAGTTTCTTAATCATGACTAGGTCTGCCCAATTGATCGCGCAACAATCAAACAAGAACATGCACAACCAACTATAGACCCAGAGTTGGATCGATTGATTGTGCAACAATCAAACAAGGACATACACAACCAAAGACGCTACAACTGTTAACCTAGGTCGGTGGAACCAAACGAAAAGAAATATCTTCGAGGTCCATATCCCGTCTCATGCTTATGTCACGATCAGAAATTGATTACTCATACTTATACCATCATCATCACTCTCTCAGGACGTCTCCTTCAAGGTAATGATGCCGATGCCACTCCACTCTCAGGACGTCTCCCTCAAGCTCTGGCTCTATATAGGAAAATATTTCCTTTAGAGTAATCAGCACATACGTGTACAAGCACCAGAAAACTAGAAATACTTTCCATGATATTGACCCGACATTCTTACTCTGACATCACAACTCTGCACCTACCGAACACTTGGCTAACATAACTGACTTTCGTGAAGGTCCACGCTTAATTTTGAAGCACAACACTTATCCAAAACTCCTCGCACGCCACATATACCTATTTCTCTTAACTTATTCTATACCTGACACCCATAAAACGTATCCTATGAGCTATCAAAAACATACCGCTTGCACTCTTGGGACGCATCCCTTGAGCCAACGATATCTGGAGAACACGTCTCCGTAAAATATACCGTTCGCACTCTCGGGACGCATCCCTCAAGCCAACGATATCTGAAGAACACATCTCCGCAAAATATACCATTCGCACTCTCGGGACGCATCCCTCGAGCCAACAATATCTGGAGAACACATCTCCGCAAAACATACCGTTCACACTCTCAGGACGCATCCCTTGAGCCAACAATATCTGGAGAACACATCTCTGCAAAACATACAGGAGAGCTCACATCTCCTCAAAACATACAGGTGAACTCACATCTCCTCTGGAGAACTCATGTTCTCAAAAATACATGAGTTATTCGGGACCGCAGTCCCTAGAGCAATAATTACCGAACACTTAACCTCAAAATTTGAACTGCCCTACAGGGTCCAAATCCACTATTGACGCCTCAGCGTACTAAACCCCCAACCGACACACTCGCCCATACACTTAAATGTCCCATTCCAAGAGACCTGAAAAAACTGATCATGCGTAGGCCGATTACGCTCGTTCTCCTGCAACAGCATTGATGCATACATGATAACTCGACTTTCATGCATTAGAACACAACCCAGACCAACTCCCGAAGCATCTGTGTACATGGTATAAGGCTTCTCCGGCTCGGGTAATGCTAATACCGGCGTACTAGTCAACATTTCCTTGAGCTTTGCAAAGCTCTCCTCGCACACAGGCGACTAACAAGTAGAACCTTCTTACCGGTCAGCTTCGTCATAGGTTGCGCCATACTTGCAAAACCTTTGACGAATCTCCGATAATAACTTGCTAAACCCAAGAAACTCCTAATCTCGGTAGCACTACTCGGTCTCGACCAATCTCGAATCAACTTAATCTTGGTCGGATCCACAGAACTCCCTCGGTAGGCACAATATGACCCAAAAACCCATCTCGCGCTACCGAAACTGCACTTACTCAACTTACCATACCGCTTCTGCTCCCAAAGCCTCTCCAGAACTAAATGCAAAAGAACCTCATGCCCCTCAGGATTCCTCGAATAATCCAAGATATCATCAATGATTATGATAACGAACACGTCCAAAAACTCCTTGGACGCGTAGTTCATCAATCCCATGCATGCCGCAGGCGCATTCGTCAAACCGAAAAGCATAACCACAAACTCGAAATGCCCATTACTTGCCTAGATTCTCCCAGAACTTAATATGCAATATTCCTAATCCAAATTAGGTCTAGCGGTCGATCGTACAACAATCAAACAAGAACATGTACAACCACTCGTAAGCTCAAATTTGGATTTCACAAATGCTACATCTGTTACCAGGGTCGTCTCGACCAGGTTTCCAGCTCAATGACAATTCTAGGCTTGGCGCCCACGATATGGTCTATTAAAAATCCCAGCTCCAAACTCACGTGACCCCTGCACAAGTCACCTCCAGTATCTTTGACACCCCGGGTGTCCACTGAGAGTTCCTCCACTCTCCCGACTTCGTTACCAAAACTTTATCCCTGGCCTAGCCTGACCAACGCTACTACGGCTCACCACTCGAGCCTCCCAAAAATGTCTATCACAGACCATGCTCTTAACCTATCCAGTTAATCCTACTCGATTCTCATAAACTGTCCAACATGGACCAACATGGATTGAATTGATCACTTAATCTCTAGATCTTAGGTTGATATACATTCCGAAAGTTTGTGAATCGCTAGAACTATCGTTGATGAGCAATTAGTCTTTAATCTCGGAAGTGAATTAGGGTCAATTGTGAACTGATCAAACTTGAACGTTAATGCTTTTCTAGGATAGCCGTGACCAAACAGAAGTTTAGGCACTCGGATCTCTAGGGAAAGTAATAGTTATCACGGAAGTGGAGCCATTTATATCAGTATTTGAGTTTAAGATGCGCGCATATTAGAATCTGAATAGTTGTCTGGTTTATGAATGTGATTTCCTGAGAATTCCCTAATACCTAGCGTTTTTAATCATCTGAATTTAAATCGTTTCATTTGCATCTTGTCTTTTAAGCCTAGTAATATCACACCCAAACTCATCATTTCCTGCTTAGCCTAATTCAGTTCTCTACAATTAATTGTGTAAACACTTGGTCTCTGTGGGTTCGATCCCTGATATACTACCGCGTGCCTGTGCACTTGCAGTGTTTTATTTTGGGTTAAAACTTGAGCATATCAAGTTTTTGGCGCCGTTGCCGGGGACCATTGTGTTTGCCATCGAATTTGATTTGAGAATTTAGTCTAAGTACTTTCTAATTTTGTTTTTGTTTTTGTTTTTTGTTTTTGGTTGTGCTTTCAGGTGTATGCAAAGGAGAAGTAATCGCACTGAACCCCTGATATCACTCACTAACGAGGAATTAGCCAAGCTAGAAATGTCTAACAGAGCTCAGAAAAACCTCTCGCCAGTTATGGACGAAGCGAATCAAGCTGATAACGCGGCTCTTCAGGCTACCTTGTTCGACCAGATAGAGCAGATTCGTGCTGCAACTAATGCTAGCACACTCACGGCGCAACAACAGATGCAGAACATGCAGCAGCAGTTTGCCATGATGATGGCACAACAGGTGCCGCCGCAGGGACAGAATCCTCCGCTGCCACAAGGGCAACAAGTACCGCCACAAGGACAGAATCATCCGCCGCAGAGAGGGATTGGAGAAGGGCATAATGTCCACGCTTACTACCAGAACAGATCAGTCATTCGTGTCCCTGCGATTCAGAGGAATGACTTCGAGATTAAGGCACAGCTGATTAATCTGGTAGAGAGACACGTGTTCCATGGATTGGCTTCTGAGAACCCCATGGATCACATAAAGAACTTTGAAGAGGTATGTGGGACAACCAAGGCTAATGGGGTACCATCTGACTATCTCAAGTGCAAGCTATTCAAGCACCCTCTCGCTGACAAGGCTCTAAGGTGGCTCAAGTCACTTCCTCCAAACTCTATAAACGGCTGGGAAGAAGCTAGAGCTGCTTTCTTGGATCACTTCAACACTAAGACCAAGACAGCTCAGCTGAGAGGAAGAATCACCAGTTTGTTGCAAAAAGGCGGAGAGTCGTTTGCTGAAGCCTGGGATAGGTTTAAGGAGTACCGTAGGGAGTGCCCACACCATCGATTTACCGAGCAGCAGATGCTCAGGACCTTCTACGATGGAGTCACCTAGGATTACAAGACCAATCTCAATGCCTCCAGCAATGGTGACTTCATGACCCAGAGTATAGAAGGTGCATACAGGTTGATAGATAATATGGCACAGAGTTCCAGCAATCAGTGCTCTGAGTATGATTGATCAAAGAAGATCTACAACGTTCACACACCATCTGCAGCAGAGATAGCAGAGCTGACAGCTGCAAAGATCAGGGATTTAATGCAAGGAAGCTATCAGGGCATTAACATGGTCAGGGACGCTTCAGATGTAATCTACATTTCAAAGGATGCTGCTTTGGTTCCAGATAATGCTCAGGAAGTCAAATATGTGAACGGTCAAGGGATTGGGCAGAACAGAGGTTTCAACAACAACTACCGCAACCATCCCAATTTATCATACAGGAGCACCAACGTTGCAAACCCTCAGGATAAGGTATATCCTCAGCAAGCATTAGTTCCAGCTCAGAAACCCTTTCCCAATTCATCAGGAACAGCTCCACCAGCTCAGGGGTATACAAGCTACAAGGCTCAGGCTCCGGATACTAGAATAGAATCAGTTCCAGCCTAGACAACAAGTTCCTCCACCTCAGGCTACTAATCCCAATGACGAGTTGAAAGCTATGATGCAGCTCATGCTGGCTAATCAGCAGAAGGCTTACACCGACATCACAAACATTAATGGGCGTTTAGAAGTTGTGACAACTCACTTAATGATGCTTGACACTCAAGTGGCTCAGAATGCAGAAGCTGTTAAGAGGCAGCAAGGGACTTTTCCAGCACAGAGGGAACAAAACCCAAAGAGGGACTGCCATGCCATTTCTGCAATGGAAGTAGAAGCCATCACCACTAGGAGTGGCAAGGTTCTTGAGCCAATCTCCAGGTCAGTAAAGGAGAAGGTCGTCTCTGCTAATGGTTCAGATTCATCGAAAGATGATTTTTAAGAAAAAGACAAAGGTTCTCTGGAAAGTGGACCGACCGGTCCTACCACCAGACCGGTCGGTCCGGTGAACAGTGCCCTAACCAATGCTTATGTTCCCAAGGCACCTTACCCGGTTCGTCCTAGGAAGTCTCAGAAGGACTTAGAAGAAGCGAAGTGCAGAGAAATGGTTAGCGGTCTTACAGTCAAGATCCCTTTGGTCGATGCTATCTACTTATGCCCTTTGCTTAAACGTTATTTTTTGAAGATCCTGACTTCTAATGTGACCGAGGAGGAGGACTATGTCAGGGTAACCAAAGAGTGTAGCGCTGTGTTGCAGAACAAGACAGTGAAGAAGCTTGGAGATCCTGGTCGTTTTGTGCTTTCAGTTCAGATCAACTCTACGGTTTTCGCCTGCACCTTATGCGATCTGGGCTCCAGTGTCAATCTCATGCCATACTCCGTTGCCAAACGGCTGGGTTTTAAGAATTTTCGTCCTACTAAAATTTCTTTAATTTTTGTTGATCGTTCTGTTAAACTTCTTGTAGGTGTTCTAGAGGACTTACAACTAAAAATTGGTGATGTTTTTGTCCCTGCAGATTTTGTGGTGCTTGAACTGGACGAAGAGCCAAAAGATCCTCTCATTCTGGGCAGACCATTCCTTTGCACAGCTGGTGCAATGATTGATGTCAAGCGTGGACGCATCAATCTCCAACTAGGAGACATTGAGATGCAATTCGAGATGGATAAGCTGCTAAAGAGACCCGTGATAGATGGACAAACCTTCTCCATCAATGATCCAGAGGACGTCACTGACAAAGTCGCGGAGGAAATCATGATGGGTGATCCGCTGGAGATTTCTTTAACCAAAGCCAAAACGGAGGACGGATTTCTAAACGATGAGGCGAATGAATATACTAAGAAGCTGGACCAGACTTGCGTGTATGCGAAGTTAGTAGCTTCTTTGGATATCAGGGCAGATACGCCAAAGCCATCTGAGACTCCGAGTCATATCGACAACCCGTGGAGCGAGCTGAAGCTCCCAAGGTAGAACTTAAAACCCTCCCAGCTGGGTTACGGTACGCTTTTTTGGCCCTAATTCTACCTATCATGTCATCATCAATGCTGAATTAAATAATGCTGAAACTGCTTTGTTGTTGTGTGAACTTAGAAAATATCGTAGAACATTAGGATATTCACTAGATGACATTACTGGAATTTCACCCACTTTGTGCATGCATAGGATCCATCTAAAAGACGAATCAATGACTTCTGTAGAACATCAGAGGAGGTTAAACCCGAATCTAAAAGATGTTGTTAAGAAGGAAATTATGAAACTTTTAGAAGCTGGAATTATATATGCTATCTCTGATAGTACTTGGGTTAGTCCCATGCATGTAGTTCCTAAAAAAGGTGGAGTCACAGTAGTGAAAAATGATAGGAACGAATTGATTCCAACTCGAACTGTAACTGGTCATAGAATGTGCATTGATTACAGGAAATTGAATACTGCAACTAGAAAAGATCATTTCCCATTGCCTTTTATTGATCAGATGCTTGAAAGGCTTGCTAATCACCCCTACTATTGTTTCTTAAATGGATATTCAAGATTTTTCCAGATTCCCATCCATCCAGATGATCAAGAAAAGACCACATTCACCTGTCCATATGGCACTTATGCGTATCCCAGAATGCCATTTGGCTTGTGCAATGCCCCAGCCACATTCCAGAGATGCATGATGTTCATCTTCACCGATCTTATTGAAGACATCATGGAGGTATTCATGGAAGATTTTTCTGTTTATGGCTCATCGTTTTCTGTTTTCTTGAGGCGTTTCACACAATCAAGGGAGCACTTATGACTGCACCAATTGTCCAACCTCCTGATTGGGACCTCCCCTTTGAGATCATGACGGATGCGAGCGACTATGCGGTAGGAGCCGTTCTGGGACAGCGAAAGGACAAGAGACTCCACGTGATCTACTACGCTAGTAGAACCCTTGATTATGCACAATGCAAGTATGCCACGACTGAGAAAGAGCTACTTGCCATCGTGTTTGCTTTTGAGAAATTCAAGTCATACTTGGTGGGTTCTATGGTGATAGTTCATACAGATCATGCAGCTTTGCGATACCTCCTAACGAAGAAACGCGCGAAACCAAGACTCCTTCGCTGGATCCTTTTACTTTAGGAGTATGATCTAGAGATTCGCGATAAGAAGGGCATTGAAAATGGAGTGGCACATCACCTATCTAGGCTGCGAATTGAGGAGCAAGTCCCACTCGATGCTGGATTCCCTGAAGAACAAGTCTATTCCATCAGCATTGGGGGTTCATACGAGGTCGTCACTTCAGTCCAAGTCACTCGCTCTCCTGAGCGACCCTGGTTTGCTGATTTCGCCAATTACCTAGCTGTGGGACAAGAACCAGAGGATTTTGTCAGGTACAAGAAGAAGAAGTTCCTACGAGACGTGCGAAGATACTTCTGGGATAAGCCTTACCTCTACAAACAATGCTCAGATTACGTCTTTAGAAGGTGTGTGTCTGATAAGGAAATCCAAGGTATACTCTTCCACTATCACAGTTCTAACTACGCAGGACACTTTGCTACTTTTAAACAGTTTCTAAGGTATTGCAGGCGGGCTTTTGGTGGCCTACCTTGTTTAAAGACGCTAATGATTATGTTTCTACGTGTGATTCTTGCCAGAGGCAGGGTAACATTAGCAAGCGCAACGAAATGCCACAGAACTTCATATTGGAAGTAGAGGTGTTCGACGTGTGGGGAATTGACTTTATGGGACCATTTCCTTCCTCCTATGGGAACAAGTACATCCTGGTGGCTGTCGATTACGTATCCAAGTGGGTTGAGGCGCTAGCTTCCCCAACAAATGACGCCAGGGTAGTTCTCAAAATATTTAAATCGATCATCTTTCCACGGTTTAGTGTTCCTCGAGTAGTTATCAGTGATAGAGGCTCTCATTTCATCAATAAGGTGTTCGCCAACTTGTTAAAACATAATTGAGTTAAACACAAGGTTGCAACCCCTTATCATCCTCAGACGAATGGCCAAGTGGAGGTTTCAAACAGGGAGATCAAGAGCATCCTACAGAAGACTGTGAACACGACTAGGAAGGATTGGTCGACAAAGCTCGACGATGCTCTATGGGCCTATCGCACCGCATACAAGACACCTTTGGGCACCACTCCATTTCATCTGGTATACGGAAAGTCTTGTCATCTCCCAGTAGAGCTGGAGTACAAGGCAGCCTGGGTAGTGAAGCAGCTGAATTTGGACATCAAATCAGCCTCTGAACGACGATCCATCCAACAACACGAGCTGGAAGAGATATGGCATATGGCCTATGAGAATGCCAAAATCTACAAGGAGTGCACCAAAGCGTATCATGACAAGCGAATCATCTCTAGGAGTTTTGCTCCGAATGACCAGGTATTACTTTTCAACTCTCGCTTGAAACTATTCCCTGGTAAACTCCGTTCAAGATGGTTGGGTCCTTTCACCATAAGGAAGTGAGACCTTACGGAGCGGTGGTCTTACTGAATCCGTGTGGAGGTGAGTTTGTCGTCAATGGTCAGCGGTTAAAGCCTTATCTCGCTGATACCATCATCCCAGAGGGTGCTGAGACCCCTCTTACTGATCCCTCACAAGCCTAACGGGCACACACGTCGAGCTAACGACGTTAAACAAAGCGCTTGGTGGGAGGCAACCCACTTGTAAGTGTATATACGTTCTTTTCTTTTTTTTCCTTTCTTTTCAGTTTTACCTTTCTTTTCGTTTTTCTTTTTGGTTTTCCTTAGGAGTTTTTTTCGTCATAGAGATTTCGGATTTGGACTCTAGAAAGTGGATTGGTTGATCCCCTAAGGGACCGGTCGATCCTGGTGTCTCCACAAAAACAAGCTTTTGCCTCAGGAAAATGGACCGGTCGGGCTCAACATAGGACCGGTCGATCTTCTCCATCACAAGACATATAGACTCTGGACACTAGACCGGTCGATCCACAAGGGAGACCGGTTGATCGCCTTATACTACGAATCAAGCCATTTGTCTAGGGAAAGTGGACCGATCGGGCATCACAAGGACCGGTCGATCCACCCAGTCCCACATATCGGGTGAGTTATGGTCTTCAGACCGACTGGTCCAGTATCGAGACCGGTCGGTCCGACGACCCGGTTATGGGTAGCACGGGACGCCCACTCGCCACCAATTCACCACCTGAGGATGACTTGAACGACGAACATGAGAATCGGACTAAGCGGAATCACGACAAGCCAAGGAAATCGAGGAGAAAGGAAAAGGGCAAGGGGATAGCGAGTTCTAGTAACCCGGATGCTCCGCGTCGATCGCGGGGTTTGAATGTTCAATGGCCAAGACCAGACGGTATTCCTTTCCCTGGAATTGATACTCATCCTAAGTTAGAACAGAAGGAATTAGTTAGTGAACCGTCTTATGCGAGCAAACGAAAAGGAGACGGTTGGGTTATATACAATAGCATAAGCTATAACGGTCTGCTTAATGTAGAGATGTTGCCCACTAGAGTCCTATGTTATCAGATGCTGGAAAAATTGGGTATATTGGATGAAGTACTTGCTATTCTTGATCGCATGGGTTTTGGGACAATGGCTACATACCAGTACCCTTTATACCCTGACCTGGTACGACAGTTTCTTGCCTCCTGTGAGGTCTATTATGCAGACGCGGATCATAGGACAGTTGATAGAGGATCCCTAACTTACGTGATCAGAGGGATTGAGTACGAGATCTCCCTTAGGAACTTGTGCACCGTCTACGGTTTTGATGAAAGTAATACAAGTTCGGGTTTCCCTGATAGTCATTCTTTTCCCCACAGCGACGGACTATGGAACTTAATCAGTATGGGTCCTGCAACGTCACGGAGCATGAAGCTAACCCTTATCAGGAACCGCTAATGCTCTAAGTACTACCATGTTCTGCAAGGAAGAACCAGGGGCATTGCGTCTTGACGAGTTGTTCCTACTGCATTTACGAATGCCAGAGTTTATGTCTGAGATTTACACAGAGCGTCCTCGCGACAACCACACTAACTTCGGAGCAGCATTTGCACATTTCCTGACAGAGAAGAAGTTCAGAGGTCTAGCTGGACCTTGACAGAGGAAGCAGGAGGTATGTGGGAGTCTCCTAACTCCCATCTTTAAATTCCATGAGATTGATCTGCGCGACACTGAGGAGGTCCTGGCGCCTTCACTCCTAGATATGCAACATTTGACTCAGAGTAGATGGATAGTTGGGGGTAAGTGGCGATACTTTGATTTGGATGGGATTCAGTGCTCCGTTTCATTACCTAGTGATCACGTACCTCTCACTTCCATGGCGAACTGATATATCATGGTTTTTACCTATTTAAAGCCATGATATGAGTATGTTTTTGGAGTCTTTTGGGTGTTTTCTGTTTCTTTTAGGTTCTTTGCAGGTAAATATGGAATTGGAGCTAAATGGAAGATTTTGGAACATTTTGGAACATCAAGAAAGAAAATTCTAAAGGATCAAGGCTATGTCGATCGACGGAGCAAGATGAGCGTCGATCGACACGTGTTTGGCGTTTCAAGAAGATTTGGACAGAAGGTCTAATGTCGATCGACAGGAACATCTGTCGATCGACACGTGTTTTTAATGAAGACAGATCTTTCACGGGCCCGAGTTTCCACACGTTTCTCCTAAAGCCCAATCCGATTTTTACCTCTTGTATATATAGTTTTGCCTAGGTTTTTTATGAAAGAGAGTTCTATTCTATTGAGACTTAGCAAGAGAGAGATTGAGAGCTTTTAGGGAGACAAGTCAACTCTTTTCAGAGATTTCATCTTCGAACCCTTTTGTATCTCTATCTTTATCTTTTAATGCAGTATTATTCAGTTATTATGCTTGTTTCAATCGTCATGTCTGAGTAATCCATTAGTTAGGTTTAGGGTTTTCAAAGGCTGATGATAAATTGTTAGAACTTTATTACTGTTGGGATCAATCTAATCTGAGTTCTTTACCTTGATAGTTTTAATTCTATTTTAGGATTGATCACCCTGAATTAGATATGATAGGTTGATGGATAGATGCGATAGCATTATTTGTTAGCTGGAACAATATCATAGGTGAGCAGAATTACCTGGATGCAAAGGAATTTGGTTTAGGAATTCTGTGAACAATCAAACTAGAACTTAATGCTTGTTTAAATTCAATAGATTTGCAAGGGAATTTGGAATCTAGGGATCTAGGGATAGATAGTTTCTGCAACGGAAGTTGATTAGCTTTACATTCGTGTTTGAGTTCAAGAACAGCTCTTAATAAATATCCCGACAGTAATTTAGTGCTTAATTTAGAGTCATGCCTGCGAAATATCCGATGCCTAATGCTTCGTTTCATTGAATTAAACAACAACAACCATCGTTTGCTTTCTTCTACTTACTTGCATTTACATTATACATTATTTACTTAGCATAATTTAAATTTGGAATTTCATTCTGTGAATCTTTTCCCTGTGGATTCGATCCCTAAGTACTACTACGATCTCTTAATTTGAGAGAGTAGCTCAGGGTAAATTTGAGCATATCAAATTTTGGCGTCGTTGCCGGGGAACTTGATTTCACGATTAGAATTGCAATACTAGAGTTTTGTCTAAGTTTTTCTTTTTTGTTTTAGTCTACTAACTAGTTTCTTTCCTTTGTTCTTTTTGTTTTGGGTTTCAGGTGTATGCCAAGGCCTGTCACAAGAAGCACAACAGACAAGGAATTGGTTGGATTTGATCTTGATACTTTAGCTCTTCTTGAACGAACGAACTATAAAGCGGCTAGAGGATCTAAGATGGCAGAGGCTCAGATACCACCGATTGTCTTGATAACTGGAGCAGACGGGGTTCTGCGCGACCCAGAAGGGAACGTTTACAATGCAGCTGGGCAAAGGCTTGATGATGCTGGGAACGCAATTATGCAACCGCTTGTTCAGGGAAACGCAGGTGGCAGAAACGGACGTGGTCCAACTTTGGGTGATTACAATCGCCCCGATCAGTTCTATGCCAACCGATGTGCTATTCGCCCACCTCCGTTTCAGAGAAACGACTTTGAGCTAAAACCGGCATTCTTCAGTCTTGTAGCTCAGCATCCTTTCCATGGGCTTCCACACGAACACCCAATGGACCACATTGAGAAGTTTGAGGATTTGGCATCAAGCATTAAGAGCCAAGGAGTGTCAAGTGACTACCTGTTCTGCAAGCTCTTTCCCTACTCACTGGGAGGAGATGCTTCTTATTGGCTCAAGCAGCTCGAGCCTGGATCTTTGACTACTTGGGAGGACACCAAGAATTCCTTCCTCAATAACTTCTTTGATGATGCAAGGTCTGAAGATTTGAGGATGAAGATTGCTACTTTCCGTCAGCATGATACTGAGGCATTCAAAGCTTCATGGGCTCGATTCAAGTCTTATCAGAGAGATTGCCCTCATCATGGATTCACACCAATCCAGTTGCTTAGGATTTTCTTCAATGGAGTTGATTGGAGGTATCAGATGACCTTAGATGGTGCGAGCAGTGGAAATTTCACTACTAACTCAGCGGAGGATGCCATTGTGCTCATCGAGAACCTAGCCTCAAGCAACAGTAGCAAGAACGCAGATTTCGAGAGGAAGAAGCTCAGTGGCGACAAAGGTAGTGGTTAGTTTGCTCAAGAAGTCAAGGCCAAGATTGATGATGTGCATAACTTTCTAGTGGGAAAGAAATCAGTTCACTTTGCTGCAGAGGTTGAGACTTTCGAACCAGAGGTTGAGAATGAAGAAGAAGGAGTGAACTACGTCAATGGAACTGGATTTCAGAGTCAGAGGTATGGGAATCAGAATAGGAACAGAGGTTATCAGAGCAATTACCAGAATAACAACTATCAGAAACCTTCAAGCCCGAGCTATCAGAAGAATGACTTTCAGAAACCTTTCCAGAGCAGTAACTACACAAGGACATATGGTTCTTCTTCTTACCAAACGCCTCCTGCTAAGACTCTAGATAGCGAGATGAAGTCGATGCTTGAGCAGATTTTAGAGGGTCAGCAGAAGTTGACTGTGAACTTCAATGGAAAAATGGATGCTATGTACCAGGATCTGAACGGGAAGTTTGAGGCGTTGAACACCCATGTCAAGAAGTTGGACACTCAGTTTGCTCAGTCGGCAGAGAACTCGCGAAGACAAGAGGGATTTCTTCCATCTAGGACTGATTCCAATCCCAAGCATTCAGTTGCTGCTATCACCACGAGGAGTGGAAGGACTCTCCCAGGGCCGAAATTGACTAAGGGATTGAGTGCAGAGCAGTTGGAAGAGCTTCAAGAGGTTGAGGACGAAGAAATTTTGGCAGATACTCCACCGTCGATCGACAGGGCTGAGCATCGATCGACAGGGGCTGAATTCCACGATTCTGAAATTTTTCCAGAGACTCAAGCGTCGATCGACACACCTACCCCCGTCGATCGACACGACTCCCGAACAGAGCCTCCTTTGTCAAAACCTTCAGATAAGTCGGAGGAGAGAGTCTACAAACCCAAGTTGCCTTACCCTAGGAGGGAGAGGAAGTCTAAGGTCGAGCTAGCGGATGCTAAGTGCAAAGCTATTATGGATAAGCTTGTTGTTGAGCTCCCTTTGATTGATGCAGTTAAGATAAGTCCAGTGATCCGAAGATACGTGAAGAGGATGGTCACTAAGAACTTGGGGTTTGAGGAAGGAGCTTCAATGATTTCAGAACAAGTGAGTGCAGTGATTCAGAACAGGATTCCAGAGAAGGTCACGGATCCAAGGAGTTTTGTGTTGGATTGTTTCATCTTCAAGGATAGGTTCCCAAGATCTTTGTGCGATTTAGGCTCAGGTGTCAACCTCATGCCACTGTCTGTTGCTGTTAAGCTTGGAATGACTGATTTTCAGCCTACTAGGATCTCTCTTATCCTAGCCGACAGATCAGTAAGGATCCCAGAAGGAGTACTAGAGGATATCCCAATCAAGGTTGGAGAGTGCTTGATCCCTACTGATTTCGTGGTCTTGCAGTACAGTGAGGAGCCAAAGGATCCACTTATTTTGGGCAGACCTTTCCTAGCCACAGCTGGTGCTATGATTGACTGCAAGGGAGGCAGTATTACTTTAAGCGTGGGGGATCTTGAGATGAAGTTTGAGATGGACAAGCTAATGAGAAGACCTACCATAGATGGTCAAACATTCTTTGTGGACACGCTCACTGACCTCGCACAGGAAGTTTTCAATGAGGTGCATCCCATTGATCCTTTGGAAAGGACTTTGGTGAACTCTGTTATAGAGGAAGATCAGCTTGACGAGGACGCGAGAGGATATGCAAGGATGTTGAGTACTAGCAAGGAATTGAAACGGTTAGTCTTTAGTGCTGATTTGGGAGTTACTTCAGTGAAAACCACTAAGGATAGTGACTGGAGTGAACAAAAAGCTCCAAAGCTTGAACTCAAGCCACTTCCAGCTGGGCTAAGGTAGGCATTTCTTGGTCAAAATTCCACTTATCCAGTTATTGTTAGTGCTACTTTGAATAACGTGGAACTCGCATTACTACTGAACAAGCTGCGCAAATTTCGCAAAGCTCTTGGGTACTCTCTAGATGATATTGCAGGTATCTCCCCAGAATTGTGCATGCATAGGATCCATCTTGAGGATGAGAGCAAATCATCTATTGAGCATCAGAGGAGGCTTAATCCAAACTTGCAGGAAGTTGTCAAGAAGGAGATCTTGAAACTTCTTGAGGCCGGGATCATCTATCCCATTTCAGACAGTGTTTGGACTAGCCCAGTTCATGTCGTGCCGAAGAAGGGAGGAGTTACAGTGGTGAAGAACGACAAGAATGAGCTGATTCCAATGAGAACTGTGACTGGACACAGAATGTGCATAGACTACCGAAAGCTCAACACAGCCACCAGGAAGGATCACTTCCCGTTGCCTTTCATTGATCAGATGCTGGAGAGGCTTGCGAATCACCCATATTACTGTTTCCTTGACGGATACTCGGGATTCTTCCAGATCCCCATTCATCCAGAAGACCAGGAGAAGACTACGTTTACATGTCCATACGGCACCTTTGCATATCGCAGAATGCCCTTTGGACTCTGCAATGCTCCTGCAACATTCCAGCGGTGTATGATGTCTATCTTCACCGACATGATTGAGGACTACATGGAAGTCTTCATGGATGATTTCTCAGTGTATGGTGATTCTTTCGAGGGCTGTCTTGGGAACTTGGAGAAGGTGTTTGCTCGATGCGTGGAGAAGCATTTGGTTCTGAACTGGGAGAAGTGCCACTTCATGGTGAGAGATGGCATAGTACTTGGCCATAGAGTTCCAGCTGATGGAATCGAGGTTGATCGCGAAAAGATCGAAGTGATGACAAGTCTTCAACCGCCCACCTCAGTCAAGGAGATTCGCAGTTTCCTTGGACATGCTGGATTCTACAGGAGATTCATCAAGGACTTCTCCAAAATCGCTCGCCCGCTCACCGCTTTGCTCTGTAAGGATGTTAAATTTGACTTTGATACTGATTGTTTATCTGCTTTTGAGCAAATTAAGCAGGCTTTGGTGAGTGCTCCCATCGTGCAACCTCCAGACTGGAATCTACCATTCGAGATTATGTGTGATGCCAGTGATTTCGCAGTGGGAGCTGTTTTGGGTCAGAAAAAGGACAATAAGCTTCACGCTATCTATTATGCAAGTAGAACACTTGATGAAGCGCAGAGGAATTATGCGACGACGGAAAAGGAACTGTTGGCTGTGGTTTTTGCCTTTGAGAAGTTTAGGCCATACTTGATTGGAGCTAAGGTGATAGTGCACACGGACCATTCCGCACTCAAGTATCTAATGCAGAAGAAAGATGCAAAGCCAAGATTGTTGAGGTGGATTCTCCTTCTTCAGGAATTCGACATAGAGGTTAAGGATAAGAAAGGAGTGGAGAATGGTGTCGCAGATCATTTGTCGCGCATTCGGATTGAAGACAGCATTCCCATTGATGATTATTTTCCAGAGGAAAACGTCCATTTTCTTGAGATTGGGTCCCAAGCGAGTAAGGATGCGATTCGACAGAGTAAAATTGATCCAGAGACCTACCTGTCGATCGACAAAGACCTGTGTCGATCGACACGGGATTTTAAACTCGAATCCAAAATTTCTCCAGAGACGAGTCTGTCGATCGACAGTACCCTACGTCGAGCAACACGAGCTGCGACAATTGGATATCAGGTTATTTGCGCGGTTTTCGGATCCGATAGGCCTTGGTACGCTGACATTGCCAATTACCTAGCTACAGAGGATGTTCCTAGTGACCTTAAAGGCTATGAGAAGAAGAAGTTCATGAGAGAGCTTAGGAGGTATTACTGGGATGAGCCTTATTTCTATAGGCATTGTTCAGATGGTCTCTACAGGAGATGTATTGCAGAGAGTGAGACTAGAGGAGTGCTATATCATTGCCATGGTTCTGAGTACGCAGGAGACTTCGCCACTTTCAAGACTGTCTCCAAGGTTCTACAAGCAGGTTTCTGGTGGCCTACGATGTTTAAGGACGCCAATGCCTTTGTTTCACAGTGCGATGCTTGTCAGAGGAGAGGAAAGATCAGCAAGCGACACGAGATGCCACAGAACTTCATCCTTGAGGTTGAAATCTTTGATTGCTGGGGCATTGATTTCATGGGTCCGTTCCCGTCTTCTTATGGGAATGAGTATATTTTAGTCGCGGTGGACTATGTCTCTAAGTGGGTTGAGGCAATTGCTAGTCCGACGAACAATGTTGCGGTGGTTATTAAGCTGTTTAAGACCATCATCTTTCCGCGTTTTGGAGTCCCCAGAGTTGTCACCAGTGATGGTGGAACACATTTCATTAACAAGGTTTTCTCTAACCTTTTGACTAAGTATGGTGTTCATCATCGAGTGGCTAGTCCCTATCATCCTCAGACGAGTGGGCAAGTGGAAGTCTCGAACAGGCAGATTAAGGAGATCCTTGAGAAGACTGTGAGTGTTACAAGGAAGGATTGGTCTAACAAGCTGGATGATGCATTATGGGCTTACAGGACAGCTTACAAGACGCCCTTGGGAACTACTCCTTTTCACTTGCTATATGGGAAAGCATGCCACCTTCCAGTGGAATTAGAGCACAAGGCAGCCTGGGCAGTGAAACAAATGAACTTCAACATCAAGCCTGCTGTCGAGAGGAGATTGATACAACTGAACGAACTGGATGAAATCAGACTTCAAGCCTATGAGAACTCCAAGATATACAAGGAGCGCACTAAGTCTTATCATGATAAGAAGATCATCTCCAGGAAATTCGAGCCAAACGACCAGGTACTCCTGTATAACTCTCGTTTACATATCTTTCCTGGCAAATTACGCTCTCGTTGGTCTGGTCCCTTTACTATCAAGGCAGTTAGGCCTCATGGAGCAATCGTTCTCCTAAGTCCAAAAGGGAATGAGTTCATTGTCAATGGCCAAAGGGTGAAGCACTATTGGGCGAAAGCCGAGATTCCAGCACGGAACATTGTTCCTCTGGACGACGCACCCGTCGCCTAGACCTGACAGAGTCAAGCTAACGACTGAAAACAAGCGCTGAGTGGGAGGCAACCCACTGGTAAGTCTATTTAAGTTTTGATTTTCGTTTTGTTTTACTAACGTTTTACTTAAGTGTTTCAGATAAAAAAAAAAAAAAAAAAAAAAAATTGATGAGTTTAGACAGAGAGGTCAGTGTCGATCGACAAGCCTCTCTGTCGATCGACACGAGGCGCAGACAGCACGAGGTAAGTTTTTCTATAAAACCTAACTTTGTTCTTCACTTTTCTAAACTCCCCATATCGCAAAAACCTCTTTTCCATCGCATCTCTCTCGATTTTTCACCAAATCCAACGATTTCTTACTCTATTCCACACGATTTCTCGCCCTCTTTTCGATTCTAGTCTCCGTTTTCACGATCTGCAAGATGGCACCTAAAGTTCCTTCAAACAAGGGCAAACGTGCTAGAACCGATCAGGGATCGAGTTCTCAACAGATTCCTTACACCATTACTCGCCACGCATCACCGGTTTGGCCAAGGGATGAGAACACACCATTTGCAGTTGAATTTGAATCCGAGACGAAGACTCTGAAGAATGTTTTGCAAAGCAAGGAGGTTGACAATCGTGAGCTTCGCAGCAAATGGGATGATTACAACTTTTTGCTCTACAATGAATGGTTGAAGGTACCAATAGCGCCCACCAAAATCCCCCACCATCTCGCCATGGCTATGCTGAATATCGAGGATGAAATTGAGACATTATTGGCGAGGGCAGGTTTGACAACGATAGCGACTCGCAACGATGGTTTGTACCCCGATTTGGTTAGGCAGTTCTTTGCCTCGGTGAAGTTGGGTTCTGATGCAACGAATGATGAGGAAAGGAAGGATCCAAAGAACTTCAAGATGACCTTCTGCGCCAATGGGAGCCGGTATGAGATTTTTGCTAAAGAGATTTACAGGATTTTTGAGTTTCCTGAGGTTCCAGCTGGGGACCTTCCGTCGGATATTGATGGAGGAGTGCAGACACTTTGGCATCTTATTGGTGCCGGTCCTTACATCGTGGGCAGTTCTACGCACTCGGACATCCGTCATCCGGTCATCCGTTATCTGGTTAGGTTGTTCTCCACTACTATCTAGTGCAAGTTGGAGCCAGGGAAGTTGAGGAAGCATGAGCTGGTTCTGCTTTCTTACGCTATGAGAGACCTCGTACCTAACGAGACATGGGCCACTGGGTATCAACCCAACATGGCAATGGTTTTCATGGATTATCTACACTCGTTGAGGCACACTCCACTCACGGCTACCACTTTCGGTAAGAAGAAATTTACTGCGGGGAACATGCTTACACCGATATTCAGGCGATGCAAGATCTCCTTTGTTGGGTACTCCTATGACACCACGCTCGGGTTTGTGGACGAGGAGCACATGAAGAACGCCCACTGGATCAAGACTGAGTATCCTATGAGTTGGGTTTTCCCCATTGCTTTAGGCCAGCCTAGGATGGTAGAGATTCGGAAGGTTAAGGACTTGATGCCAGTCACTACGAATGCATCTCTTCTATCTTTTGCGCCCGCAGATGAGTTGATTCGACCGGTAGAGGCAACTAGGAAGATAACGACTAGAGGAACCAGTCTTTCACACGCTAGCACTTCTGCACCACCACCAGAGCACCTCCATGTTTTCCCTTCAGCTCCACGTGGTAATCTGAACGAGGAGGAGCGATTTCAGTGGCTTACTCGCGCACTTCAGTCGACTTGGGATGTTTTATCATGTCGGTCCAATTGTGTTCGTCCTCGCACTCCATCTCCACGACCATCTCCATCACCAGATTCTCCAGCCACGGAAGAGGACGACTAGATCTCCTTTTCACTCTATCTTTTCTTTTTGAACTATTTGAGTCATTTTTTTTTGTTTTCTTTTGAGTCCGTTTGTTTTGATTTCTCAGGATTTTAGAACTTCATCATCTTTATTTATGGATTACCTTGTGTTTTCCTTTTGACCGTTTGTTTATTTTGATGTAGAAGCAGTTTCTAACACTTGATCAAACCTTTAAAATTGTTTGCCATCATGCAAACTTTCGTCAGAGACTCCACCGTCGATCGACGGGGACCTCTGTCGATCGACGGACTTCATTATAAACATCACAGAATTTTGACGTGGACCTCACTGTCGATCGATAGTCATGTGTGTCGATCCTGTATAACTCTCGTTTACATATCTTTCCTGGCAAATTACGCTCTCGTTGGTCTGGTCCCTTTACTATCAAGGCAGTTAGGCCTCATGGAGCAATCGTTCTCCTAAGTCCAAAAGGGAATGAGTTCATTGTCAATGGCCAAAGGGTGAAGCACTATTGGGTGAAAGCCGAGATTCCAGCAGGGAACATTGTTCCTCTGGACGACGCACCCGTCGCCTAGACCTGACAGAGTCAAGCTAACGACTGAAAACAAGCGCTGAGTGGGAGGCAACCCACTGGTAAGTCTATTTAAGTTTTGATTTTCGTTTTGTTTTACTAACGTTTTACTTAAATGTTTCAGTAAAAAAAAAATAAAAAATAAATAAATAAATAAATAAATAAAATTTTGCTGAGTTTAGACAGAGAGGTCAGTGTCGATCGACAAGCCTCTCTGTCGATCGACACGAGGCACGGACAGCACGAGGTAAGTTTTTCTATAAAACCTAACTTTGTTCTTCACTTTTCTAAACTCCCCATATCGCAAAAACCTCTTTTCCATCGCATCTCTCTCGATTTTTCACCAAATCCAACGATTTCTTACTCTATTCCACACGATTTCTCGCCCTCTTTTCGATTCTAGTCTCCGTTTTCACGATCTGCAAGGTATGTGTCTCGAAATCCTCTCCTTTTATTTAAGCGCGAAGGTTTGAAATTCAAATTCCATCTCGATTCACTTGTTTATTTTGTTCGATTCGTCCTTAATAGGCTTTTTGCTAGTGAATTAGAGGAACCCATGTACTTGAATTGAGTTGTTCATCAATTGTTTTGGAATTTAGATGATTTGTGATAAAATTTTGATGAACCATTAATTTAGAAAGAATTGGGTTGACTTCGCTGATGCATAGTGGTTAGGAATGATGATTTTGTTGAGATATTGCTTTTAATTACCATGACTCACCAATCGAATCCGGAAATTTTGATCTTCTGAAAACTGTCCCGAAAACAGCCGTGTCGATCGACATGATTATTATATGTCGATCGACAGGGCCACTCCTGTTTCAAAATTTCGACTGATTTTTGATTTTGGTGTTTGTCTCTTTTGTGATCTGCAGATGGCACCTAAAGTTCCTCCAAACAAGGGCAAACGTGCTAGAATCGATCAGGGATCGAGTTCTCAACAGATTCCTTACACCATTACTCGCCACGCATCACCGGTTTGGCCAAGGGATGAGAACACACCATTTGCAGTTGAATTTGAATCCGAGACGAAGACTCTGAAGAATGTTTTGCAAAGCAAGGAGGTTGACAATCGTGAGCTTTGCAGCAAATGGGATGATTACAACTCTTTGCTCTACAATGAATGGTTGAAGGTACCAATAACGCCCACCAAAATCCCCCACCATCTCGCCATGGCTAAGCTGAATATCGAGGATGAAATTGAAACATTATTGGCGAGGGCAGGTTTGACAACGATAGCGACTCGCAACGATGGTTTGTACCCCGATTTGGTCAGGCAGTTCTTTGCCTCGGTGAAGTTGGGTTCTGATGCAACGAATGATGAGGAAAGGAAGGATCCAAAGAACTTCAAGATGACCTTCTGCGCCAATGGGAGCCGGTATGGGATTTCTGCTAAAGAGATTTCCAGGATTTTCGAGTTTCCTGAGGTTCCAGCTGGGGACCTTCCGTCGGATATTGATGGAGGAGTGCAGACACTTTGGCATCTTATTGGTGCCGGTCCTTACATCGTGGGCAGTTCTACGCACTCGGACATCCGTCATCCGGTCATCCGTTATCTGGTTAGGTTGTTCTCCACTACTATCTTGTGCAAGTTGGAGCCAGGGAAGTTGAGGAAGCATGAGCTGGTTCTGCTTTCTTACGCTTTGAGAGACCTCGTACCTAACGAGACATGGGCCACTGGGTATCAACCCAACATGGCAATGGTTTTCATGGATTATCTACACTCGTTGAGGCACACTCCACTCACGGCTACCACTTTCGGTAAGAAGAAATTTACTGCGGGGAACATGCTTACACCGATATTCAGGCGATGCAAGATCTCCTTTGTTGGGTACTCCTATGACACCACGCTCGGGTTTGTGGACGAGGAGCACATGAAGAACGCCCACTGGATCAAGACTGAGTATCCTATGAGTTGGGTTTTCCCCATTGCTTTAGGTCAGCCTAGGATGGTAGAGATTCGGAAGGTTAAGGACTTGATGCCAGTCACTACGAATGCATCTCTTCTATCTTTTGCGCCCGCAGAGGAGTTGATTCGACCGGTAGAGGCAACTAGGAAGATAACGACTAGAGGAACCAGTCTTTCACACGCTAGCACTTCTGCACCACCACCAGAGCACCTCCATGTTTTCCCTTCAGCTCCACGTGGTAATCTGAACGAGGAGGAGCGATTTCAGTGGCTTACTCGCGCACTTCAGTCGACTTGGGATGTTTTATCATGTCGGTCCAATTGTGTTCGTCCTCGCACTCCATCTCCACGACCATCTCCATCACCAGATTCTCCAGCCACGGAAGAGGACGACTAGATCTCCTTTTCACTCTATCTTTTCTTTTTGAACTATTTGAGTCATTTTTTTTTGTTTTCTTTTGAGTCTGTTTGTTTTGATTTCTCAGGATTTTAGAACTTCATCATCTTTATTTATGGATTACCTTGTGTTTTCCTTTTGACCGTTTGTTTATTTTGATGTAGAAGCAGTTTCTAACACTTGATCAAACCTTTAAAATGGTTTGCCATCATGCAAACTTTCGTCAGAGACTCCACCGTCGATCGACGGGGACCTCTGTCGATCGACGGACTTCATTATAAACATCACAGAATTTTGACGTGGACCTCACTGTCGATCGACAGTCATGTGTGTCGATCGACGGAGTCTTCAAAAATCGGTACAGTTATTCTTCTCAATCAAGTTCCATTTTCCTTTGATTTCTTTCGCCAATCTCGGGCTACATAACACTGGGGACAGTGTTGTTTAAGTCTGGGGGAGGTAGTTGCTAATTATTGTGTTCTGTTTTGAGTTTTTATCGAGTCAGTCCGGTTTTTATGCTTTATTCGGGTCGAAATTCCCCCTTTCCACTTGCTTTGAACAGCACTCATGGACCATTATCAACGCGAGTTAGATGGTTTTATTAGGTGGGTAACTGATTGTAGATCGGTTTAACGGAGCGAGTTCAGACTTCTGGAGAACGCCAGAAACGATGTTGCAAACCCCGCCCCTAATGAACTTTAAATCTCTTGTCAAGAGCATTGGTTATCGTAGGACTTGATTCAGCCTTCAACACTTGAAAGCGAGGAAGGACCGCTCTTGAAACTTCTTCCCAGTGACGGATATATCTGTCCTAGATCTGGTGGTAAAGGACCCTCTGCTGAGGTAACCGCCATCATCAAAAGCCTCATAGAACAATAGTAATGAGAGGTGATCTAGAGAAGTCATAGAGATGCCAAGGAAAGTAAAAAAAATTCTGCAGAAAAGTGCAAGCTTCTAGCTCAGATGGTAAAGGACCCTCTGCTGAGGTACCCGCTATCACAATATTCTTGGTCACCAATAAAAAAAATAGAGAAAAAGGCATTGCATCTCTATGATATTCCTTGAGAGGATACAGTTTCAGAGGGAAGAGAGAGGGTGAAACGCAGGAAAGTGTTAAAGGAGGTGAAAGAATCTAGAAGGTCCAGCGATCGATATTCCCTTGATGAGACCGCACCTAATTGATTAAAGGGGTTTGCAATAGAAGAGTCTGGATTTTCTAAGGGGTATGAGTTTAATCTGGAGGACTGCTAAACTTTTAGGGACACATCGAAATATCACCGGTTAGCTATGCAGGGGTATGTGGTTCCTAAAGGAGTGATTACATCTGTTTTGCTTAGGGACAAGCAAAAAGCTAAGTCTGGGGGAGTTGATATATCATGGTTTTTACCCATTTAAAGCCATGATATGAGTATGTTTTTGGAGTCTTTTGGGTGTTTTCTGTGTCTTTTAGGTTCTTTGCAGGTAAATATGGAATTGGAGCTAAATGGAAGATTTTGGAACATTTTGGAACATCAAGAAAGAAAATGCTAAAGGATCAAGGCTATGTCGATCGACGGAGCAAGATGAGCGTCGATCGACACGTGTTTGGCGTTTCAAGAAGATTTGGACAGAAGGTCTAATGTCGATCGACAGGAACATCTGTCGATCGACACGTGTTTTTAATGAAGACAGATCTTTCACGGGCCCGAGTTTCCACACGTTTCTCCTAAAGCCCAATCCGATTTTTACCTCTTGTATATATAGTTTTGCCTAGGTTTTTTATGAAAGAGAGTTCTATTCTATTGAGACTTAGCAAGAGAGAGATTGAGAGCTTTTAGGGAGACAAGTCAACTCTTTTCAGAGATTTCATCTTCGAACCCTTTTGTATCTCTATCTTTATCTTTTAATGCAGTATTATTCAGTTATTATGCTTGTTTCAATCGTCATGTCTGAGTAATCCATTAGTTAGGTTTAGGGTTTTCAAAGGCTGATGATAAATTGTTAGAACTTTATTACTGTTGGGATCAATCTAATCTGAGTTCTTTACCTTGATAGTTTTAATTCTATTTTAGGATTGATCACCCTGAATTAGATATGATAGGTTGATGGATAGATGCGATAGCATTATTTGTTAGCTGGAACAATATCATAGGTGAGCAGAATTACCTGGATGCAAAGGAATTTGGTTTAGGAATTCTGTGAACAATCAAACTAGAACTTAATGCTTGTTTAGATTCAATAGATTTGCAAAGGAATTTGGAATCTAGGGATCTAGGGATAGATAGTTTCTGCAACGGAAGTTGATTAGCTTTACATTCGTGTTTGAGTTCAAGAACAGCTCTTAATAAATATCCCGACAGTAATTTAGTGCTTAATTTAGAGTCATGCCTGTGAAATATCCGATGCCTAATGCTTCGTTTCATTGAATTAAACAACAACAACCATCGTTTGCTTTCTTCTACTTACTTGCATTTACATTATACATTATTTACTTAGCATAATTCAAATTTGGAATTTCATTCTGTGAATCTTTTCCCTGTGGATTCGATCCCTAAGTACTACTACGATCTCTTAATTTGAGAGAGTAGCTCAGGGTAAATTTGAGCATATCACGAACATACGATTTTTGCCGTTCTCCTCACCTCAGAGCACAGAGCCAGATGCACCAGTGCAGCGCAGGAAACGCTGCCATATTAGTAGAAATGTTGGCGCAGCAGTTACTACCAGTGGTCCTACTCCGCCTGAGCAGAGGTACCAGCTTCCACCTTACCACGACCAGTTCGCCATCTCTCCACCTCGCGACACATGGCCCGAGCATATGCATTGGCAATACAGAAGCTTCCAGAAGCTTCACAGTATGATGTCTACTATTTGGAGTGCCATCTCTTGTTCACGAGGCACGGATGCAGTTTGAGGATCATACTTTGCTGGGAGTCACATGCCCCCACCTTCGGGACCCTCCACGGAGATGAGATCAGACGATGACACTGGCGGATCCGAGGAGTCCCCAGAATTCTGATGACGTTAGGCTTTCTTACTTTTCTTTTTCATTTTCGATTTATTTTCTTTCTTTTTAATAGTTCTTTCCTTTGGATTTACTTTCACACTGGGTCGGTGTGAAGTAAGTCTGGGGGGGAGTGCTATTGGTACTAATTATGTTTTCTATTTTTCTTATTTTCTTTTTCGTTTTCTTGAGTCGTTTTCTGTTTTATCAAGTCAGTTTGTACTAAACCTTTGTGATATGCATGCATTTCTAGGACCACATGATGTTTGCTAATCCCTCTAACAGTGATTAACCAAGGCAATGGGAAGATTAAAAACGCCCTAGGCGGATCAGTGTTACCAGAAGGCTCCCGTCTCCTTGAAAGCTAACGCTGACACTTTTATACTAATCTGTTTTTCTTAACTCAGGGAATTCGAAATCGCATAAGCAGTAACAACCACGTTAGGATTCCTACCATTTTTGTTCAGACGCTTTCCTCTTTTCAGGACTCCTAATGGCCAGACTCATTTTTAGTCTGGTACCACACCCTTACCTTGACCTTTCTTTCAAACCTCATGTTTTCTGCCCAAGACATTGACATGCACTCAAGCGCAAAAACTCCGGAGTCGTAGTCCGGCCAGCCAATCATTCTAAAAGATCTTTTGGTACCATTTCAAAACTTTCTGCTTAGGATTTTTGGTAATATTTTATTTTTTTCGTTTTTGTGTTTTAGAAAAGGCTAGAACTAACCCCCAGCAAAAAAATAATAATAATAATAATAATAAAATATGTATTGTTGAAAGAGATTAGAATAACGCCTTAGATTTAATATGCAAGCACATTTCTATGTAGTATTCTTAGCATTAGTTCTTTAGATAAGCAGAAAGTTTTCATCTAAATAAAGAAAAAGGTCTTAAGTTTGAAAAGCTGTGCATCATCTTTGGATTTAGTTCTCTTGGGATTTTGCGCCATAACTTGCATTCGGCCGCGACTGAGGTTAGCCTAAACACTTTTACCCCACTACTAAATAGCCTAAAACCTTAACCCTTATGCGACGGATATTTTCCCTTTGGTAAGATTTCTGGACCCTGGTATAAAGTCGCTGAGACAGAGGAACTTGAGTATGGTAGCACTGCTATGTATTTGGCAAAGTATATGAAGTACCATCTTGGTTTTTGATCTGTTTATGAGGGTTGTTGGTCTTACGTTTGTGGGGTCTTAAAGGATTGTATTCAACTTATAAAGGTTAGTTTGGTTTTTGTAGCTTCCTTGAGCTTATTTCTAGTTTGCCTTCACTTGAGGACAAGCAAAGACTTAAGTCTGGGGGAGTTGATATAACGTGAATTTAGGTTTTCTTAACTATGTTTTTCATATGTTTTCAGAGTCTTTTGAGTCATTTTGAGTTAATATTCAAGTTCATACTCGGAGATTTGGAACAACACGCGTTTGGGAAGAAGATTCGAGTATTTGAGCGGGAATCAGAGTTTTTGAAGACCGGACCGACCGATCCAGTTGTAGGACCGACCGGTCCCTATTTGGTACTTGAAGACTGATCCGTGCATGAGGACCGATCGATCCGCGAGACGATGTAAAGCGGCCAAGCTCTCTGGAAAATGGACCGACCGGTCCACTTATAGGACAGACCGGTCCACTCATCTATACGAAGAACCCAAGACTCTCTGGAAACTGGACCGATCGGTCCACATATGGCATCGACCGGTCCAGTCCCCTGTTTTTAGGAAAAACCTTTATTTTCTCCGTTTTATTATAAAAAAAAGACTTTTTAGGTTGTGTTTTGGGAGGACACTCTTGGACGACGTTTTTACACAGACTTTTAGGGATTTTAGCAATTGTAAGCTAGGAGAAGAATTCCTCTATTTTTCGGAGAAGATTTATGAACCTTATCTCATTTCTCTATTCTATTGATTATGCTATTCTCATCTATTGCCTTTGCCATGTCTTCCTTCATGCCTGAGTAGTTCTTTAGTTAGGTTCTAGGGTTTCGATGGATTTCACCGAATAAATCAGACACAAATAGGTTGTTTATTAATTACCATCTTCATCACTGCTAGGCATAATGCTAGGATTGAATTGATCACTTAATCTCTAGATCTTAGGTTGATATACATTCCGAAAGTTTGTGAATCGCTAGAACTGTCGTTGATGAACAATTGGTCTTTAATCTCGGAAGTGAATTAGAGTCAATTGTGAACTGATCAAACTTGAACGTTAATGCTTGTCTAGTATAGCCATGACCAAACGGAATTTTAGGCACTCGGATCTCTAGGGAAAGTAATAGTTATCACGGAAGTGGAGCCATTTATATATCAGTATTTGAGTTTAAGATGCGCGCATATTAGAATCTGAATAGTTGTCTGGTTTATGAATGTGATTTCCTGAGAATTCCCTAGTACCTAGCGTTTTTAATCATCTGAATTTAAATCGTTTCATTTGCATCTTGTCTTTTAAGCTTAGTAATATCACACCCAAACTCATCATTTCCTGCTTAGCCTAATTCAATTCTCTACAATTAGTTGTGTAAACACTTGGTCTCTGTGGATTCGATCCCTAATATACTACTGCATGGCTGTGTACTTGCAGTGTTTTATTTTGGGTTAAAACCTGAGCATATCAAAAAGTGGCATTTTTACAAAGATTTTGAAAATGTTGCACTTTTGAAAAGTGGCATTTTAAAAAAAAATTCTTTACAAAATTACAAAAATTAATAATTATGTTCTAAGTACATGTGTATTAGGTATTAACTATTAAGTCCTACTTCGTACTAAATATTGGAATAAATTGTATCGTAACAAGAAAACTTGGTGCGCGGAGATGGATCGCATAAAGTTTGAGTAGATTGATGATCGATGTTGTGTTTTTAAGTTGTTTAACGTTTCGGTTTGATTTGAATTGTGTTATTAGAAGGTATGATCAGTCGTCTTCCATTTTGTAGATTCATTATATCATTTGGTTTTGAACAGATTTATATCTACGTAAGTTAAACATTATTTTATGTTTCATCTTAATTGAAGTGGCCACGTTTGATCTTATCAAATGATCCTTGACAAGCGCACTTCCAAAGTTTGCAAGGTAAACAAAATCCCGCATGATCCGTTTGTATGTAAACAAAAGCGCACTAAACATTTCAGTAACAAAAACTACATAAAGATTGGATGCAGATTATAATGATGGAAAAACAACCATTACAATTTAGCTATGAATGTTTTCTTGAAAACGAATCATTTCTCAAACATTTGAATATATATGTTTTCTTGTCAACATTTGTATATGTATTTACTCATTAGACACTTAATTAACACAATGTAGAATGTCACTTCAATAGATTTTATTGTACAAATCATCATAAATTCATGACACTCACTTACATCAACCACACACGAAATATCGAAATTTAACGGTACAATTATACATTGCATATGTATTTATTCTGAGAAAAACATAAAAAAAAAAACAACACAACGATACCAATGGAAGAAGGGATATAGTTCATATCAAATTTCATAGATAAAACAACTTAGAATCAAGAATCAGAACGCAAACGCTTATTATTTCCTCTAGCAGTCGAAGAAACAGTAACAAGCTTTCCCATTGTCATAAAAGCGACACCCTCGAGATCTAGCTTTTTCCTTTTCAATACAGTGAGTCTTACACTTTTGTGACGAAGAGCAAAGTCCCGTCCACGAACTGCTGTAGTTTCGACATACCTTGGCCTCAACCGCCTTCAAATCTGCGTTTAAATCGCATTCCAAAACGTTAATTAGTTAAAATTATTGGAAGAAATACTAATTACACTGACCAGTTGAAGAAAAGAGAAGGAAGCAGAGGCAAAGGAGAACAACGAGAAAGCATGATTTAGCCATTAATTAATTTGTTCTGTTGTGAAACCGAATATTATATAAACTATATTTATGTATTTTATATATTGTCGTAAGGATAGAAAGTAATCAAGAGGGAATTGTTCTTATTATTCAACTTGTATTCTCCGTATGCTTATTACAAACACATCACACACATATATATAGTAGTACAAAAGTAATGACACTTGGTCTTAGTGACACTAAGCTATTTTGCAAATATGAGAAGTGTAAAACATGTGTCAAAGAATGGACTATGATTAGTGTCCAAATGATGAATAATCATCATTTTCATAATACTTCCCCTTGAGTATTCATCATTTTGATGTGTCTCATTTCAGACTGCCTCGTTAAAAACCTTCCATAGAAAACCCAGTGGGAAAAACTCATGGTAAGGAAAAGATTGCAGTCTCCCCCTGGAAATGATTGAGATGATCTTCTCTTCATAATTTCCACAAATGCAATCTCCCCCTCAAATAAGTTTTGTCTCTTCATAGACTCCATAGAGCGATTCACTTTGATCATTATCTTTGCTCATCTTGGTTTCATCAAAATATGACAAAGCGCTTGGAAAATTGATAGACCTTTCTTATTGAGATTATAACATTCCTCTTGGATGTCTTTGGCGTGTTCTTAGTTGTCTCGTTAAAAACCTCGTCATGGAAAACCCAGTGGGACTAAAACTATGATAAGGGAAAAAGAGTACAACCACGTTCATCATCATATTTCTCCCCCTGGAAACATCATCATTACGAGATGCATTCCGATAATATATTCCATTCTCTTGGGAGTTTTTGCATGTTCTATGCTGCCTCGTTAAAAACCTTTCATGGAAAAACCCAATGGGACAAAAACCATGATAGGAAAAAAAGAGTACAACCATGCATATTATTATCATTTCTACCCCATAATTTTTTACTTTGGGCGTAGCTGATGGATATCTAAATTCTTAACGTCTTCTAGACGTTTCTCTGTTTCGGGTTCATCTAGACCCTTTTCACTTATGTCTCTAGACATTTCTCATTACAATTTTGGAATACCTGAGGAGATCGTTTTCCTTCCAAGGTTTTCAATTCCAAATTATTTTATTATACTAATTGCGATAACTCTTTAGGAGTTTCAATCGCGTAGAGTTCCGAAAACATTATAATGATATCATTAATCCTTCTAGGATTATAAATATTGAGCGCAATCCAAGTCATTTTGTCAATTTCTTTTCATGGACAAATCATATTGATGTTCGGACTACTGGTCCAAACATCTCTCGTTTTTCAAACGAGTATCGAAGACTTGATCGCCTCCTTTTAACGTATTGGCCAATACTTTTCTCTCTACGCTCCTCCTCTGAGCGGAGTCATGATCTTCATTAATTATTTAGCGCGCTTTATTATTTATTCTGTCGACATACATTTTCTCTTTGGTTCCCTCTTTTTATTTTACATAGTTAATCGAGATTTCTAAATCATTCTCAATGATTTCTTTCAGGTATCTGATTTCATCATTAACCACGTCTATTTACTCTCTTTAAGAGTTTAATCCTCTTTTTTATTTGCTCCAATTTCTTTTCGAGAATTTTCTTTCTTTTGGAACCAAAGTAGTCTATCACGTCTTTTACGTTCTATAGACTTAATAGATTCTTTTTCCGAGACATCTATTCTTCTTAGAGCATTTCAGCTAGAATATGAGATTTCCTCTTTTTATTATATGAATTATCTTTTAAACTTTTAAGTTTATATTTATGAGGATCTATGATAATTCTTTTCTTAAAATCTCATCCATCAGCTTTTGATTTGCAATATAGTAGCAATCCTTTGAACTTTTGAACTTCAGGTTCACATTAACTTGTTCAAGGATACCAACTACTCAATATTTTCCCACGGAAAATTCTCATCAAAATGAGTGCAAATCATACAATAAGCACATCCTTCTTGATGGCTTAATATACTACATGCATTACTGCATGTTCTATGCCAAATCATAGAGATTAAATTTCACAATTAATGATCATCCGTTTTTCTCATTTTCAGTATGAACATAACCTCATTTATGTTCTACTTTATCTTGACATATAGTAAATGATAAACTTTAGGATGTTAATTTACCAAGATTATCATACTTGAGATGTAAACTCACCAAAATTACCAACTTACTTGTCGATGTGGGATTCTTTAACTCTCCCCCTCGAGATGATGACTGATGTGCTCAAATTATCCCTAGAGCTAAACTCTCTCAAATTAAGAGGTCAATTGCAGTATTTAGGGTTATCGATTCCACATGGAGTCAAGGAAAGACAATAGATTAAATAAATTCAGATTAAACTAGGCAGAATAAAGAGAATGCAAGTAAATCAAAGTAAATAAAACAGTAGATTCGGTTGTGAAATCAATTAAAGAAAGAACTAGGCACAGGGAAATCTCCAGTGAATCAGAATTGCAGATAAATCAGTTATTAGGATTATAAAGAGCAGTTCCTGAACATGAACACGAAAGTAAAACAAACCAGCTGTCGCTGTGAATATTTTCTATGTCTAAATCCTAGAAAACCAACTGTCTTTGCGAATCCTATAAATCTAAACAAGCAATAAATTCAGGTTCAATTGTTCACAAAACCCTAAGCCAAATTCCTTTGCGAATAGGAATTTTGCTCATCAAAAACTAGTTCAAGCAATCAATAAAACTGTCGTTTCTATTAATTAACCTAGATCAGATTTCAGTTCGCGAGGCTAAAATCAGCAGTAAGAACAAGTTAAGATCAAGAACATTCTAATGATTTTATCCTAATAATCAGATCAGATCTAACAATTCATCAAGCCACTTTTAGACTCGTTATATTCGGGATTCATAATACACTCTCTCAAGATAATGGATCTTCTGGCCCATTTATCTAAATCGAATCCACTTTTAGACTCGTTATATTCAGGGTGTAATTTTGGAGATTAAAGAACTCAACCACCATATTAAATACACTTTATTTACCAAAAACGCTGACTCATCCATTTATCTCTAATGATGGCCTCATTTTTGCTCAAGACATGCTACATGAAAAACTTTTGGTTTTCACATCACTTTCAATGATTCTTAATATCATTGTTTGATCAGATGGCATGACGATCATAAAATTTGGTTTACGACCAAATATATTTTAAACGAGTTAATAAACTTTGCCATCTATATTCTCTGTATGTACGATTACATACAAGCATGTCTTATCTATAAGCTTTTCTTAAGCATTTACTCTTTTAGAGCGTTTGCACTGTCTAATATCATATTGACATGTGCTTAATAAATTCTCATAATAATTTATTTTCTTTGAATTCTAAATTCAAATAAACATGAAAAACAATTAAGCATAATAGCAACATAAATCTTCATTTAGTACTAAACATGAAAAGCAATACTAAATCCTTATTTTACTTAACCATCGATCATGGTCCTTTTATTTCCTTTTGATTCTACTAGATCATCAAGGATTACGACATCGAGATTATTTTTTATCACTTAAATTCTTAAAGAAAAGTTTATATTCATCCGAGAAGAATTTCAACATCATTTTTTTTTTCTTACGTGGTTCTTGATACGATAGGCTGAAATTTTGGCGTACGACATTTACGTACCCATTTTCGTTTCATGCCACATTTGAACAAGTGATCTCATTTTTTCATTTTCACAACGCATCCAACTTCATTAGTTTTCTTTCGTTGGAACAAATGGTTCCCTGTGTTTTGGAGATAGTGGTTATCTGGTGGACTTATTTGGGACAAGTGGGTCTCAGTATAAGTTCTGTGGTAATGAGTTAAGAGTAGTGAATGACTAGAAATGTGAGTATAAACATAGGATTAGATGCAAGTCTCTGAGATGAGGTGAGGATCTCTAGTGGTATTTGCTAGGTGGGGCCAGGATTGTTGTCTTTGGTAGACGTGTTTCATTGGGATTCGAGGTTGAATCTAGGTTAATGGGGGAGAATTGTAACATCCCGGAACCAAAATTGGATTTTTGTTAAGGGGTGTCGATCGATACAAAGTTTTGCGGGTTATACGATTTAAAAATAAATAATCCGGTTTTGCGAGTCGGTTTAGGGAGAACCCTAGGGCTTGGCTTTATAAGCTGTTTCAGACTTGTGGCCGTGGAAAAAGAGGAGAAATCAGGAGAGAAATCGAGTGAAATAGAGTTTCGAGAAATTGTTCGTATTTTGATCAATTGTTCGCTCGTTAGCTCCGTTCTTCATCGTTGTTTCGTTAGAGTGGCTCGTAGGATCGAAGGGACTGTGATTCTGGTGTTTTCTAGCAAAGGGAATTCTTTGTTCGTCGATGATTTTTGTCGTTCCTTGTCGTTCATCGTGTTTCGATCCGAAACCGAGGTGAGTGCGCGATCGTAGGCTTGGATAGATTGAATATTCAATAGCGATTGATTTAGATGTTTAGGGATGGAATCATGGTTGATTTGTGTGATGATTTCCGTGATAAAAAAGATTGTTAGTCGTGATTGTCGTGTTTTTGTGTGTTTATGTGCATTTTGGATTCGTGATGGAAACAGAGTGTCAATCGACACCTAGTGGTAGTGTCGATCGACACCTCTGTTAATTGAGCATTGATCGACACCTAGTGGTTGTGTCGATCGACGCCTAGTGGTTGTGTCGATCGACGCCATGATATTTTTGAATTAAATATTTTAAATTAATTAATTGTTGTTTGATGTTTGATTTATTCTTACTTAGCCTATAGACGGGTGGACCGTCTCGCTAAGTATTTATGAAATACTTATGCATCTCTTTTTGTCATGTGATGCAGATAAAAGAAAAATATGATCGCGGAATCAAGGCCGGTGAAGAGGATGATTAGGAGTTGCTTTATTGTTTCTGTCATTTCTATTGATTCCGGTTAGGTTGCTAGAATTGCTTTTGGATATTTTAGAATTGAATAATGTTAAATTTGGTTATTGGTTTATTGAATTTATTGGATTGAGTTTTGGACTAAATGGTGAAGAGGATTTTCGCAGTAGAATTGTTATGATTTTTAAAATAAAAATGCTTGTTGTTTCTATTTTTTTTTCTGATTTCCTCACGTGAAATATAAATACAAATGTACTTCTACATGGTTAAGTATTAGTAGTATTTTTCTAGAAGATACATAATTTTTTTTTTTCCTGATAACTTCAAAGCTCATTTTTTTTTTGAAAAACAAAAGTTCGGACTTGAATCGTGATCTCAAACTTGATCCATCATATTTGAAACTTTAATACTCAAAATCTCAAAATTTGATATTTTTAAATTGCTATATAAAAAAAAAATTGAGGATTTAAGGTGTCTTTTAGAGATGTCTTTAGTCTATCATAAACAACATGCATACAAACAAACACACATATATTTATGTTTCGAAAAAAAAAGCAAACACACACATATATGTATATATGTATGTTTAATATGTATATGTATGTTTAATAATTAACATTTTCGCAATCTTGTTTTAGAGATATTCTTAGTGATTTGTTTCAAAAAAAAAGAAAGAGATATTCTTAGTGATCGTCTTACTGTAATCAATCATGCATGATTTTAAATTATACATCTTTTAGAGTACTTTTTTTTAACCAGGAAAACAACTTTAATCATTTAACAGATAAAACAAAGTGGGATTTTGAGAAATACCCTAAATTTTAATGAAAACTTGCAAAATACACTAAATAATATTGTAAAGTTGGAAAAGTATACTCTTTTGTTACGTAAAAGTACGTAATTACTTCTATACATATTTAGCTTACTATATAACTTAAGAATAATTTCAAGTTATTAAATTTAAATTCGAAATTTAGTTTTGTATTTAATTTTTATATTTAAAAATATTTTGCTATTTTTTTCAACTTATTTTAATCTGTTAACTTATATTTTGTTTGATTGACATTTTAAGTTATCGACTTATTTAAACCACTGACTCTTTTTTTAATTCATCGACTTAATTTTTTTTTCATCGATTTATTGTAAACTATCGATTTATATTTGGGTTGGTTGACTTTTACTTTGTCAACTTATTTAAACAATTGAATTAATTTTTATGTTCATCAATTTGAAATATCCCCTTACTATTAAATGCAAAGTAGTTTAAGTGAAAAGTGCTTAGTTGTTTTAATTTTATTGGCTTATTCTAAAAAAATGATGACATGTAATGATGACATGGTTTAAAAAGAGTTAAATTTAATAATTATTGTTCATTGGATAATAAACATGGTTTAACTTTTTATTTAATGTTTTAACACAAATTATTATTATTATTATTCTATCAATAATAAATCATGAATAATTTTTGGATCATTATTATAAATTAGCAATTAGCAACTAATTTATTTTTGTTTGTTTACACCAATTACGGATGGAACAAAAAATAACAACCAATAGGAATTTTTCAAAAAAAATTATTTACTAACAACAAATTTATGAATAGCTCCTGAACGATATTTATTAATAAATCTAAATATAATCAAATTATTTTGATCCACTCGAGACAGATTTATTGTTCTATATTAGTAGTAAATATATACAATTGTTCTTGATCTAATAATTTTGAAAAGAACATAAACAAGTTTTAAAAAACATTGATACTTTTTATATTTGTATAATATATATGGGATAGCTCCGACCACAATAATTTTGTGTTTTTTTTTGATCGGATAATTTTATGTTTTTAAAAAAGTTTATCCCAAATTCTCAATATAATTTTTGTAATCTCACGTTCTAATATTGTTTTTGCAATCTTTGTATCCTCATTTCTAGTTAACTATATATATCTTCATTAATTGATTTTTTCTTCACAAATTTTTTACGGTATTTTAATTTGAACTTATCAGAAATAATTAATAAATTAAGAAAGAATGACGGAATATCCTACAATCTTTTCGAATGTTTTTTTAGAGATAAAATGTACTTGAATTTTTTTACTCAAAATAACATTTAAAAACTTATTCAAAATAAAATGGTAGCATAATTTTAGGGATGTATCATTGTAATTTAATAATGTTTCGTAATTCACTTTAAAAATGTTTGAAAGCAAAATCATTAGTGAGCACTCACTAATGATTTTGCTTTCAAACATTTTTAAAGTGAATTACGAAACATTATTAAATTACAATCATACATCCCTAAACTTATTCCAAATAACTTATTACGGTGTTTTAAAACTTTTCTTATTATTTGACATGGCTTTAGTTGCTATGTTTTTTTTTTAAACTTTTAGAAATGCTATGTTTCAAAAATTAAGTATAAAGAGATCCATATACAGTTATTTTCTCAATTGTAGGCATCTTTCATTATCTTTTTATCACCATAAAATGAAGAAAATGTAACGATGAAATGAATGTAGAAGAAGAATAACTTAAGAGGGTGAAAAACACGAAATAAAAGTCAGAAAAAGAAGTCAAATAGACAAAGGAGACACCGATGAAGGAGAAAAAATGAAAAAATGGAAAGAATGAACAAATCCGACTACTTCTACATTTCTCGTGGTATTTAGTTATTCCAATTACTAAAATATGTTTCACTAATTATAAATATGAAGACAGTGACAAAACCAAAAGAAGAAAACAAGGAAGAACAAAGAATTTGCAAAGAAAATACATCTAAAGGCTTTGAAAGCAAGTACCAACACTAGAACAAATAAATAAGATAAAAAAACGGAAGAGGGGCACGATGACGAGAATAAGACAGTCAAAAACAGAAGACGAAGAAAAATTGGATAAAAGAAAGAAAACGAAGACTATGATGAAAAGATGTAAAAAACCTTAACCAAAGAACAAAATATTGACTAATGATAACAATACAAATATGATTAACGAAATTTTCAAAAAACTTATGTATGGTGTGGATGAATAAATATTTTTAAAATAATATAGTTGTGTTTTTCTTCTATCTCGCAGTATTTAATTACTCTAATTACTAAAATATTTCTTATATATTGTTATCTATTATTTATGTTTTATTTCAATACAAATACAAAAGTTACAAAATGGAAAAATCCATAATATTTAAAATAGCACTCAAAAGTAAAAAAGTTTTTATTTTAGGCATATTAATTCCTTACATGCATTTAAGTTTAGCAACTAACGATCATGCACAATTAAATTTTGTAAATGATCAAATTACATATTAAATATTCGAACTAACATATTTTTTATAAAAAAGTTCATACCCGCACACAGTGCGGGTCAATCACCTAGTTATTATATAAATTAATGAAATTATATATCCTATATAGAGAAATTTCAAAAATGCCACTTTTCAAGTGTCAGTTTACAAAAATACCACACTTTTGAAATCTTTACAAAAATGCCACTTTTTCAAAATTATTTTTACTTTATATTATTTATGTTTGGGTTAACTATATTCTATAATGGTTTAGTTATGAGGGTTTAAGAGAATTTCAGAGTCAAAACATTTTTTAGTTTTTAGAATTTTAAGATATAAGGTTTAAAAATCTATAATTAGTGGCATTTTTACAAATGAACACCCCTAAGTGGCACTTTTGCAAATGTGCACATAAAAATGACATTTGTACAATTTTCCCAATTATATATTAAAAAATTAAGTCATAATTTTCTTTTACTGAAAAAAATATCAATTGGTAATTTTATTTAAATTAATAAATTATAATTAACTTAATTCTTATCTAAAATATTTACAAAATATTTTAAATCAATTTTAAAATAAAAATTAGAAAAATCAAATGATTTTGTTTTTTCTAATTTAATCTTGTTAAGTAAAGATAGAATTGTCATTTTAATTTTTAAAATAGGGTACTTTTAAAGTGTAACAAATTTGGTATAGATTTCAAATTTCTAATAAGATTTAGGGTATACAAGCCAATTTTTCTAAAATTAATTGAGTAGATTTATAATATTCGATACAAGACAAGGGTTCTTTAACTAACTAGATCTTTAAGGAGCTGCAGATTTTCCATGATTAAATAGTATCTTATATCAAACTTAATTTTGTATGTCAACTAACAAAGTGAACATGCTAAAGCTTGTTGCCTTGTTGGATCGATGCAGTACCCCGGTATTATAGCAAGTCTTCAAAGGAAAATAATTTGAATTAACAGTGTAGTGTTTTGATTGTTAATTAAAATACTAAAGTTCAAGCAAATCTCAATACTTGTGAGAGGTCAGTCTATAGAGGACGTCCATTACAATGTTGGAAGAGATGTCCGTCAAGCGGGAGATGATGTTTACGTACCACGACAAGGGTCGACAATATATAGTGAAGGACAGGCTGTGGGACATGAGTATGGCGTGGACGAGGGACAAATAATAAATAGTGGAGGACATGATAATGGAGATGATGATGGTGAGGACATTCCTGAAGGTGAGGATGACATCATGGTGGATACTGATGTAATGGAGGCCCCAGTACATGGACACGCCTATGCATTAGATGTAGCCAATCTCTTAGACGATGACGTGATTGGTCGCGATGAACCTCTGTGTCGTGATAACGCTCTAATTTTGGAGAAGGACCAAGTTAATATGAATTTGAAAAGAAGTGGTGATGCACTATATATTGGGAGGATCTTCAAGGACAAGATGGATTTAAGGAAAACGTTTAAGTGTTCATTCCCTTAAAGGATTGTACCACCACTCAATAATCAAGTCGGATAAGACAAGGTTAATAGCACAATGTGAGGATGCAAATTGCCATTGGAGAATATACGCAACGAGGAAGACAAGTTCTAAAAATCTAGTTATCCGGACAGCTACTCTTAACCACATTTATGATGCAGGGGGTAGAGCTAGATGTGGTAAGAAGATTACCGCCGCTTTGTTAGGGGAGTTTTTGGTCGCGAAATACGCTCATGGCAAGAAAGGGGCCAAGGACATGTGAACCACCCGAATTGGTATTGGTAGAACTAAGGATTAGAATTAGTTACATGAAGGCTTGGAACACAAATGAAGTGGCTATGAAAATGGGTAGGGGAAGTGAGGCAGATAGCTATAAATTCTTGTCCACGTATCTACATTTGCTAGAGACGTCTAATCAAGGCACACAAACTGTTGTTCCAACAGTTGCAATCAAAGAGGGTGAGACGTTATTCCAATACCTTTTCGTTATGTTTGGGGCGTCTGTTATCTGGTACAAGTATCTTCGGAAGGTCATTTGCATCGATGGTACATCCACCAAGGGAAAGTATTAGAGTTGCCTAGTTGCTGATAGTTGCCAAGATGGTAATTACCAAATATTCCCCTTACCTTTCGGGATAGTTGATGGCGAAAACACAAAGTTATGAACATGGTTTTTTAAGCAACTTAAAAAATTTATCCCTGATGAGAAGGGTCTTATCTTCGTCTCCGACAGACACGCTTTAATTTATGCAGGACTCCAAAATGTATATCCGGATGCATTTCATGCGTCATGTACGGTGCAGTTATGGCATAATGTTAGGCACAATTACAATTCGTACCTGGCTAACCTGGCTTCCAAGGCAGCAAGAGCATATACGGTTGGAGACTTTAGGTACTGGTTTGAAGAGATTGAGAGATAAAGCCCATCATGTGCAACCTATTTGAGGAAAACAGGTCTTCAACATTGGACATTGGCTTACTTCCCAGGGATGAGATACAACCTAATGAGTAGCAATATCTCAAAATCCCTTAATAGTGCCCTAAAGAAGGTCATGATGTTCCCTGTTGTAATAATGGTGGAAGCCATATGAACAATGCTAATAACATGGTTTGCAGAACGGAGAGAGGTGGCTAAGAAGACCTGAACTAGATGTACTCCTAAGATTGAAGACATACTAATAGAGCATCTCAAAGAAGCTATGACATGTACTGCCCTTAAATCAACAAAATTTAAGTACCAAGTAAATGATGAAAAGCGTTGTGTCTTCACGGTGGACATATTATGAAATACATGTACATGCAGAGTGTTTGATGTCCAAATGATTCTTTGCAGCCATGCGATAGCTTCATGTGGAGTAAGACGTATAGACTTCTACACTTTGGTGGGTGAATATTACCAAAAGGATGTGTGGCTTAAACTCTGGGCGGACAAACTTCTACCACCACTAAGAGAGTAAGATTGTAATGTACCAGAAGACATCAACAAAGACACGGGCTGCCCAAAAACAAAAGAGCATCTGGTAGGCCTAAATCAAATATATATCCATCACAGGGCGAGACGGTAAGTTTATTATGTGATTAACGTGTTCATATTTTGAATTCCAAAATTAATAGTAATTGGTATTATTTGACATGTTTTTTTTATAGGGACAAAGTGGACCCAGAGGTCCACCAAAGCATTGTGAGACATGTGGCAAACCAGGACACAACCGAGCAACTTGCGAAACTCTCATCTAGGAAACATAACTCGCATTTATGGTAAGAAGGGTTTTTGGGCAAAGTCAAGTGGTATTTTCAACTAATCTAAGAAGGACTTGGCTATTAGCTATTTTAGGAGCGGATTATGAAATGAATATTGGACACCTTTACCAATATTTATTTCTACTTATGTTTGATCAACGTTTAAAAATTTATATTTGATCAAATTATTTTTGTAACTTGTTCTCATGTAACCATCAACTCTTGCAAGGCTAAAGTCGTAAGTCCAGTGACACCCTTGAGCAGCTAGGAGCGCCTTGATAGAAGCAATATCTTCCGTAGCCGTAAACAGGTAGTTACGACTGATAATGTCAAATTTCCCTTTGATCCTACTCTCTCAAATTAAGAGATCAGTGGTAGTACTTAGGGTATCGAATCCACAGGGAATCAAATTGCAGAATAGATTAATTACGTTCAAATTAAGGTAAGCAGAATAGTTGTAAAATAAATTGCAGAAATAGTAAACATGATGATTATAAAACTTTAAATTCAATGGGAGAAAAAACGCTAAGCTTTAGAGAATTCGCAGGAATAAATCCAAATTGAAGAATAAATTTATTAATGGGATTGATGAAGTGCAATTCTAGAACTCGAAACTAATGTAAAATAAATCAACTGTCGTTGCAAATATTATTTATGTTTAAACCCTAGAAAACCAACTGTCGTTGCAAAATCAAATTGATCTAAACAAGCATTAAAATCAGGTTCGATTATGCACAAAGATCCAAAGTCAATTGTCGTTGCGAATCAGATCTTTGCTCACCTATGATTCAATTCAGGTAATTCAATAATGTTGTCGCATCTACTAACTAACCTAGGATATTTAATTCAGGTCTAAATCAGATTTCAAAGCAATCGAGGTAAACAATATAAATATGAATGCAAAATCCCAAAAGTAAATAAATTCGACAACTCTTCATTATCCTTTGAAAAATCTCTAAAATCTAACTAGGAAATTAGTCAGACATAGACATGAATAATAAAATCCTAGTATAAAATATGTCTTAGAAAATAAAGCATAGCCTAAACAATGGCTTAAAAATACTATATATAGGGTACAAACACGTCTGGGCCCAATTGCAAATATCTGGGCCTTCTAGAACAGAAACGAAAAATCTTCCAAATCTGATAATTTTGGTCGCTGGAAATAGTCGTGTCGAGCGACACTAAAGGTATGTCGATCGACACTTGTAAAATCTTCACGTCGATCAACACATATGTCCATGTCGATTGACACTCTTCAAAATCGTTACTTTCGAACTTGTGACTTTAACAGCTTTTTCCTCAATGCTCCATAATGCTCCAGTAAACACCAATTAAGTCCAAACGTCCTTGTACCTGGTAATTAAACACAAAAGACTCAAAAACACCAAAAAAACTCTAAAACATGGGCTTATATCATGGTTGAAAACTGGTAAAAACCATTATATATCAACGACTTGTCATTTAAGCCAACAAAGAAGGAAAAAAGTTAGAATCAAAATCGATGATACACTAAATATGATCACAGGGTTAGATTAAAAACAAAGATGCTAAAAGACGGCCTACCAAGAGGATGCCAGTTACTCTTAATCTTGCGAAGATAATTCAAACCAATAAAAGCTACGTTGATACGAACAAAGAAAAATCTCATCCACCAATCATCGACTCTACTATCAAAACCCATAATGATCCGGAAAAAGGGTCTATTCGTAACATAGTAGTTGAGCTTGCCCTTAGTACCGGTCTTTACGATACTGAAATAGTAGTGTAAATGGGTAAGCGTGAGCTCGCAGTTACACTCGTACCTACGCACCAAGACTCCAATCAAGTGGCGAATTTCGCGAGGTGTCACTTGAGAGATCGCGATGTTATATTCCCATAGGAATTCAAGGATCAGCTCAGGAATGGGAAACCACATAAAGTAACTATAGAAGTAACTCTCGCGCATAGTGAAGTAACCCTCTGGTGGGTTATCAGCTCGTTGCTCTGAAGTAGGCAAAACAAACTTGACATCTCTTGAGACGCCAAAGTAGGAATTAAGGGCAACTGGGGACTCCTCCATTGACTTAGTAGATTCTAAAGGACGAGGACTACTTCGTTTCTTTTTTACAGGAACCTCAGAGCTAACGGTATCATCTGAAGCCTCATTACGCAGACCTAGAGGAATTGGAGCAACATCGACATTACGGTTCAACTGGTCTTGCGACGACATGATTCTGAAAAAGACAAAGATATACATTAGGTCTAAGCGAGTTTGTCAACTCAAGGAACCTCGTCAACTACTCAACCGAATCAACACCTAAGAGTTTTTCGATAGCTACATGACTACGGTAACACAATCAAGATTACGCCAAGTGAACCAATAAAATAAGCTAACGCATTTACCAGATGCAACAAACTCAACCAAAAACGAAGAAATAATGCAAAGGAAGGAGAGGAGTAGATCAATACTTGAATTAATTGGTAAATGGGCTTGAATGTAAGGTCAAAGGCCAAATAAACGTTTTGACCTTTTGTTAACACATTCTCCTCCTCACAACGTTGCCACTGTCTCTACCTCGACGCAACTCCTCTGCCTCTAATCGACCTTGCTCAACCGTGCCGCAACTCTTCCATTTCGAAACGACCTCGCCTCCGCCTATGAAAAATAAATAGCTCTAACTTTGGTTCAAAGATTACCTCGTCACCTCGCCGACCTTGACCTATCCTTGCCTCACCTCGCCAACCTCGCCGCACCTCGATCCACCTCGCGGCACCTCACTACAAACTCGGTCTGCGAATCGTGCAGCAAAGGAGAGGTGGCGCAAGCTTGAATTGGAGAAATAAAGTCTCGCGACCTCAAACAAGTCAACCGAGTCACCTGGCTCCACCTCGGAGGCTCCCTCTGCTCAATCACAAGTCGACCTCACAAGCTCCTCTGCTTAATCACAAGTCGACCTCGCAAGCTTTATCTCTTTAAAAAAAAAAAAAAAAATCTCTTCCGATTCAACTCAAACAACCTCGTCGAGCTCGATTCATAGCCCACACAACCTCGCCGAGCTCAATTCATCACTTGAACTACCTCGCCGAAGCTCAATTCATCCTCACTTCACCTCGCAATCTCTCTACCACGACAAACACTGTGGGGGTCGAAACCAACACAATTAAACTTGTAAGAGTTCGTGTAGAGGAAAATAGAGATCTCTAGGGTAAGCTAGGGTTCAAGAGATGAATAGTAGACTTTGTTATTGATGTCAAAGCTTTAGTACAAGTTTCGTATGAGAAATTGCGGATCCCCCTTGGGGTGTTTACAAAGGTCTATTTATAGCTTGTCTAAGGCGGCCCCTTCTCCTAAGTCTCCACGGAATTGCTTTACTTGAGTCGGTCGTGTCGAAGTGGGCTGGAAACTGCGTTGGGCTAAGGACGGAATTAATGACCCCAAGGCTGAGGTCGGGCCGTGTGGTGAGGCTGAGGTCGGCCGTAGGCCGAACCCGTGCTTGGCCTAGGAACCGAAGCTACGGTCGGCTCCATGACCGAGGCTGTGCTCGGGCTGCTTGGCGAGGCTGTGCTCGGCACCAGGCCAAGCTCGTGCTCGGTCTAGGACCCGAGACCACGGTCGGCTCCAAACAGGCGAAGCTGAAGTCGGCCCTCCTTGGACCGAGCCTATGCTCGGTTCTTCCTTGGACCGAGCTTGTGCTCGGTTCTTCCTTGGAGAGCACGTGGTCGGTCCGTGCTGGAGAGCACGTGGTCGGCCTCCACTCAGTCCCGTTCCATTTCCACTTCGCTTAAGTTTACTCCGTTGCTACAACATCTGCTCCGCATGAGGACCTAGGTTCTATAATGCTTCCTCCATCAAGGTACCAGGCGCCATTTCTTCAGATGCTTAGACTTGGAATGTTAATGCTAAGCGGGTGAATACCGACCCCAACAGTTAGCCCCCCAGCTCGGTAGTGTTAGAGCTAATAGTGCCGAGTTAAAGGATGTGTTGTGTATCAGTGTTAACATTTGAAGTCGAAGTGTTCGCCCACTTTTTCTACAGTATGCTTAAATACTCATCTTGTTCAATATTCCCCCTCAAGTTCATACAGCAACGTGGAGCATGAACATGGAAAACACAAGATGGTGGCCTCGTTAAAACCTTAGTAGGGAAAACCCTTTGGGACAAAACCACTACTTAAGGGAAAAGAGTGCCACGCATAATGACGAGGGGATTTGAACAAGGAACTTGGTCCTTCGTGGATCACTTGCCATTGCTTGGCCTCAGTCCATCTTCTTCGGGTTTAGCTAAGGCTTCCCCTCGGGTTTGCTCCATGTCTTTAAAATTTCGACCTCGGCTTCTCTTTGCATGTTTCTCATGGATAAAGCTTGCTCTTGGTCAATTGCTCATGAATGAGGCTTTGTTTGCTCATGAATGAGGCTCTGTTTGCTCATGAATGAGGCTACGCTTGCTCATGAATGAGGCTTCGCTTGCTCATAAATGAGGCTTTGTTTGCTCATGAATGAGGCTACGCTTGCTCATGAATGAGGCTTCGCTTGCTCATGGATGAGGCTTTTGTTTAGGTTGTGAAAACGCAAATGCGCTCACGTTCTTTATCTGCCAACATTGCTGTTGGGCTTTGTATGTTGGTGTTGTTCTCTAGACACGTCTGTCCGAGAACAAGATCACCTTTGACTTTGACCAGCTCTCGTCCTGGGTTTCAGAGTGACGCGTCCAGAACGTATTCCGAACGGAGGTCACTATCAGCTGCATTACCAACGATGTTGTTGGGTTTCTGAGTGATCAGGAGGGTCATCCGGAGACGATTCTGAACACTGGAATTTATATAGCGCGCTGTATCCGTTGTGGATGTCATTGTGTTCGTATCTCTACACTATTGCTGTGGCCAGCAACAATAGATGCAGAACGACTCTACTCGAATAAAACTCTGATCAGTCCATAAAGGACAAGCTGTTCTCATGATGAGTGCTGTGGCGAGTGTTTGTGATTGACGATGATGTTGTCAATGACGTCGTGAAGGAGTGGCGCACGGGTACCCCACTCCCCCCTCTTTTAGACGAAAGAGGGAACTGAAGTCGTCTAGAGACTGGTGAAAACACTCACTCCCCCCCCCTAAGGCGGAGGAGATCATGTGAGCTCGTCCGGAACGAGGCTAAGTGAAGAGTGGAATCCCCCCCCCCCTTTTGGATGGAGGGGGGGCAACTGAACCTATCCAAAGACAGGCTGCCTACGTACCATTTGCAGGGATCAAGTCGCCTCGTAGTTCATAGGAAGAGCGTCTAAGAGGGTGGTGGCGTCGCCGCGGACTGGGTGGGATCGACCGCTGGCTTGGTTTTCCCGCCCCTCCTAGCGCGAACTTTTTCTTCGCTTCGAGCGAAGTCTGCAGCGCGGTGGAGAGCGTCCTGGATGGTCGCGGGTGGATTGACAGTCAATTCCTGCCAGAATGGAGAAGGGCAGCGGAGTGCTCCTCTCAAGGCCTCTAGCGCGGATGTGTTGGTGATACCGTCCACCTTTGACAGTGTATGCTTGAATCTTGTCATGAAAGACCGCAGGCTTTCATTCTCACCCTGCTTGTTCGTCCACAGCTCCGCATCATAGATCTTTCCTTCGGCGAAGATGTTGTAATGCTGCACAAACATCTCTGAGAATTGATCGAAGGTGTGGACTGAATTCTTCTCCAGCTTGTAGAACCACTGGAGGGCAGGCCCTTTAAGGCTCTCTACGAACAGTTTGCAGTAGCCAACGTCTTTCTCGGCTACTGTGAAGTTTGCCCTTCCAAAGGCGACTTCGAATTCCATCAGATGTATAGCAGGGTCAGTGGTTCCTTCATAGATTGGAAGCTTGATTTTTCCGGGATCGGAGATTGGAGTTCTCGCGACCCTCTCAGCGAAGGGTGTGTTCCGTGCTTTCTCGAGCACAGAGGCGATCCCAGGAGCCTTCGCCGTGCTCCGGTACATCTGTAGTTGTGTAGCCTTTAGGTCAGAAGCGACCTGGTCTAACTGGGCTTTTAGCGCAGCGACCTCTCCATCTCGGAAGCCTTGCGGAGCCTTGCGCTCTTGTTCCCTCCTGTAGAGCTCCGCTATGATCGCATCTCCTTCTTCTGCGGCCGTAGCATGGTCAACTTCTAGGTCGACTCGGGCATGTCTTCGAGGAGGCAGATCCTCATCTGATTCTCCAATCATGCGCTCGGGAGTTAGATCGGATTCCCGACGAGGCGGTGGTGGAGGCAAATCCTCTGGATCTGTGCGAGCAGCCCGAGGTGGTAGCTCTTCGTGTCGAACCCTCTGATTGGTTCGAGGCGTGGCGAAGCTGAGGCGTGTCGGACAGACACAGGACCTCCTGTGCTTCCTTCTCTTGAGCGATTGCAGCTCGCTCGCTGTATGTTCAGTTTTCTTCATCAGAGTCTCAAGCATCTGCTTGATCTCCGCGAGATCCGCTGGGTGGTTAGCGGCGCGAGGCGCGGTGTTCTCCATGGAGTTGTTTCTTTCCTCGTCGTGCTGGTGAGACGAAGATCCTTCGTTGCTCGTGGTGTTGCTTGAAATCTTCGTAGGTAGTCTGAAAACCTAGCTCTTCTTGTGTCAGACAATCTCTAAGGTCCCCTTAGTCGGCGCCAAATTGTGGGGGTCGAAACCAACACAATTAAACTTGTAAGAGTTCGTGTAGAGGAAAATAGAGATCTCTAGGGTAAGCTAGGGTTCAAGAGATGAATAGTAGACTTTGTTATTGATGTCAAAGCTTTAGTACAAGTTTCGTATGAGAAATTGCGGATCCCCCTTGGGGTGTTTACAAAGGTCTATTTATAGCTTGTCTAAGGCGGCCCCTTCTCCTAAGTCTCCACGGAATTGCTTTACTTGAGTCGGTCGTGTCGAAGTGGGCTGGAAACTGCGTTGGGCTAAGGACGGAATTAATGACCCCGAGGCTGAGGTCGGGCCGTGTGGTGAGGCTGAGGTCGGCCGTAGGCCGAACCCGTGCTTGGCCTAGGAACCGAAGCTACGGTCGGCTCCATGACCGAGGCTGTGCTCAGGCTGCTTGGCGAGGTTGTGCTCGGCACCAGGCCAAGCTCGTGCTCGGTCTAGGACCCGAGACCACGGTCGGCTCCAAACAGGCGAAGCTGAAGTCGGCCCTCCTTGGACCGAGCCTATGCTCGGTTCTTCCTTGGACCGAGCCTGTGCTCGGTTCTTCCTTGGAGAGCACGTGGTCGGCCCGTGCTGGAGAGCACGTGGTCGGCCTCCACTCAGTCCCGTTCCATTTCCACTTCGCTTATGTTTACTCCGTTGCTACAACATCTGCTCCGTATGAGGACCTAGGTTCTATAATGCTTCCTCCATCAAGGTACCAGGCGCCATTTCTTCAGATGCTTAGACTTGGAATGTTAATGCTAAGCGGGTGAATACCGACCCCAACAAACACAACTCGGGCTTGAAGATTTTGGATCAAAATCAACACAAATCTCAAGAACACTTCGATTCTCAAGAAGGATCTTCGCCAAAAACTTGTTTTACCGTGAAAGTCAATCGGAAAATGAGGGAGATGGGGTGGAGATGGATCACGGCAAAGGGGGGAGGGGGGGAAGAGAAGAAGAAGGAGGCGATGGGAGTTGTGAGAAAACAAAGTATTTTTCTTAAGCTAATAGAAAAAAAGGAATTAAAGTAGAGAGAGAAGGGAAAGAAAAGATTTTTTACCTTGTGGAGAAATGAAGCTTTGGTGGAAAAATGAGAAAGATTTTTGGGTTTTATAGCTCAAGGGAGCTCGGTGACATCATCACCTTGGGAATTAACCTAATCATTTCCACTTTTTAAAATTTTCAAAATATTTTTTAGTCTTTTTTTTTGCAAAATCAGAAAAAGATGATCTGCTCGGTTAAACGCTACACTGGAGCTCGGTTAAACATAACATCGGAGTTCAGTTAAACGCTAACACTTGAGTTGGACTAGGTTCCTTAGTGGTGTAAGACTCGTAACATTGATTCTAACTCTGCAACTTTTAGCTCAGCATCATTAAAAGGACTAGCAAGCTCCGCGAGGTGAACGAGGTCAACTAACAAGCTCCGCGAGGTGAATTCCCAGAACGAACAGCGGAGCTAACGAATGTTAAGTCTGGTAAGGTTAGGTCAGCACTGAAGATGAAGTAGGCTAGGCCCAAACGACTTGCAGGAACTAAAACGAGCTCGCTAGCAAAGCCCAACAAACGTTATCAGAGGATAAGGAAAGATCCCGCAGAATCAGGAAGTTTTCCTAATCTCCAAGAAATAAGACCAAGCCGACTTAGCAGACCTAACCGACCTAGCAAACTTGGTAGAAACTATAAATACTTGTAAAAGGGATCCGCAACTTGTTACACAAACATCAATAAAAGCTTTCTTTAAAGCAATTGCAACCTACGTCCTTGAACTTTAACCTAGAGATCTCTTTCCCTTCACAAACCCTTTACAAATCTAGTTGTGTTAGTTTCGACTCCCACATTCAGCAATACATATGAAACAAAAAAAAAGAACAATACATTAGAAGTCCCATCTTTTGGATTGTCACAGAAAGCAAAACATGAGAAGCTCTTAAACGAAAGATAAACGTGGGAAGGCTGTTAAATAAAGTACCAAGCCAACATTGAAAGAACGAGGACAAACATAGGACCAACAATCAGACGGACATCCTTCATCTTCAACCGTTGGCAAAGCATTATATCGACAGATTCAGATAGATGTCCAACGTGGAAACGAAGGTTGTTGACATCCTCTTTCAGACATTTGACAACTTGATAGACTTATGTAGGCTCAATTCGTTGTCCATTGGAGTCGATGGTTAGCTTGTCGATGCGTTCATCTTGATCCATCCTCGCATATTGTAGATTAGCAACTTCCTCAAATAATGCCTCATCATACCACTTGAAGAGGTGGTGTCCAAGTGCCAGCAATCATGCTTGCACCATTAATATTATGTCCAAACAATGAGATGTTCGCTCTTAGATACAAGTGAGGAGAACTTACGTCTTTTTCATGCAAGTGTAAAACCTCCGATTTTATCATCCACACCAAGAAATTTTTGGACTGTCACTGGGCCGCCATAAAAACAGGCTTATGGAATTCCCTGAATGGGATGAGGGTAATCAGAAGCGCTATAACTAGTGAGGGGGTACTTTTCGGAAGATGAAGGCTAATTATAACTATAATCTTGACCCATGTTTGACTAGTGTTGTTGATGGTAGAAAGTGTGAAAGGATGTTGCTTATAATAAGAGTGGTTTTTGGAGGGAATTAAAGCAAATTAATAAAACAAAATTCTCATAAACAAAACATATGTTTTTAAGAATTTAAAATCGCACGTGCTATGATAATCCTTCTTTCGCTTGATTTGACAATTCTTAGTAGTGTTTGGACAAGTGTCCATTATTATATTCATTAATGAATCACGTTGTCTCAACTTTAACAATTAATAATGTACTCCATTATTTTATTGATTAGTAAGTCACGTCCTCTCAACTTTAACAATTAATAATGTAGTTGACAATTAGAACATCCATTGGACATTCACCATATGAGACATAATAATAATGGACAGACGTCTTTAATAAACAACGCCCATGTTCAAATGACCATGTTTAAAATAATGAACAGCCCGTGATTTATATCGTGTATGATACGAACCAACTAACTTGAAGCCAATGTGCTATCAAACTGATTCTTATATCGTAAATGGTAATGACGAAACTATATAAAATGGACCTAAATATTGGGTTGACGTCTTTCCCATTAATTTCATTAGTGATTTCAAACCTATTTGTACGTTACAAAATAGAGTGATGATAGGTGTATTGTCAATTAAAACAAGGGAAACATATAATAATAAAAAACACCTAAAAATGAGTTCCCCAATTCATTTTATCCGGCACTGCATCCAAGGTTGATTTGGCAATTTATTGCAATGTGTAGACAAGTGAAACAACCAAACTTTTTTTTTTTACATCCTAAACAATTCTACTACGGAAATAACCATAAACCAAATAATCTAAATAATCAGTTCAATAAACCAATAAACCAGATTTAACATGTATCCAATTCCAAAATATCCAAAAGCATTTCAAACAATTCCTAGCAAACTAGCTAGGTTCTAGATACAACCACAATAAACTAGAGATCCTAATCATCCTCTCATCCCAGCCATGATTCCACGATCTTAAACTTTTACCTGCAACACTTGAATAAAAGAGTTGTGTGAGTATTATCACAAATACTCAGTGAGACGGTCATCCCGTCTACCGGTTACATAATAAGGATAAATGAATGCCAATTACTACACAATCAATCAACGGTTCACAATATTTAAATTATCAAATATGAATACTCTACCAACGATTCACTATGTTCGAATTACCATAACAAGCACATAGGACAAAACTCTACATACAACAGCTCAGTTTCGATCGACACACCACCTCGGTGTCGATCTACACACAAATCATCACAATAACAATTTCAAAAGGATGTCGATCGACACTACCACTAAGTGTCGATCGACACTCCTTCCTTAACACAAACCAAAAACAAAACCACGATGGGTGTCCATCGACACTTTCTCTAGGTGTCCACGAAGGGTGTCAACATCACTACACAGAACTCGGATCGAGCCAAATCCTCTCGAGGCTCGACTCCGTCCCATCATGGCTCAATTAAGCAATAAACAACATGATTTTCACAAGGTATTTTACGAAACAACACAGGAAAAGCAATATAACTCAATTCCATCACACATCAACCAAAATCCTAACATACGGTTATCCATAACCACGATCACGCACTTACCTCGACAAACAAAAGATAAGGCTAAGAACACAAAACCAATAACTTCGCAGCCTTTGATCTCACCTGTAACCACAACTAGGGTTTCCCCAAAACTCTAATTCAGATTTCTAAAAACCAAAAAGACGCATTGAAATTAAACGATCATAGATATCAAATCTTTTTACCTCCGAATTAAGATCAAAAACCTAATCTCAAAACTAGATCGACAGGGCTTTCCAACGATACCAAGATTGTCTCATGATTCTTTCCCAAACACCGGGAAAACACTTCCCAAGGTGACTGATCGAATCCCGAAACTGCACAGACCACTCAAAGGAAAATGATCATAACTCAAAAACTACAGATCAGGCTTGATTTGATCATCCATTCTTCCTTTCTACAAGAAAAACCGAAACTGTCCTCTTTTTCCTCTCGATCTCCACACAAAAACACTCTCAATGATGCTCAAACCTTCTCTCTCTCAACCCAAACATTTTTCTCCTTTAAAAACTCTAAACAAACGATCAACCTATGCGGTTGGGTCCCTTTAATACACAGACATAGGGCTTCTCCCCTTAAACCGCAACAAACTGACCAAACCAAAAACCTTGGTGTCAACACCCCTTCCGAATTCTTGAAATTTGGTTTCGGGATATTACAATTCCCCCCACTAATCTAGATTCGACCTCGAATCCCAACTCTGGCCCGCACCGGCCAACATCACTCGAGACCAACACTATGATCTCAGTGGCTTTTATCCATTCTTATGCTTATGACCACGTTTCCGGATATCTATTACTATTATCTCATTATAACGCTCCTTTCACTCGTAGAAATACATCCTTTGAGCAATTGGAACACAAAGACCACAATCCCAACGCTCATACTGGGACCACAATCCCGAGCACTATACATGAGACCACAATCTCCAAAGGTATACACAATGTTCAAGATCTCATTAGGCGTGAGTCGGGCGGTGAGGGTAGGCCTACCGCCGAATCAACTACTCGAAGATTTATCGGGGATTACGCGGGGCTTAGTTTTAGGGTTATTTTATTATATTACACGAATGACATAATTAATGCATTATGTATGCAATAAATTGCACATAGCGCAGTGGTTAGAGATAGTCATCCCTACTAATTGTGCCGAGTTCGAGCCACTTTAAGTGGGTATTTTTGTTTTTATTTGTTTTAACTTAAGTGAAGGTTATACCAATCATTGACCACTCGTCTTCTTCCTCTTGAATCCGAGATTTGTAAACCTAATAATGGCGGCCACTTTTTTTTTCCACCTTATGCACTAGTTACTTCTATTTTCTTATAGTTTACACACAAATATCATAGATCTATGAGTAAAAGCATGAGTTCTTACTTAGAACCCCAAAAATAATCAAGTTTTTTTAGTTCACCGAGTTTTTTGACCGAGTATGGTAAACTCCGAGCGAATTTCCAGCGAGTAAACGGCCATCACGACCGCGTTTTTGAATAGGGGTATACATGAGACCACAATCTCCACAATGAGTATATGGGGACACCAAGTCCATAGAGTAATAAATTCTAAACGTTCATAAATATCTCCCGACTAGAACCACCTCTCGTGCCCTAAGCACGATATTCCCATCCTGGAAAACACACCTCTCATCACGCAGAAATATTAGGAAACTCATTTCATAAATCTTGGAAATGCATAAAAGTTACACCATAACAAAAATATATAGACCAACAGACGACAAAGCACCATGTTAAAACAACCAAACTGGAACCACAAGGAAAATGAAGCTCCCAAACTATGACCTGCCTGTCGAACCATTCCCTGAACTTCCACTTCATCCTTGTCACTGGTTCCCAACTCTCCTCTCCAAAACATTGCAACTCTCCACAATGGATCTTTCTTCAGACGCAACACCTTTGCTCTCCCTCGAGGATTCTCAAGATCTCGCCGCCCCCACCAACAATGGCTGAAAAACCACGAGAAACTTAGCCATTAGCTTCCCCAAACATGCTACTACCTCCCCAACATGAACACATAAAACACTTTATGTCCTGCTTCCATAATCATGGTAACTCTAACTAGTGCGCCATCGATCCGACTCGCTCCACCACTGGATCTCCGAACTCATAACTTTCTGATTCGGCTGAAACTCCGAACCCGATCGATTAGGACTTCGCAACATGGTTAACCTGAGGTATACTTTATCTCTGACCGCAAACCCCAACTTATTTCCCTTCTTATCGACATAAAACAACTATCGATCCTGATCCTCCTTCACTTCAAATTAAGAACACGGATCTTCTCTATCGATTATGAACCAACATGCACTTCTGACACCCTGCTCCTCCACTTGGGTCCAACATAAAGGCTTCCTACACGACCTTCGATATTAAATCACATAAAGAACCATCTCAAAGCTCTTCTGAAACCTGTTGGATACTCGCACTCCACCCGGTATAATTGATTCATCGAATAACCACCCAAGATAACAAGTAATCACACCCTCGGCGCCCCACAAGTATCCAAATTGTCCTCACTAAAACTCCAACAACCACTGCACCATCGACTTATCTTGAAATATGACACCATTTCTATTCCACTAGCTGACACTTATTGTACATTACAATTTACTAGCCTGTCTTATACGGAATTATACACCCAAACCATGAGGTCCATATCCCATCTCATACTTATGCCATGATCAGACATTGATTACTCATACATATACCGTCATTATCACACTCTCAGGACATCTTCTTCTAGGTAACGATGTCGATGCTACTTCACTCTCAGGATGTCTCCCTCAAGCTCTGGATCTATATACAAAAACATTTCCTTCAGAGTAATCAACTCATACGTGTACAAGCATCTGAAAAGTAGGATAAGCTTCTGTGATATTAACCCGCCATCACATACTCCAGCGTAACATCTCTGCTTCAACTGACCACTTGGCTAACACAACCGACCCTCCTTAAGGTCCATACTCAACCTTCGAAGCACATCGTTAATCCTAAGATTATTTTCACAATACACATACTTATTGCTCTTAACTCATTTCATAACCTGACACCCACAAGACTCATCCTATGGCCCATCAGGGAACTTACCGCTTGCACTCTCGGGATGCATCCTTCGAGCCAACGGTAAGTGGGGAAATCACATCCTCGAGAGAGAACTCACATCCCTCGCTACTTATTCTGGAACTCATATCCCAAATAAGTATACAGAGAACTCACATCTCCTCTGGAGAACACACATCTCTGAAATAAATAAGTTATTCGGGACCGTAGTCCCTAGAGAAACAAATACCATACGCCTATAACCTCGAGACTAGAACCGACTTAGGGGTCTAAAACCAACCCCTGAAACCACAGTGTACCCCACATAAAGCTTACCTGGCTCGGGTAACGCCAACATAGGTGTACTCATCAATATGTCTTTCAGTCTCACAAAACTTATCCCAAACAAGAACGCAGGGGATTCCTTCTCTCTCAGCGAAGTACTGGGTAACTACTCATACCTAAGTAAAATGCAATACATAACACTACCTGCCCAGATTCGCCCAGAACTTCCCCATTGCAACGTTTCTTAATCCGGATTAGGTCTGCCGGTTTAACCGCATAACGATCAAACAAGAACATGCACAGCTTAACGTAGACCCAGAATTAGATCAATCGATCGCAGAATAGCTAAACGAGGATTTGCACGACCAAAAAGCTACATCCGTTACCAGGGTCATCTGACCAAGTTTCCAATGCAATAACGACTCTAGGCCTGACGCCCACAAAATGGTCTATCGAAACCAACACCTGGCCCAACCTGGTTAATAACACACAAGGTCCTCTCCCGACCTTAGAGGCTTGCCTCTAATCTCATATGACCCTAACACAAGTTACCTCCAGCAACTCTGACACAATGGCTATCCACTTAGAGTCCCTCAACTCTCTCTGATCCCGCTATCACACCTCAACCCTTGGCCTAGCCTGACCAGCGCTACCTAGGCTCACTACTCGAGCCTCACGAACCGTCTATCACAGACCATGCTCTTGACCTATCTAGTCAACCCTACTCGAGATCTCCACTCAATTCTCATAATCCGTCCAACATGGACCAAAATCATGATCCTACTTCTCACTTGGTCCTAAAGGCTCTTGTCTAATCCTATTAGGAAGACATACCGCTCGCACTCTCGAGACACATCCTTTGAGCCACCGATATCTTGGGAACTCACATCCCCAAGAGAGAACTCACATCCCTCGCTACTTATTCTGGGAACTCACATCCCAAATAAGTATATAGGAGAATTGACATTTCCTCTAATTAGAACCGCCTCACGTGTTATAATCTCAATATTCCCCAACCTAGAATATCCGTAAAAATCATGACCTACACTAGTCAGCATAATTATAAACACATATAAGAACCATACATCTTATAAATCATAGGAAAATAAATGAGGATCACCATCTTATAACTTTCCAAAATGTATATCGTTTCAACACCAACAAAAATACCAAATTCTAAAAACAACAAAACCAAAGCTAAAGCTCTGAAACTGGAAACAAAACCAAAAAAAGAATAAACACCAGCTCAACCCTCAACCTGCTCTCCCAGGTCCTCGATTGCTGCAAGGGCCTCCACTAACTCTGCCCTCGAGGCAAACTTGGAAGCTCTGCCCAGCTTTCTCAGCCCAAGTCAAAGTTCTCCCACGAACCTACCTATTTGGGCCTGCTCCTCATCCATGCCGCTACTCGCATAGACCACTAGCCTACTGAACTCAGCATCATAATCACGCACTGACCGGTTGCCATGAACCAATCTCTTGAACTGAAACTCTAACCGGTCTACCACCTCTGGAGGGAAATACCTGGCATTAAACTCGCCCAAGAATTCACCCCAAGTCCACACTGTCCGCCTCCTCCTGGCATGAACACCAGTCCACCAGAGTTAGGCATCACCATCCAAGAACCCAATCGCCAGATCCACACGGTACTTATCAGAACATCGGATATAATAAAACCTACGCTCTACCCTCAACCTCCACTCATTGGCTGCCTCTGGCCCCCCTCCACCCAAGAAGGACAAGGGGCCCATGCCCAACATCTGGTTATACATCGCGAGATACTGCTTGTAATGCCCCAATCCAGGATCTAGACCGAGACAGTACATGAGGAACACTTAAACGCCTTATCAGAGGTTCAAGGAACAAATCCTCAAACCCTAGACTGAACATTCAAGTATCCGTCCCTATCAAATACGACTCAAAGCTTGCCAACCCGAGTCTTACCCGATAGTTGGATCGTCTTGACAAGACTAAGCATCATTTTGAAACCCATGTATTTTAAACCTTCCTTTTTATTACTTATACTTAGTCTTTCAAAATGATTACAAGGTTATACTCGATCCTGAGTCTAGCACTCAAAACGGTCGTGTACATAATAAACATATACATTTACAAAAGCAAGGAAAAGCTACCACTGATTCGCCTAATGTTCCAAGTGCAACAAGGGTCTATTGTACTATGGTTACCTGCAAAACAGATTGAGTCGTAAGCACTAGTTGCTCAGTGAGTCTAGGTTTCCCCTAAACGATTTAAACATATTATAACCCATCCCAAACCCCAAATCAACAATCATCAAGAAACAAGCAATGCGATGCATATATAGACATGGCTGGTTTATGCATTTAACGTTCTTAATCAACAAATCCTAACGCGTTGTCCATTCCCGTCACGTAACGTCAAGGCATCACCCGGTCCCTTGCCACAAAGGCTAAGGACTTATGATCCTTTAACAACTTGCATCGATCGCTTATGCAAAACATGGCCCTAGGCTGCAATCCCGTCTCTCCATGTCTTCGTGAGTATTAACTAATACCCAACGGGTAGATTAGCCAAGTCACGGGACACGGGAACGACTTACCGCGTACTTACTAAGTTTTATACCATTTAACCATGCATATAAACTTATAATTATCCATTCATAGATTCATGTTCAACACTTAGCAAAACTACTAATGAGCTACATGAACCTCCATTTGTATAGCATAATAAATCAAGTAAACATTCAATATCATTTAATCACTTAGCTCAATCTTTACCATTTTCATTAGTTAAGATCCTTAGCATTTCTAATGAATTCTTTGCTCTGAACCTCTACGGCTATAAACTTAATAGTAATCAAACTCGTGTGTTTTACTCATCTAACACACGATGAAAATCACCAAGACTCACCTCTAAGAAGAAGTATGAAGTCGGCTCAAGACTTTACTCTCGGTCCTCCTTAAACTCGGCTTGTTCCTGAACAAACGAGTCTTAGGATTACTAAGGCAACACTTAGAGTTTTCCTTAAGGAATTTAGGCTAAAGGATATTTACTTAGGTTGAACCAGAACATGATACCAACCTTTCTAGAAAGATCCTAAGGCTGCTAGAATGGACGCTGGCTCGGCAAAGATGGGTCAGTACGGTCGCTATCGGATTCGTGGGTCGGAACGGTATGCTCGTGGATCGGATCGCTCTCGGTCTCAGCACGTGATCAGTACGGATCGATATCGGTCGCGGGTCGAGATCGGTACGTATCGCTATCACTCGCGGGTAAGGATTGGTACGTATTACGGGTAAGAATCAGAACGTACAAGCGGTTCGGTATGGATCGATCGACTTCTCTTGATCGGGTGGATTTTAGGGTTTTTTCGAATGAGTTCTTACGGTCACATGAAGAACAAGGGGTCCTTCTATATATAGGCCTTGGGAAATAATTCGGGTGCCTTTTACGGTCCAACACGTGCCTTTCTCTTTCTTGGGCGGCATGCATGACGGGGCGCGTAAACGGGCGACACGTGCGACTATGTCGGCAAGCCGACGGCTTACTCTTGCCGACGTACGGCACCTAAGGCCGAACGGTATCCGATTGGACCGGCCTCGGCGCGTGACCTACTGCGGGCCTAGTCCGATCAGTTCCCGGGTCTTTTACCATGACAAGGCAAAATCCTTGTTTGGCCGGTCGTTTCCCTTTCCTGGACCGGCCGTTCCGCGTGAACTGGGCCGGTCTCGGCCAAGATCGCGGTACGGGTCACTACACTGCTCCCTCGGGGTCGCTACTAGAGCATGCGCTGGCACCGCACCCTTTAACCACTCTAAAATCAATGCTAGCGTCTTCGCCAAACGATCCTTTGGATCCTGAGCTCCGTCGGTAGTAATACCCGCACCTAGGCCTCATGCTGCACTAGCTGCTTTGGCACTACCTCCGACACCTGCAATCATATCTAACACACTAATATTGCCCATTGAATCCTATTGATACGTCGGCGAATCAGCCACCCGCTCCAATGACTCACTCTGAGTCACCTACTCGAACGACGTAGTCACACATCCCTAACCACAACTCCGGCCTCCCCGGCCACCAGCTCTGCCACCACGGCCTCTCAGAACTCTAGCACACTGCACTTACCAAAAGCACATTCTAAGATACTAAAATTTTACAGAATAAATGTCACACTATCACATACCGTGGAATCCCTTTGAAGGCTTAGAGAGGATGATCTAAGACTCTAAACCTCACAGAATTAACCAACTACTCATAGCCAATTCATACAATAGTCTCAACCATCCATTTACTAACAGCCTTAAAACCGTAAGGGCTCTGATACCAATATGAAACAATCAAGCTTTTTTAAAAAAATCCTAAACAATTGTCCTGTGGAAATAACCATAAACCAATTAATCTACATAAACCAATAAACCAGATTTAACATGTATCCAATTCCAAAATATCCAAATGTATTTCAAACAATTCCTAGCAAACTAACTAGGTTCTAGATACAACCACAATAAACTAAAGATCCTAATCATCCTCTCTTCCCAGCCATGATTCCATAATCTTAGACTTTTACCTGCAACACATGACTAAAAGAGTTGCGTGAGTATTATCACAAATACTCAGTGAGAAGTCATTTTTTCTACCGGTTACATAATAAGGATAAACGAATTCCAATTACTACACAATCAATCAACGGTTCACAATATTCAAATTATCAAATATGAATACTCTACTAACGATTCACTATGTTCGAATTGCCATAACAAGCACATACGACAAAACTCTACATACAGCAGCTCAATGTCGATCGACACACCACCTCGGTGTCGATCTACACACCAATCATCACAATAACAATTTCAATAAGATGTCGATCGACACTACCACTAAGTGTCGATCGACACTCCTTCCTTAATACAAACCAAAAACGAAACCACAATGGGTGTCCATCGACACTTTCTCTAGGTGTCGATCGAAACCATTACACAAAACTCGGATTGAGCCAAATCCTCTCGAGGCTCAACTCCGTCCCATCATGGCTCAATCACGATAATAAACAGCACGATTTGCACAAGAAATCTTACGAAACACCACAAGAAAAGTAATATACCTCAATTCCATCACACATCAACCAAAATCCTAACATACGGTTATCCATAACCACGATCACGCACTCACATCGACAAACAAAACATAAGGCTAATAACACAAAATCAGCGACCTTGCAGCCTTTGATCTCACCCGTAACCATTGAGGAAGGCTTCCTCAATTATCTAGAACACACAACTAGGGTTTTCCAAAATCCTAATTCAGATTCCCAGAAATCAAAACGACGTACTGAAATAAAATGATCATAGAGATCGAAGCTTTTCTCCGAATTCAGATCGGAAACTCAAACAGAAAACTAGACCGACATATCTTTCCAACAGTACCAAGATCGTCTCCTGATTCCTTCCCAAACGTCTGGAATTGATCGAATCCCAAAATTGCACAGACTACTCACTGGAAAACAATCATAACTCAAAAAATACATATCCAAAAGGCAATCGGCTTTCTTCTATAGCTAGCTAAGAGAAAGAAAAACATACCTACGAAAAATCACGTTGATCAGACTTGATTCGATTATCCGCTCTTCCATTCTACTAGAACAACCGAAACTGTCCTCTCTTTCCTCTCAATCTTCACACAAAAACACTCTCAAGGATGCTCAAATCTTCTCTCTCTCATTACAACAAGTGTCCATTATTTTAATGATAAGAATCACGTTGGCCATTACTTTATCCATTAATAATGTAGATGACAATTAGAACATAAATTGGACATTCATTAAATGGGACGGAATAACAATCAAATGACGTCTTTAGGAATGACAACCATTTCCAAAATGACCTTGTTTAAAATAATAAACACACCATGACATCAATTAACTTCAAGACAATGTGGTATCGTACTGATTCTTATGCCGTAAATGGTAATGGTGAAAATTCCTGAATACACAGCGTCTACTGGAATTTATGTCCTCTCAAACTTTTCATGCTTAATAATAAACCTATGTGAACGTTAATAATAGAGTCATGATAGGTGTCTTCTATGTCGTTGCAAGAATCACTGTTAGCGCCATCATCATCATCGGCAAGCACAAAAATTGAATAAGTTAATCTTCATTCTTAAACCGCATCATCTTTGGCGTCATGAAACACTTTTTCCTTTCTTGGATTTGAGTGATGAAAAAATCAAACCCAATGACACAAAAATATCCTTCCCTGATTCGTTTTGCTTCAATTCGATAGGGTAAGTGGTGAACACATATTCGTTTGGAAGATGTGTGGGCAGATTAATAAGAGTGGATTGAAGAATTAATGGTGACGTTTTTGTTTGTAGATTTCATAGTTAGACGAAGATGAAGAGGCAAAAGGATTTTGAAAACTCAAATCGGCGCAGAAAAAAGATATAAAGGGGGAAAGAGGAAAAAATTAATGACGTGGCTTTTTCTTATATGCTGACGTGTCCAATAATTGGAGAGAACCATTTACCTTTCATAGAGTAGATTATAGTTTTTTTATGACTGATTAATTTATGCAACATGTAAAGTGTTTGCCAAATTGTCAGTCAAAATGTTAAAATTTGGTAAATTAGGCAATACATTACGTACAAAAAATGCAACATTTTCAATTTCATTCTTTGTACGAGTATATTCTGTACGTGCATGATTTTACCATGCCACAAAACTAAAATACTTCTATAAATCAAACAATTTGGTTCTTGAAAACATGTTAATGAGGCAACAAAGGGGAAACAAAAAATTTGAGATGAAAATAGTTAAAGCTTACGGAGATTAAATGATAACGCTCTCAAACTGTAAATCCAGAATTTACAAAAAGATTAACGAGATCATTACTTTGTGCGACGTCGAAACGGTTTTATTTTGTTTTCTCTCAAACCCGAAAGCCTTACTCATTCGTAAATCCGTATATAGAGGAAGTGGCTAGCGAGTTAAAAACCCTTCAAAGCCTGAACCGTCTAAGACATTAATAACAATGATGGACCACTAGTCAAAGCTTTCAATAAGCAAAATATCAAAAACCTAATAAAAAAATACTTGGAGCTACAGAGAAGAAGAATGTGACACTCTTGAAGGACACGAGAAACAAAAAGAAAACAAACCAATACATAAGAAATTTTTCCATCGGAAGACTTACGCGTGGAAGAGTTGGAGCAATACATAGCACCAAACATTTGTCGAGTTACATGACAACCGATATGTACACGAGCTACTAAACGAGTTTCATAGCATTCTAGATTTCCATCAACAAGTACCTTCACTTTATACATCCACTTACACCCTATGGCATGTTTATCTGGAGGTAAAGAGCATATATGCCAGGTGTTAGTGTGCTCCAAGGCGATCAAGTCTCCAATCTTCAAACTTTTTGGCTTCTCTGAAAGAAGTTGGTTCATGATGCAAATTAACAACACCTATATAACCTTTATATTCCTCAAATTAGGACATGTAAGTTGAAAGAGGAAATGGATTGTATGTATATGTCATGTTGCAGTAATAGTCATCAAGATAAGCTGGAGTCTTTTGTGGTCTCTTAGAAGATGAGACTGTCAAAGAAGGATCATCATACGAATCCACAACTATAGGAATAGCTGCACAAGAAGAATCAGTACTCACAACTACAGGGTTATTTGGAACCTCTTCAAAGACATCAGGAAAAGAATACATTGTATCATTTTGAAATGAAAAGATATCTTCATAAAAGATGACATTTCTGGAAATAGAGACTTTGTAAGAGTCAAGATCCAGAACTTTGTATCCTTTGTAACCTGCAAGATAACCAAGAAAACACACAAGCTTTTGATCGGGGCTGAAACTTATGTCTATCCTTAGTTGACGTAGATACGTAGCAGAGGTGTAGGAAGCCTATTGATAAGAAAAACTGAAGTCAATACACAATCAGACAAGTAATCCAGTGGTAATTTAGCTTGAAACATCAATGCTCTAGCCACATTCAAGATGTGTTGATGCTTCCTTTAACCACTGAGTTTTGCTCTGTTGGAGGTGAATGAAAGGATTTAATACCCTTTGTCTTAAAAAACTCTGCAAATTTCAGCTCAGGTGCATTATCTGATCTAACTCCTTTGATTGTAGCTTTATATTGTGTTTCAACCATCTTGATGAACTGTAGAAACAATTTAATAGCTTCATCCTTGGTTCTCATCAAGTAAATACAAGTGACCCTTGTATGATCATCCACAATTGTCAAAAAATACCTATAACCTTCAACTAATGGAGTAGAAAAGGGACCCCAAGTATATATATGTAAAAGCTCAAAAGCATTACTACACATATTGTTTTGGGAATTTAATAAAAGATGTTTTTGTTTAGCAAGAGGATATATGACACAATGAAATGGACTTTTATTCCTTTGTTTTATTCCAAGTACATCAAAAAGAGAATCAATTTTGTGTACAGAAGGATATCCTAATTTATTATGCAATAATGTTGTGTTGTGTCCACAACTACATTTGCAACAAAAGAAGACTGTGTAATAGAAATTCCAATAGTCTACATCTAGAACATACACATTTGAGATCTCTTCACCTTTTCCAATCATCAACCCCTTGATAGGATCATATATAAGGATTCACTGTCAAAGATCACTCTATACCTCAAGTCTTTAGTCAATTGACTAATACTCATGAGATTCATCCTGAAATCCAGAGTGTATAAAACATTCTTTAACATCAAACTACCATTTAACTGAACCTAACTAACTCCCACTATCTTCACACCCACTCCAATAGGTAGATTAACAGATAGGTTCAAAGTTACAGATAAACTATGAAACAAATTTTTTTCATGGCAGACATGATGAGTGGTTCCACTATTTATAGTCCATGATTCTGAAGACAGAACATTCCTGGTTGCTCCTAAGATTTCCACAAAATGTAAAGTGGAGGAATAAAAAGACATGCCAGGAAGTGTAGATATGGTACCACCAGAAGTAGGAACGTTATATTTATCATAAGACATATTAAGCTGTGAACTAAAGTATGAAATCACACCGTGAATCTGATCTTTGGACAAAGTGTTTTGCATGCCTGTGATATCTGAAGCAGACTGTGGTTCAGCCATAGTGAGATTAGTTATGATAAGCTTAGTTGCTTGAGGTTGTTTGTCTGGTTGCTGTTTAGCTTTGTGCTTAAAGCAAGGAGGATATCCATGGACTCTATACCATTTATCCACAGTGTGACCTAAGTAACCATAATGAAAACATATATGCCTATTTTGATGATGAGGATAGCTTGATTGAGTAGCATTTACAAAAAAAATAACCTCATTTGATGCAGCAACATTGAATGCAGTAGCATTTGATATTGGATGAATACTTCTTTGATTATAATCTTGATCAAGCAAATTGTAGAATTCTGCAAGATCAGGAATATTCTTCTTCATTATAATATGACTTCTACCATTAGTGTATGACTCATTTAGGCCTACCAAAAACTTGATAATTTGTATATGTTCTGCCTTAGTTGTAGTGGCTTTCCAGCAATCATAGTTTTGGCAAATATTTGTTCAAACTGCTCCATCAAGATCATCCCAGAGAGTCTTAAGCTTTGTATAGTATGTAGAAAGATCAGTAGAACCTTGTTGGAGAGACTAGATTTGATGAGTCAATTGATATGATCTTGGCAAATTTGTGATGCGGAATCTAGCCTATAAATCCTTTCATATATTTGATGCATCATTAAATCGAAGAATACTACCATAGATTTGTTTGTGACAAAGATCAAGATCCATGATTCAACCATACTATTACATCTTTACCATATACGAAAATCAGGATGCGTTTCAGAAGGTCTTGGTAAAGAACCATCAACAAAACCTATTTTGTTCTTAGCATCCAAAGCTATCGTAATGGCAAGGTTCCACGTATTATAGTTTGTTCCATCAAGTACCTCTGAGATTATGAAAGATCATGGATTGTCTCCACTTGTGAGAAAGTATAGAGAATACTGGATTCCAACAAAATTGAAGATAATCGATGCCTTAAGATGCAAGTCTTGTTGCAGTAAAGCAAAAGAATTCACACGAGCACCAACATTTGAAGGATTTATCACCGAAATAGACGAAATTGGCGTATTCGAAAAATTTGTCACCAAAATAGATTAATTAGTTGTTGGAATCAAATAATCCACCGTAGAACGTTGGGAGTTAGCGGTGCGAGTAGTAAACGCATCACCATAACCATGACGACAAGTAGTACTTCGAAGAATCACCATCTGAACAAAATTCAAGTAGACTAACACGAATTTGAGCTCAAAGTCGGCGGATTAACAAATAAAATTAAAAAAAATGATATAAGGGAGAGATAAATTACAAGCAAACGGATCTCGTAAGATTGGGTTTAACGAAATACTACAATGGATAAGTCAAAGGATACAAAAACCTTAGGCAAGGGAAGAGATACTTAACTGAACGTCAATCCAAGCCACCACATCGAAACTAACCGACCCCTTAAAGAAATTATTTGAAGCCTATCCTTCTCCAAAAATCAAGAACCAACTGAACCACCAAACAAGGTAGCACTAACAAGCTCCACCACTAACCGGGAGGATGGAGAAGAAAGCAGAACAAAATAAGCCAAGGATCAAACACCACTTCGCAACCACTAAACCACAGACCCGAGAAACCGTGCAAACTACAACCAAATGGGATCCGTTTGGTTGTAGTTTATCTCTCTCTTATATCAATATTACTCAGATGGAAAAAAGAACTCATTCTTAAGAGAGAGATAACCGTTGAATAGAGAGATAACCGTTGAATACCAAGATTTGTTTTTCCATCTGAGTAATATTGATATTAGGGAGAGATAAACTACAACCAAATGGATCCCATTTGGTTGTAGTTTGTGCGGTCTCTCGGGTCTGTGGTTTAGTGGTTGCAAAGTGGTATTTGATCCTTGGCTTCTTTCATTCTGCTTTCTTCTCCTTCCTTCCGGTTGCTGGTGGCCTTAGTAGTGGTACCTTGTTTGGTGGTTCAGTTGGTTCTTGATTTTTGGCAAAGGATAGGCATCAAACGGTTTCTTTGAGGAGTCGGTTAGTTTTAATGTGGTAGCTTGGATTGACGTTTGGTTAAGTCTCTCTTCCCTTGCCTAAGGTTTTTGTATCCTTTGACTTATCCATTGTAGTATTTCATTGGATCCAATCTTATGGTGTTTGTTTGGTTGTAGTTTATCTCTTCCTTATAGATTTATATATTTGTGATCGTAATTTTTTAAAAGAATTTTGTTGTAAAGATTTTATAAATATAAAATTATAATAGATTACTAATTAAAAATATCAAATTATTTATGTATTTCATAATTATAATATTCAAATCTTGAATTTTTGAAATTTATTATATATTTTTTTGATTTTAAGTAAATTTTATTTTATTTTTAATAAAAAATAAATTTATTCGCAACCACCCGCAACCGTCCGCAACCGCAAACGCTTAAGAAAAGCAGCTTTTGGTTTTTAGCGATTTGGAGTGGTACGGAGTGGTAGAAAGCATTTTCCATGATTGTTGTCAAACACTCGGAAACACTACCTCCCGCAAACGTTGCGTTTGCGGATGGTAGCGGGTGTACCAATCAAGCTCTAAATTGTTGCGACTTACGTAAATGTTTTTATAGATCTACAACCTAGGAGAAGATGTAAGATCCCTTAAGAAAACAGTAGTAGAACATGGAGCCACTCTAGAATAACTCACAAAAAAATAGCAAAACACATTGCCACTCTTGCAAAACTTGCCTCCACACACAGGGTTGAACGTACACACAAGAGGGCAAACTGCAAGGGTTCTTCCAAAACGTGGAGCGCCGATCAAACTGTCGACTTATGAACTTTACGAAGGAGAGTTGTTAAATGATATCAAAGGAAGAAAAGGGATAACACAACAAACAGTGTTCTAAGCAACCGTTGCAGCATAAGAAGAGGCATGAGACCAAACCAAGGATGATGTAGCAAAGATTTGCGAGGAGCAAGAAAAGTTACAAATTATGAGGCAATCAAACAGCAAAAAAAGGTCGCAATTATCGTATACCCATAGAGCTTTCTACTGCAAAGGAGGCACTTAAGTCCTTTGGGATCAAAGCAATGTCCCCGATTCTAAAGGGACATACTCCACCACTATTTGTTAGGGAAGCTTACTATTGGTGGTGTTGGAATGAGTAACGGTGATCAATACGATCAATATGCAAAAAGTGAGGTCACCGTCGGATGGATGTAGGAAGTGATTGGCACGTGAAACCAATCAGAGCACTAACCAACTATGTCAACCAAACTATTTGAGATGATTTTCAGGAGCAAGAAAGAGGAATGAAGACAACAACTTTGACATGTATGTGGTACCACCGTTGAAGATGTTGAAAACCGTAAAAGGAAAACTTGGTGGGAGCATGCCGACTGTGATATATAGAGCTTGTGGGAGGACGCAGAAAACAATAAAAGGTATACATGGAGTTGGAACTTGAGGACAAACTCCTAATCGAGGAATAGAGTAATGATACGTTCACTGGATTTTTTTTTTTATATCAACATAATAAAACTCATTTACCACCATTTGAAAACCCAGTCTGGCGGTGACGAGCTCACAAAAGATGCATCATAATTAATTATGCGTGCCCAATTTGCTAGCATGTCGGCTTTAGAATTAAGTGTGATGTGGAAAAATATTTTGGAATTAATGGGTTTATTAAGAATTTTGGGTATTTTCCTTTTTGAGTTAGGTTTAAGAATAAATTGTTGTGACCTATATAAAATTCCTTATTTATTAATAAGAAAAAAAAACTTCCAAAATTTAACGTTAATCTCACGAAAAACAGCGACGAGGAGAACGATGATGATGAGGAGGAGGTTGAAACATATTCAGTTGCGAGTGACAAAAAGAGTAAGACAAAATATAAGTGTTAGATATGTGCTAAAGTCTTATGTTCTTGTCAGGTGGGAGGTGATCGAACGTGCAACCACAAGAACAAATGACTCACTTTTTTCTAAAGTTTTGATGTAGGATCGTTTGTTCTACATCAAAACTTTAGCAAAAGGAGGGTCGTTTGTTCTTGTGAGTGCTCGTTCGATCACCTCCCAATGCCTAACAAGAACATCAGACTTTACCACATATCTAACATTTATATTATGTCTTACTCTTATTGTCACTCGCAGCAGAATATATTTCAACCTCCTCCCACTACAAGAAAACAGGGTGGTTTTCGACCAAATTAACATGGTCAAAATAGCTATTGATCCATTTTCGACCAAAATATGATGGAAATTAGAATTGGTCGACAATTGATCAAAAATTTGTGACTACTAAAAGTGGTCGATAAATAGTCAAAATATTTTGACCAAATCTCGACTAAAAAAAATTTGGTCGACAATTTTTGACGAACACTACTTGACATAAATTGGTCAAAACATTATCGACCATATATCGACTATATAGGTAGCTCGTTTAGACTGGTCAAAACATGGTTAAAATATTTCAACTAATTTTTGATCAATTAAAACTATTGACGATAAAAAAAATTAAAATTAGTAATTTATTAATTCTTTACTCTGTGTTATTTATTATATCCCCCATTTTTTTTTTGTGAGCAATAACGTAGAATTATAAATAGAAATACTTAATATATGTAATTATAATATTAATTATGCAGTGTTAATTAACTCTATATAAAAGTTTTGTCCATATTTTAAAATTTTGAAATGTTTTATAGTTGGGAAAAGACTAAATTGTTTAAATACAATCAAAATAGCAGAAAAGAGTAAAAAAAAGTTAGAAACTTTAACGTGTTATATTAGGCCATTAACACAATATAAACTTTAACGTATTCGGTCCCGTATAAGCGTATGTGGTATTTGTCAGCACGTCTTAAAAGATTATATCGGAAATTTAAAGTTTTTATATTCAAATGACTAGTCAAAAATATTCCGACCATTACTTTTATCAGAAATAAGTTACCACCAATGTTCAAAAAAATCGCTAGGCAGTTGATAGACGCTCGATAGATGCCTAGTGCTTAGATCTATTAATCGGAGCCTAGGCGAGGCCTAGGCGTTAATGAATTATTAACTTAATTTTGTATATTTTATAAAGAAATTATAGTAAAACATAAAAATATACAACATTTAAAATATTAAAAACATCATCAATTGGGATTATATGAAAAAATAGAATGTTTGTTATTTTCTATCTTTAAAACTTATTGTAAATCCAATACAAACCTAAAAACCGACAAACACTAAACAACTGACATTATTATATGGAATATTTGATATATTATTTAACTCGCTTTCAAAGAAAATCTGATTAAAAAATAGTTATTAAAAATAAATAAACTGACTAGTTAAAAAAGAACAAAATCCAACATCGGTTTAAATTGAAAAAGACAGACGAAAGCTTTCCTATATAATATCATTAAGTTTTGCAAAGATTTTTCATCAAATAACCATGCTCAATTCAAAGTCCAGGCCCACTACATGAGTTTAAAAGTTAATAGTTAAAGATTTTAAACCAATCAGGCGGCTTAATTGACTTTAACGAGCTGATTAATTGAATTAAATTGGCCTTAACCGGTCGGTTAATGCTTGGCCCGAATTGGCCGATTTTTAGAACCTTGGTTACCACTAATTTTGGTCAAATATTTTCAATCGTGTTGACCAGTTGAATGGTCAAAATAATACGACCATTACTTTTGATCAGAAATTGTTGACCGTCAATTTTGGTCAGCAATTTTAAGATGTATCGACCAATTGTTTGGTCAAAAATTATTGACCGCTCATTTGGTCAAGAATTATTGACCGTTTATTTGGTCAGAAATTTTTTGACCATGTTTAGACCAACCTCGTCTTGTCAAAATATGATCATTTTTTGACGAAACGTCATTAACAACCACCGTTTTTTGACGAACGAGATTTAGTCAAAAATTGATCAAAAAGAACTATTTTTGACCATTTAGTGATCTATTTCATGGTCAAAAACCACATTGTTTTCTTGTAGTGTCCTCATCATCATCGTCTTCGTCGTAGCTGTCTTCCAAGATTTTTTCCGGTCGAATCCGGACTTTTAAACCTCCAGATTTTTATAGTTATTCGGACCGGCTTAGTGTCTGGGTCGTGGTTGAACCGATCCGATCGGCCGGGCCGGTCCAGGTTTCAAAACATTGTTGATTAAAAACCCTTATTTATTAATAAGCAAAAAAAAAAAAACCTTCCAAAATTAACCTTAATCTCACGAAAAAACTAGGGTTGAGAGTAAGCTTCACCTAAATCTCTTCGTCGCTTTAAGTCTTAACAAAAGCTCGATCCTTTTACGAGATCAAAAGCTAGTATTGTTGGAACTTTATTTTGTCAAATATTATGGGCTCATGGGCTATAGTGTGTTTGGCAAATAAATTTAAGATTGAATGAGAAATGTAGTGGGCTATAAGGAAAGCCTCAAACATTTGGTAATGTATATGCACATGTAAAATGTCTCACATCCCTTAGGTGGAACTTTTTCATGTGGTATATATTAGAGAGCACATATAACAATGTTTAAAAAACATTACTATATACATGGAGAGAACAAAACACCACACGCGCGCGCACCGCCACCACCGAACCGAGCCGGGCTCGGGCTCGCGGCCGCGGGGTCTTGGGGTCTTGGGGAATGCCTCGCCGAGCCGTTTTGGACCGCGGACGGTTTGGATAAAATATTGGTTTAATTAAATAATACTTAACCGATTCGGATAAGATTTCGGTTGCGCCTTAACCGGTTCAACAGAGTGGATAATCTTTGACTCCATCAAAGATCTTCTCTTCCCGAAATCTCGTCCTCAACCTCCCACGTATCTCTCCCCACTTCAGTTCAAACTTGGTCCACGATTTTCTCCACAGGTGAGATATTTTCGGATTGGAAAAATGCTCTCCTCTGATTATTTAACAGAGCCTCTCTCACTCATTTCGATACACACTTCTAACACTCTGAAACATTCTTCAGAACAAAGAAATCTCTCCACTGCCTCTTCTCGTTTCTATTTCTAAAACAAAGTAAGTCGTCTTTTTAGTCAGAGAGTATATCGTAGATATGCGCGCAGTTCATAGATTCTAATACGAGTGTTGCGTATTAGTCTTAATCAAGCTCGTATTCTGGGATTCATTATCGTATAGAAACCGTCACACTACGGGCGATATTTTGAATTAAGGAAAAAGAATTCGTTCTCGCTTTCTTGAAATCGTTACTCGGTTTATCGTTGTTATAGCAAATTAATTTTCGGGTCCCTACAAGTATCAGAAACTTGCAACAGACAAATTCTTAATCTAATTATGCTGTATAGATAAAAAAAACTTGACAAAAAGCTCGAACATATGAAATCTTCATCTAAATAAAAAAAAGCCTGATAGATCCATTTTTTTACTTCTCAATTATTGTTGTAAAATCGGATCTTAAAATCACAATTTTCAAAACACTCAAATGGTGGATCTATTCATACTCTATCCAAAAAGACATCGGATCTTGTAAATGAAACGAGATTTACCAATTTCTACCTTCATTATAACACTTAGATAGATATCAATGTTAACCTCTCTACCAAAAAAAAAAAAAAAATGTTAACCAACTCAGCTCCGAAATTTTAATTTTATATAAGTGTTATATCAATATTGACTTTTCAGTATTGGACTCCTTGGTTACATTGTGCTTTGAACTTGCAGTGTAGAAGCTAAGTTTCCAAGATTCTGAAAACTAATTTTATAAGTTTTTTTTTTTTTAACTTTAATGTTATAGGTACCCAAAATCACAATAGCAGTAAGGTAATACGAGAAACCACTTAGGCTTCTTCAACCTTTAGAATCCAGAGAGAATATAACATTCTCATTCATTCAAAAGCCGAACTGAAAACATATGTCAAAGCAATATGAAGCTAAGAATCAAGTACCTTAATCAGATATGTCAATAATGATAGGAAGCGAGGAGCCTGAGTGCCTTAATCGGATGTATGACTTCAAATTTTTCCTGACGGTTTCCAGAGGAAGAGTGTTTATAAACCCAAAATCTATTTTCTAAAGTTGTGGTCAATTTTTTTTGTAGTGGTCAATTAATAAGATAAACTTGAAATTAATTCACGCTTGCAAAATAAATTAGAAAAAAATCCATTCAAGATTTGTTTCCACAAATACATATATCTATCTATATTTTGTTTTGACTATAATTTGTTAGTGAAATTCATGAAAAGGAGATTTCTCTTCTAATTTGGTGTTTCCTTTTTAAGTCTTTCCCTTTTCATTAGGGTTTCCTATTACAAGCTTTCGTTTGGACGACTACGGTTGACGAAGACCAAGAATCTGCATGGTTGTTTGGCGAAATTGAACCTTCACTTTAAAAACTTGTAAATGCATTCATTGCTTTGCATTAAAAATTAGGTAATCTACAGTAATTTTTCAAACTAACAACCTTTTGTTAGTTTTGGATAAAACTTCATTAAACACAATAAGAATACATGATATTGTTTATATAGTAAGTGAACATAATTAACTCAACATTAAACCGGTTGTTAACCGGGACTAACACTTTCTAATACTCCCCCTGAAGATGGAGAGTACAAATGATGTAATCCCATCTTGGACAACAAATGATTGAACTTGAGAGAAGTGAGTGGCTTAGTGAATATATAACTGATGTTGAGTAGAGACATGTAATGTCTTCAAGAAACCAGAAGAAACTCTTTCTCTAACGACATGACAATCCATTTCAATATGCTTAGTGCGTTCATGGAAGATAGAGTTCTTGGCTATATGAATAGCAACTTCATTATCACAATAGAGGACAATAGTGTCTTCTAGATGAATCTTCAAATCCTCATGCAGATAATTGAGCCTCACAAGTTGTATCAGCCATGCTTCTATACTCAGCCTCAGTAGAACTTCTACTCACTTTAACTTGTTTCTTTGACTTCCAAGAAATAAGTGAGTCACCAAGAAACACACATGATCCAGTCACTGATCTCCTATCATCAGAACAACTACCCTAGTCTGCATCTGAGAAGGCCCTGAGAACTAGTTTAGACTGAGTTGAATAAAACAAGCCTTGACCTGGATCAGTCTTCAAATAACGTAGAATTCGTTGAGTAGCTACCAGATGTGGTTCTCTTGGGGCTGAAAAATATTGACTCAGCTTATTGATAGCAAAACTGATGTCACGACGTGTGACTGTCAAATAAATGAGTTTGCCAATTAACTTCCTGTAATGGGAAGCCTCAGGAAGCAAATCACCAGTGTTTGCACTAAGATTCAAGTTGAGCTCCATAGGAGAAGACACTGGTATGGAACCAAGATAGCCAAATTCTTCTAATAGCTCTAAAGTATACTTCCTTTGAGATACTGAAATCCCAGCTGCAGAGCTAGCAACCTCTAGACCCAAGAAATATCTCATATGACCTAAATCCTTAATCTTAAACTCTCTTGCTAAGATGGCTTTGATTTCTTGAACAGATGAATCCATGTTACTGACCAAAAGAATGTCATCAACATATACAAGAAGAGCCAGAATTGCAGATCCTTTATCTTGTACAAACCGAGTTGGGTCAGAATGAGACTGAGAAAACCCATTGGCCAAAAGAACACTTGAAAATTTGTGAAACCATTGATGGGAGGCTTGTTTAAGACCGTATAATGACTTCTTCAATCTACAAACTGGTCTTTCTGGAAGAACCTCCCCCAGTCTTGGTATGTATCCTTGAGGAAGACACATATATATTTCTTCGTCAAGATCACCATGGAGAAAAGCGTTAGTCACATCCATCTGTGTGATTGACCAACCATGAATAGCAGCTAAAGCTAAGATCAACCTAACTGTAGTAAGCTTGGCAACAGGGCTGAAAGTATCCATATAATCAATACCCTCCAGTTGTGTAAAACTTTTAGCAACTAGCCTACAATGTGACAACGGTTGCTCTCTATGTCTCCGGTTGTTGCGTTATCGCCATATATGATATAGAGTAGTTTGAAAAGGATACCGAAAGAGGAACGTCTTTATTTTGCCGAGGCTTTGGTCTGAGAGGAGAAGAACATGTTCATCCCAATGATGTGTAAATCGTCTTCCAAGAAGTCTTTGGGTGAGATTTTTCCAGAGCCTCAATGAATAGTTACACCTGAAAAATAAATGGTTCCGCGACTCTTCGATCTGATTACAAAGGACACAATTGCTTGGACCCGCCCAAACACATGTTCAATCTTATGTGGACAGTCGATCAAGCATTGCTAGCCATACTGAGAACGAGTACTTTGGTGTTGCGTGGGTAAACCACACACCGATGTACCAATTATGTATGGGACTAGGTTGTCGAGTTAGTTTCCATGTACCCTTTTTGGTAAATTTCTGTTTGAATACCTCATCTCCATTTCGCCAAAGAGTTGTGTCAACTTCCGTAGTTCCCTCTCTAATCAACCTACTGATTCTATCTTCGATGTCATTCATAACCGCAACTCTGTGCCTTCGCCTTCGATGTGATAATAAGACCTCTTCCACCCTTGCGTTACTCCGTATTCCCATGTCTATGGTGCCTCTCGGACCTACAATGTCATATAATTTTCCCAAAGGAGACCATACATCATGCAAAAAGTAAGTAGAGGAACCATGACCAACTTGAACCTTGTGAAAACTTTGAGCTAATGTGAGCTATTTCATTAATTTCTGTCACATCAAGGAACCTGCACTTTTTGATTCTCTCATTGACCAAAGACACTTGTCCCTAAGTAGCATTCTCTTGACCCACAACACCCAAAGAGAATCTGCATTCGAGACCAATCGCCAAGTCAACTTCATACAACTTACCACATTCGCTTCTTTGAGCCGCTTAAGCCCTAAACTACCTTCTCGCTTCGATTTACAAACCTCCAGCCACGCAACCTTTGCCTTTTGTGGGCGGATTAACAAATAAAATTGAAAAAAATTATATAAGGGAGAGGTAAATTACAAGCAAACGGATCCCGTAAGATTGGGTTTAACGAAATACTACAATGGATAAGTCAAAGGATACAAAAACCTTAGGCAAGGGAAGAGATACTTAACTGAACGTCAATCCAAGCCACCACATCGAAACTAACTGACTCCTTAAAGAAATTATTTGAAGCCTATCCTTCTCCAAAAATCAAGAACCAACTGAACCACCAAACAAGGTAGCACTAACAAGCTCCACCAGCAACCGGGAGGATGGAGAAGAAAGCAGAACAAAATAAGCCAAGGATCAAACACCACTTCGCAACCACTAAACCACAGACCCGAGAAACTGTGCAAACTACAACCAAATGGGATCCGTTTGGTTGTAGTTTATCTCTCTCTTATATCAATATTACTTAGACCCGAGAAACCGTGCAAACTACAACCAAATGGGCCTTTTGTGCCATCGATAAAAACCATAGTATCATCCGCAAAACAAAGGTGAGTCAGTTGGATATGCTTGCATTTCAGGTGAAAACCAATCCGTCGTTCCCGTGCTGACATATCAGGAACATAGTTTTGCACAACTCTGGTATGATAATATAAGAAAGATTCTCAACTTATACAAGATCTTAGTTCAGTGCTCTTTGATGTGTAGATCAAGAAGCTGGACCCAGTGACCAAACGCGTTGTTACCATCGCTGGAACGGGAAAAGCCGGTTTCAAGGATGGAAAGGTCATGGTAGCTCAGGTTCGATTTAGGTTACTACAGTCTTCTACATTAAAGAACTGGACGGTGATAGTTTGTTAGTTAAATACATTCTTTTCGACCGTCTGTTTCAGCTGTCAGAGCCTGCAGGACTTGCTCTAACCGAAAAAGGCAATTTTCTAGTCCCTCTAACAAAGTTATTAATGAAGGAACAATCGAGTGCTAATTTTCTTACTTGTATCTTTTTCAGGGAGGCTTTTCGTGGCAGATACAAACAATAGCCTTATCCGATACATAGATTTGAGCAAGGAAGAAAATGCAGAGATTCTTACGTTGGAGTTAAAAGGTGTTCAACCGCCAATACCAAAGACGAAATCTTGAAACGTTTGAGAAAACGTGCCTCGGCCGATACAAAGATTGTGACAGTAGATGCTATTACATCTCGCGAAGGCGATCTGAATCTCAAAATCTCATTACCAGATGGCTACCATTTCTCCAACGTCGATCTCTTCTTCCTATCCTACGTATATATATTTTCCGTCTCTCTTAATCTTATATACACATCGTTCGTTGTTCACAGGAAGCACGGAGTAAGTTTGTGGTTGATGTAGAGCATGAAAACACAATAACGATTCAGCCAATGGAAGAAAATCTCGGCCGTGATGGTTCAACAATGCTTTATTATAGACAATCTTCAACTTCGACTTCTGTCGGGAAAATTTGTTGCAAGGTTTGCTTCAACATCTTTGATTAAGGCTTTAATTGGTTTTTGCATTTGCATATACATTATGTGTAGTTCAAACAATGGTTCCATTGTAAATGTCCATTCGCCATTACGATTTGCAAAATTATCTTATGGAGAACTGAAAAATATAATTGCAGGTGTATTATTGCAAAGAAGACGAGGTTTGCTTGTACCAGTCTGTACAGTTTGAGGTACCTTTCAAAGTGGAATCAGAATATTCCGCTTCTCCGGTGATTGCATTTACTGTTAAACTCAGAAAGCTGAACTAAATGTAAAGTCTTATAGTATGTTTAAATTTTCTGTAGATGTAAACAAAACCAACAACGAGAAACCAGTATATGATTGCAATTATAGTACGTTACAATTTTGTGTCTTGGTTTTGGCAATATATGATTGCTGCTTGCTAAAATGGAAGTGACGATCAGTTTATAGCATTCTAAATGTGTACACTTTTTTTTTTATATGTTGAGTAGGAAAAAGGTTAAATTTTTAACGTTTTTTAGATTAAGGGAGTAAATGGTAATTAGGGAATCTGGCGAAATTATAGAATTTGGCAAAATTTTTGGTAAGTTTTTGCGGAATCTGGCGGAATAATTTTCAATTCAAATGTCAACAGTTGAATCTGGTAGTATGTAGCGGAATTGTTAGAAAGAAAGCAATAAATTAAAATTATAAAAAATTAATTCAAATTTTTATAGAAATTAAATAATTATGTTTACAAATATATTAAATTTATAGTTATGTTTAAAAATATATTAAATTTATAGTATTAATAAAAATTGTGTTTGAAAAAGTTAAAATACTAAAAATTATTTTTGGGGCCAAAATTTACCCTATAATAATTTGTCTATTCTGGTTACTTCAACTCGTAACTTAAAATATTCTTTATTTTTGAATAGCCGCCTTTTGGACGACTAGCTATATCACTAATTATGTTACCCTTATCGTTTGTTGATGACTGATTAATTTATGCAACATGTAAAGTGTTTGCCAAATTGTCAGTCAAAATGTTAAAAATTGGTAAACTAGGCAAAAAATGCAACATTTTCTATTTTAGTCTTTCTACGAATAGATTATGTACGTGCATGATTTCATTATGAAAAACTATAACACTTCTGGAAATCAAACAATTTGGTTCTTGAAAACATGTCAATGAGGCAGCAAAGGGATAACAAACAAATGTAAAACAAAAAATTTGAGATGAAAATGGTTAAAGCCTACGGAGATAGAATGATAACGTTCTCAAAACGTAAATCCGGAATATACAAAAAGATAAACGAGATCATTACTTTGTGCGACGTCGAAACGGTTTTATTTGTTTTCTTTCAAGCCCGAAAGCCTTACTCATTCACAAATCCGTATATAGAGGATGTGGCTGGCCAGTTAAAAACCCTTCAAAGCCTGAACCGTCTACAAAAGAGGATAATAACTATGTTGGACCACTAGTCAAAGCTTTCAAGAAGCAAAGAAACCTAACGAAAAAATACATGGAGCTCCAAACTTGACATAGAGAAGAAGAATGTGAGATTCTTGAAGGACTTGAGAAACAAAAAGAAAATAAACCAAAGGTGGTGGAAACTTTTTCCATTGGAAAATTTTCCACATTTGGCTTACTTCCTTTTCGTTTCTCGATTCTTTGTAGAATTTCACCTTCTCCTTCTCCATATCAAGTTTTTCGAGGAGCGCCATTTTTTTTTCATTAGGTTGTCGATATATTGCTTCTTGTAAGCTTGACTAGTGGTCCGACATTGTTATTATCGTCTTTTGCAGATGGTTTAGGCTTTGTGAAGGGTTTCTTAACCAGCTAGCCACATTCTCCATAGACGGATTTGCTAACGAGTATGACTTTTGGGTTTGAGATAAAACAAAAAAAACCCGCTTCAGAGTAACAATCTTGTTCATCTTATTATAAATATTGGATTTACGTTTTGAGAACATTATCATTCTATCTTCGTATGCTTTAACCTTTTTCATTTTGATTTTTTGCTTTTCCATTGCTTCTTCTTTGACATGTTTTCAAGAACCAAAGTGTTTGATTTATAGTGGTGTTTTAGTTTTGTGTCATAACAAAATCATGCACGTACAACATTTATTTGTAAAAAATAATGAAATAAAAACATGTTGCGTTTTGGTAGGTATTTAAAATGAATTTCATGAAGATAATGTGTTGCCTAATTTACAACTTTTAAACATTTTGACTTACAATTTGGCAACCACTTTACACGTTGGAAAAAATTGTTGGTCATAATTTAATTGGTGAAATAGCCAATCGTCGAAAAGGCGTAATGGCCAATCAAAAGTAAATAGTATTTTAAGAATGAGTTCAAGTAATGGAGAAAACTGCTTAGTACTTACACTCTGGATAATTGCAAAAATTTCTACCTACTCTTTGAGAAAATGCTTTAAACATATCCCAACTCTATGTAATTAAAATTTTCATACTTGAACTAATGAAAATAGGCTTATAAATAGCTAACGGATTACGGAGTTAGTTTTGCAGTTACCGGTGCTGACTAAGCATCCTAGCACAACAAGTTCGAATCCTCCTCGAATTTTTTATTGTAATAAAGTATTGATTAGTTATGCTGATAGGATATTTAGTCAGCACCGTTAACTGCAAAACTAAATTCGTAATCCGTCATGTATTTATAAGCCTATTTTAATTAGTTCATGTATGAAAATTTAAATTATATAGAGTTGGGGTATGTTTAGATATTTTCTCAAAGAGTAGGTAGAAAATTTTGCAGTTGCCCAAAATGCATGTACTAATAAGGGATTTTTCCAATCAATGTGGGATGAATTTTGGCCCCAAAAATTGGATTTAGGGTCTGAAACGTTTTGGTTAAGAAACAAAAGGGCCAAAAGTTATAGACGTATAGTCTGAATTTTTTTAATTAAGAACCAAAAAGTATAATGTATGAAAAGAAGAATATATACTCATATCGAGAAGCTGATGCGGTTAATGGATTAATTAAGATTTTTGGGTATCTTTCTTTTTGAATTAGGTTTAAAATTAAATTGTTGTGACTTATGTAAATGTCATTATTGATTAGTAAAAAATGAACTTCTAAGAATAATATTAATTTCAAGAGAGACCAGGATTGAGAGGAAGCTTTGTCTAAATCTCTTCTTTTCTTTCAAGTCTTAACAATGGCTCTTTTTACAAGATTGAAAGCTCGTATAAATTTGGTATCAGAGCCAAACTTTCCAATGGGAGATGACAATCGTGTGTTGACACCAATTCGCTCTCTTGATGGAGAAGATCTACAACCTAGGAGAAGACGTAGAATCCCTTAAGAAAACAGTAGTAGAACACGGGGCCACTCTAGAATAATTCACAAAAAATAGCAAAACACATTGCCACTCTTGAAAAACTAGCCTCCACACACGGGGTTGAACTTATACACAAAAGGGCAAACTGTAAGGGTTCTTCCAAAACATGGAGCGCCGATCAAACTGTCGACTTATGAACTTTACGAAGGAGAGGTGTTAAGTGATATCAAAGGAAGAAAAGGGATGAGACAACAAACAGTGTTCTAAGTAACCGTCGCAGCATAAGAGGAGGCATGAGACCAAACCAAGGATGATGTAGCAAAACTTCGCTAGGAGCAAGAGAAGTTACAAATTACGAGGAAATCAAACAGCAAAAGAAGTCGCAATCATCGTATACCCATAGAGCTTTCTATTGCAAAGGAGGCAATTAAGGCCTTTGGGATCAAAGCAATGTTCCCAATTCTCAAGGGACATAGTCCACCACCATTTGTAGGGAAGCTTACTATTGGTGGTGTTGGAATGAGTAATGGTGATAAGAATTTGTTTATTTTTGGGAACGTGGCCAATGCGATTAATATGCAAAAAGTGAGGTCATTGTCAGATGGATGGAAGAGATGATGTTCAGGAGCAAGAAAGAGGAATGAAGACAATAACTTAGACATGTATGTGGTACCACCGTTGAAGATGTTGAAAAACCGTAAAAGGAAGACTTGGTGGGAGCATGCGGACCCAAAGAAGCAATAGAAGGTATACATGGAGTTGGAACTTGAGGACAAACTCCTAGTCGAGGAAAGGAGTAATGATACGTTCACTGGATTCTTTATTTTCTTTTATCAACAACATAATAAAAATCATTTACCACCATTTGAAAACCCAATCTGGCAGTGACGAGCTCACAAAAGATGCATCATAATTAATTATGCGTGCCCGATTCGCTAGCCCTGTCGGCTTTGGAATTAAGTGCGATGTGGAAAAATATTTTGGAATTAATGGGTTTATTAAAAATTTTGGGTATTTTCTTTCTTGAGTTAGGTTTAAGAATAAACTATTGTGACCTATATAAACTTCCTTATTTATTAATAAGCAAAAAAAAAAAACCTTCCAAAATTTAACGTTAATCTCACGAAAAACAGCGAGGAGGAGGAGGAAGATGATAACCTTAAATTTTGAGTTTTTTCCTCAAAAATTCAAATTATGATTTATTGTCACTATTTATTTACTTTAAAATTTATTTATATTTTTTACTTTAAACAGGAAAAACTAAACTTTTATATAAAATAGATTAAAATCTTGTTATGTAGATGTTTATGATATATTATTTTATTTTGTTGTAATTTATTTTGTTAAAAGATAAAATAATATAAGAAAAATAAAGTTTAAGTATGTTTTGTCTTTTCTTTAAAAACTTACATAATCTATTGTTCTTACTCTTATATATATAATAATTGAAAATATAAATATTTAAAAACCTGGTTGAACCGGTTGGACCGGTCTGACCAGCTATCCAACAGCGTTGCCGAGTCGGTGGTCCGGTTTTCAAAACATTGCCTAAATCTCTTCTTCTCTTTAAGTCTTAACAAAAGCTCGATCCTTTTACAAGATCAAAAGCTAGTATAAACTTGCAACAGACAAATTCTTAATCTAAATATGCTGTATAGATAACAAAAACTTGTCAAAAAGCTCGAAACATATGAAATCTTCATCTAAATAAAAAAAAGGTCTGATAGATCCATTTTTTAACTTCTCAAATATTGTTGTAAAATCGGATTTTAAAATCACAATTTTCAAAACACTCAAATGGTGGATCTATTCATACTCTATCCATTAAAAAAACTGGATCTTGTAAATGAAACGAGATTTACCAATTTCTACCTCCATTATAACACTTGGATAGATATCAATGTTAACCTCTCTACCAAAAAAAAAAAATGTTAACCAACTCAGCTCCGAAATTTTAATTTTATATCAGTGTTATATATCAATATTGAATTTTCAGTATTGCACTCCTTGGTTACATTGTGCTTTGAACTTGCAGTGTAGAAGCTAAGTTATCGAGATTCTGAAAACTAATTTCATAAGTTTTTTTTAAAAAAACTTTAATTTTATAGGTACCAAAAATCACAATAGTAGTAAGGTAATACGAGAAACCACTTAGACTTCTTCAACCTTTAGAATCCAAAGAGAATATAACATTCTCATTCATTCAAAAGCCGAACTGAAAACATATGTCAAAACAATATGAAGCTAAGAATCAAGTACCTTAATCAGATATGTCAATAAAGAAAGGAAGCGAGGAGCCTGAGCGCCTTAACCGGATGTATGACTTCAGATTTTTCCTGACGGTTTCTAGAGGAAGAGTGTTTAAAAACCCAAAATCCATTTTCTAAAGTTGTGGTCAATTATTTTTTTTAGTGGTCAATTAATAAGATAAACTTGAAATTGATTCACGCTTGCAAAATAAATTAGAAAAAATCAATTCAAGATTTGTTTCCACAACAACATATATCTATCTATATTTTGTTTGACTATTTATAATTTGTTAGTGAAATTCATGCAAAGGAGATTTCTTTTCTAATTTGGTGTTTCCTTTTTAAGTCTTTTCCTTTTCGTTAGGGTTTCCAATTACAAGCTTTCGTTTGGACGACTACGGTTGACGAAGACCAAGAATCTGCAAGGTTGTTTGGCGAAATTGAACCTTCACTGTAAAAAATTGTAAATACATTCATTGCTTTGCATTAAAAATTAGGTAATCTACAATAATTTTTCAATCTAACAACCATTTGTTAGTTTTGGATAAAACTTCATTAAACAGAATAAGAATACATGATATTGTTTATATAGGAAGTGAACATAATTAACTTAACATTAGACCCGTTGTTAACCGGGACTCACACTCTCGAATACTCCCCCTCAAGATGGAGAGTACAAATGATGTAATCCCATCTTGGACAACAAATGATTGAACTTGAGAGCAGTGAGTGGCTTAGTAAATATATAACTGATGTTAAGTAGAGACATGTAATGTCTTCAAGAAACCAGAAGCAACTCTTTCTCTAACGACATGACAATACATTTCAATATGCTTAGTGCGTTCATGAAAGAAAGAGTTCTTGGCTATATGAATAGCAGCTTCATTATCACAATAGAGGACAATAATGTCTTCTAGATGAATCTTCAAATCCTCATGCAGATAACTGAGCCAGAGTAACTCTCAAGTTGTATCAGCCATGCTTCTATACTCAGCCTCAGCAGAACTTCTACTCACTTTAACCTGTTTTTTTGACTTCCAAGAAATAAGTGAGTCACCAAGAAACACACATGATCCAGTCACTGATCTCCTATCATCAGAACAACTACCCTAGTCTGCATCTGAGAAGGCCTGAGAACTAGTTTAGAAAGAGTTGAATAAAGCAAGGCTTGACCTGGATCATTCTTCAAATAACGTAGAATCTGTTAAGTAGCTACCAGATATAGTTCTCTTGGGGCTGAAAGATATTGGCTCTGTAACGCCGTGAACCAAAAATGTGATTTCTGGTAGGTGTCGATCGACACAGGCTGTTGCTTCTTCGAAGTTTTGGCAGAGAAGTCTCTATCGATCGACACAGGTTGAGTGTGTCGATCGACACAGGTTGAGTGTGTCGATCGATAGGCGTTAAAAATCAGACTTGGGCTTTGTTTTCGGTTCGTTTTGGTTAATGGGCCGGTTTGGGAACTTAGGGTTCCGTATATAAGGTTGGAAACACGCGTTTTCCTTCACTATTGGCCGAAAAATCAGATCTAAAGGGGGATTTTGAGAGAGAAAGAGAGTTGTGAGGATTGGAGAAGTTTGAAGGAAATTCTTGTGGATTTGCCCTTGATTCTCTATCCTATAGTGTGTGATTCCGTGGGAGAGGCTTTGGGAGGCTGATTTGGTGCGAAAATCAGTGTTAGAAGATCCGTGTTCTTCGTGATTTCTTCCCTTTCTCCTTCAGATCTAAGGTGAGTGCGCGACCATAGGTCCTTGGATTGAGGAATAGATGTTATATGATTGTTTGCTGTGTGTTTTGGTGGATTTTTGTGAATGGTATGCGCGGGTGGTCGATTGGGATGGAGAGATTCGGCCATGAGAGGATAGGCTAATCTCCATCGAACAGCAAGGTCCTATCGATCGACAGGATTACTTTCTGTCAATCGATACGGGGTCGTGTAAGCCTCTCGATCGACAGTATTGATTCCTGTCGATCGACATGGGACATGCTGCTCCTGTTTCCTGTTTTCTGTTGTTTGCTTGTTCTGTGCATTGGTTGATAACCCTGGTATTTCATGCATTTCTTTATTCAAGTAATTGGCCTGTAGATGGGACGACCGTCTCACTAAGTATTTCTTAAATACTTATGCAACTCGTTTTTCCCAATTGTGTTGCAGGTAAAGGGAAATCGTGATCGCAGAATCATGGCCAGAGGAGGGGATGATAGGATCTTTTGTGTTGATGTTAGTCTTTTGTGTTGATGTTAAGTCTAGTGAACCCGGTGTTAGGTTGCTAGGTTTGTATGAGCATTCCTAGATTTAATGTTGATTATAATCGTTGGATGATTGTTATGAGATTTTATTATAGAATTAATTTAGTTAAAAAAAAAAAAAAAAAAGGGAATCAGGTGTTACATTTTGGTATCAGAGCCTAGACGGTTTTAGGACTGCTAGGGTTGTATGAACTGAGACTATGTATTTTAATTGATTTTGTGCGATTAATCAATTTTAGTCTTAGTATCATCCTCTCCGCCCTTCAAAGAGATTCCGCGGTAAGTTTTGTGTGTTTTTGATTGTGACTTCTAGGGTGCTTATCTACTGATCTGTGCTGCAGTGAGATGGATACCAGAGAAAGAGGTCGTGGTAGAGCAGTTGCCCGTGGTGGCAGAGCAGTTGCCCGTGGTGGCAGAGTGGGCGGCCGTGGAGGCCGGGGCCGTGGTCGTGGTTTAGTCACTGAGTCAGCCGAAAGCGCGGCGCAGAGTGTAGCGACCGCGTCAGAGTCCCAGTCGCGTAGTGCCAGTGTGTTGGCCGGTGCCGGTAGGGGTAGGAGAGTTCCAGAGGGCCCTGGTGGGGGTGCTGCTGTAGCTCCGGGTCGAGATGACCAGGTCGTGGGATTGCTGACGCAGTTGTTGGCACGTTTTCCGCCGGTGGCTCCTGAGCAGGCTCCGGGTGTTCCTCCAGTGGCCGGTTTGAAGCAGAGGGCTGCAGTGGCTGAGCAGCCGAGGGCTGCAGTTGTAGCGCAGGTCCCGTCTTATCTCGAGATGATGGGACAGATGCAGAGGATAGCTACGCCGTTCTTCGAGGGCAGAGTTGGTCCTGAGGCGGCTGATGAGTGGCGTCTGAGGTTAGAGCGTAACTTCATATCGATCAGGTGTCCTGCCGAGTATTAGGTCGAGTTGGTTGTCCACTATCTGAGTGGTGATGCCCATTGTTGGTGGCGCGTTATTAAGGCTAGGCGTGCGGAGTAGACTTGGGGTGAATTCTTGGCTGAGTTCAACGCCAAGTATTTCCCTCAGGAGGCTCGAAACCGTCTTCAGATGAGATTCATGTCTTTGACGCAGAGAGAGCTGTCAGTGCGTGAGTATGACGCCGAGTTCAGCAGGTTGGTGGTTCATACTGGGCACGGTGTTGACGATGAGCGAGCTCTGGTTCAGCGGTTCTTGCAGGGACTGCGGTTGAGTATCAGGACCCAGTGTAGGGGTGGTAGATACGTCTCGAGGGCGGATATGGTGGAGCTAGCAGCTTCGATTGAGGAGGATCAGCGTGAGCAGTCTGGTCCGGTTGTCGTTCAGCCTGTTGTGGCTCCTGCCGTTCAGCCGAGGAGTCAGCAGCCGTAGCAGCATCAGCAGCGTAGAGGTTCTGGTTCTGGCAAGGGCAGTAAGCCTGCGCATGGCCAGAAAAAGAGGTGGGATGATCCTTCTAGGACGGGTTCAGGTAGCCACGGACCCCATGGTTTTTTGGGTGCGGGAGTTCAGAGCATCGAGTGGCGAATTGTCCTATGGTCTCCCAAGAGGCCAAGGTTTTTTTTCACTGCAGAGAGCCGGGGCATATCAGGCCGATGTGTCCCAAGTTGCAGCAGCCAGTTGTTGCAGCGATTCAGCCAGCTGGGGTTCAGCCTTTGAGTCAGATTGCGGCAGTGCAGCAGCCGATTGGTCAGATTGGTCCAGCACCTCATGTGTATTCTCCAGCGAATTTCGGTCAGCAGGGTGGCGCCAGGCAGATCACAGGTAGAATTCTAGACTTAACTTCGTAAAATTCTAGTCGTAGAATTCTTTTTGTCGAGGTTTTCGCGGGTCTTTTATTTATTTGTGGTCGGGATATCGGGGTTCTCAACGCATGTGAATTATGTAGGAACCTTGTTAGTGGGAGGTTTTGAGTCCCACATTCTGTTTGATTCTGGAGCATCAAACTGGTACATTACTCCAGAGCATGCCGAGAGCAGTGGCATCCGGAGCAGCACTGGTGAGTGTGCAGGCATGGTCAAGGTGGCTAGAGGTGGTTTCCTGGCTACTTCGGGCCGTGCTAGGGCAGTAGATGTTCGGATCGCAGGACATTCGATGCCGGCAGATTTGGTGATTAGTCCAGTGGCGCTTTATGATGTGATCCTTGGGATGGACTGATTATCGTTTTACCGGGTTCATCTAGATTGTTTTAGAGGCAGAGTGAGCTTCGAGCGCGACGGTGGGAAATTGGTGTTTCAGGGGTTGAGACCGATTTCCAGTAGTCTTGTGATCTCGGCTATTCAGGAAGAGCAGATGTTAGAGCAAGGCTGCGAGGCATTTTTAGCGACGATTGTGATGGCGGAGTCCAGTGGTGAGGTTGCTCTTTAGGATATTCGAGTTGTTCGGGAGTTTGAGGATGTTTTTCGATCGTTGAAGGGATTGCCACCATCTCGGGCTGATCCTTTCACGATTGAGTTGGAGCCGGGAACAGCTCCGATATCTAAGGCTCCTTACAAGATGGCTCCAGCAGAGTTAGCAGAGCTGAAGAAGCAGCTAGAGGATCTTCTGGGTAAGGGTTTTATTCATCCGAGTGTTTCGCCGTGGGGAGCACCGGTCTTGTTTGTGAAGAAGAAGGATGGTAGTTTCCGGTTGTGCATTGATTATCGGGGATTGAACCGAGTCACTGTGAAGAACAGGTACCCTCTCCCGAGGATTGATGAGTTATTGGATCAGCTGAGGGGTGCGACCTGGTTCTCCAAGATTGACTTGGCTTCTGGATATCATCAGATTCCGATTGACGAGGCAGATGTTCGTAAGACGGCATTCAGGACGCGTTATAGGCATTTCGAGTTCGTGGTCATACCTTTTGGATTGACAAATGCGCCTGCGGCATTCGTCCGATTGATGAACGACGTGTTCAGGGAGTATCTGGACGTGTTCATTATCATTTTTATCGATGATATTTTGGTATATTCGAGGAGTTCCGAGGAGCATGAGACGCATTTGCGGTTGGTTCTTGAGAGGCTTTGGGAACAGAAGTTGTATGCTAAGTTGACCAAGTGCAGTTTTTGGCAGCGAGAGATGGGTTTTCTTGGCCATATTGTTTCTGCAGAGGTAGTTTCTGTGGATCCGGCTAAGATTGAGGCGATCCGTGATTGGCCTAGACCGAACAGTGCGACCGAGATCAGGAGTTTCTTGGGTTTGGCAGGTTATTATCGGAGGTTCATCAAGGGCTTTGCGGGTATGGCGCAGCCGATGACGAAGCTGACCGGTAAGGATGTTCCGTTTGTCTGGTCGCCGGAGTGCGAGGAAAGCTTTGCGAGGCTCAAGGAGATGTTGACTAGTATGCCGGTGTTGGCATTACCTGAGCCGGGGAAGCCTTACACTGTGTATACTGATGCTTCAGGAGTTGGTCTGGGTTGCATTTTGATGCAGTAGGGGCGAGTTATCGCGTATGCTTCGAGGTAGCTGCAGTGTAGTGAGCGTAATCGGCCTACGCATGATCTAGAGTTGGGAGCAGTCGTGTTCGCTCTGAAGATTTGGAGGTCTTATCTCTATGGAGGGAGAGTGCAGATCTTCACGGATCACAAGAATCTGCAGCACATCTTCACTCAGCCGTTGCTGAATATGAGACAGAGGCGCTGGGTTGAGTTGCTGGCAGATTACGATCTGGAGATTATTTATAATCCGGGCAAGGCTAATCAGGTAGCAGATGCCTTGAGTCGACGGGGGTCCGATTCAGCCCGTGAGCGGGATATTGAGGATTTAGTAGGCGAGATTAGCACGTTGCGTCTGTGTGCTATTTCGGAGGAGCCATTGGGCTTAGAGGCAGTTAATCAGGCAGACCTTCTGAGTAGGATTCTTGCGGCTCAGGCGAGCGATTCAGGTTTGGTAGCTGCGTCGACCGCAGCGGGTTCTGAGTATCAGGTCTCATCGAGTGGGGCAATTCTTGTTCGCGGTCGGGTTTGTGTACCCAAGGTTGAGGAGCTGAGGCAGGAGATTCTGAGTGAGGCTCATTCGAGCAGGTTCTCGATTCATCCGGGTGCGACTAAGATGTATCGTGATCTCAAGCGGTATTATCACTGGGTCGGGATGAAGAGAGATGTGGCAGCTTATGTTGCTAATTGCAACACGTGTTCGTTGGTCAAGGCCGAGCACATGGTTCCGAGTGGTCTCCTGCAGAGTTTGCCCATTCTTGAGTGGAAATGGGATATGATTACGATGGATTTCATAGTGGTATTACCTGTTTCGCGGACGTATGATGCTATCTGGGTGATTGTGGATCGGTTGACTAAGTCAGCACACTTCTTAGCCATTAAGAAGACCGATGGAGCGGCTAAGTTGGCTAAGAAGTTTGTGCAAAAGATTGTGAGGCTGCATGGAGTGTCAGCCAGTATTGTGTTTGATCGGGATCCCAGGTTTGCATCAGATTTTTGGGGAGCGTTTCAGGCAGAGATGGGCACTAAGGTGCATATGAGTACGGCTTATCATCCGCAGACTGATGGGCAGTCAGAGAGGACTATTCAGACTATGGAGGATTTATTGAGGATGTGTGTTCAGGATTGGGGCGGTCATTGGTATGATCACTTGAGCTTAGTAGAGTTTGCGTATAATAACAGCTTTCAGGCAAGTATCGGGACGCCTTTATGCTGGACCCTAGTGGGGGAACGTAGTGTTCTGGGAGCTACCTATGTTCAGGAAACGACGAAGAGGATCCGAGTCATGAGATTGAACATGAAGGAAGCTCAGGATCGCCAGAGGAGCTACGCTAATAAGCGACGGCATGAGCTTGAGTTTGAGGTTGGAGATCGCGTGTATCTCTAGATGGCTATGTTGAGGGGCCCTAACAGGTCCATTTCGGAGAACAAGCTGAGTCCGCATTTTATGGGTCCATTTCCTGTGGTGGAGCGGGTTGGACCGGTAGCATATCAGCTTGAGTTACCACCGGTCATGAAGGCATTTCATAAGGTTTTTCATGTGTCGATGTTGAGGAAGTGCCTGCATGAGTCAGAAGCGTTAGTACCGGAGATCCCTGCGGATCTGCAGCCTGATTTGATGGTTCTGGCGGTTCCCGTGAGGATTCTCGAGAGGAGGGTCAAGGAACTGCGCCAGAAGAAGATTCTGTTGTTGCGCATTTTGTATGATTATGGCAATTGCCAGGAGGAGACGTGGGAGCCAGAGGCAAAGATGAAGCTGAAGTTCAGGAAGTGGTTCGACGAGCAGGTCGCCGGTTGAGCTTAGCTTTCTTTGTGGTTCGAGTTTCCTTTGGCTTTTGGTGCCGGTGTTGTTGTGTTGGTTCATGTATTTTTCGTTTGGTTGTAACGATATACATTTTATTGGAGATTTATGAGATGAGTTTTCCTTATATTTTTGAGTTATCGGATAACGTTCCTGATAGATCATTGTGTTGGCCAGTGGGGTCGTGTTTTGTGGGTATTCCGGTTGGGGAGTATCGTGTTTAGACTATGTGAGGTGACCTAGTCGCTGATGTTTATAGGCGTTTTAGAATTTATTACGGATGACTCATGATCTGGAGACGGTGGTTTTCCAAAGTATGTATCGGGGACGGTGGTTTCCTGTATGCATGCTAGGAGACGGTGGTTTTCCTATGTACTTATACTGGGACAGTGGTTTCCTTTATAGTACAGAGTACTTATACTGGGACGGTGGTTTCCTTTATAGTACTGAGTGCCTATATTGGGACTGTGGTTTCCTCTATAGTGCAGAGAGGCGACGGTTCTCTCGAGGGGACGGTGGTTTCCCTAGAATATTTGTGGGTATGGATGAGTTAAACGTAATAAGTGTTCTGAAACATGCGTATAAACATAGGATTAGTCCGTGATTCTTTGAGATTATGTGAGAATCTTTTATGGTATTGTGTGGACGTATTTTCGCGGGATTTAAGGACGAATCCTTGTTAGTGGGGGAGAATTGTAACGCCGTGAACCAAAAATGTGATTTCTGGTAGGTGTCGATCGACACAGTGGGTGTGTGTCGATGACACAGGCTGTTCCTTCTTCAAAGTTTTGGCAGAGAAGTTTCTGTCGATCGACACAGGTTGAGTGTGTCGATCGACAGGCGTTAAAAATCAGACTTGGGCTTTGTTTTTGGTTCGTTTTGGTTAATGGGCCGGTTTGGGAACTTAGGGTTCCGTATGTAAGGTTGGAAACACGCGTTTTCCTTCACTATTGGCCAAAAAATCAGATCTAAAGGGGGATTTTGAGAGAGAAAGAAAGTTGTGAGGATTGGAGAAGTTTGAAGGAAATTCTTGTGGATCTGTCCTTGATTCTCTATCCTATAGTGTGTGATTCTGTGGGAGAGGCTTTGGGAGGCTGATTTGGTGCAAAAATCAGTGTTAGAAGATCCGTGTTCTTCGTGATTTCTTCCCTTTCTCCTTCAGATCTAAGGTGAGTGCGCGACCATAGGTCCTTGGATTGAGGAATAGATGTTATACGATTGTTTGCTGTGTGTTTTGGTGGATTTTTGTGAATGCTATGCGCGGGTGGTCGATTGGGATGGAGAGATTCGGCCATGAGAGGATAGGCCAATCTCCATCGAACAGCAAGGTCCCTGTCGATCGACAGGATTGCTTCCTGTCGATCAACACGGGGTCGTGTAAGCCTGTCGATCGACAGTATTGATTCCTGTCGATCGACATGGGACTTGCTGCTCCTGTTTCCTGTTTTTTGTTGTTTGCTTGTTCTGTGCATTGGTTGATAACCCTTGTATTTCATGCATTTCTTTATTCAAGTAATTGGCCTGTAGATGGGACGACCGTCTCACTAAGTATTTCTTAAATACTTACGCAACTCGTTTTTCCCAATTGTGTTGCAGGTAAAGGGAAATCGTGATCGCGGAATCATGGCCAGAGGAGGGGATGATAGGATCTTTTTTGTTGACGTTAGTCTTTTGTGTTGATGTTTAGTCTAGTGAACCCGGTGTTAGGTTGCTAGATTTGTATGAGCATTCCTGGATTTAATGTTGATTATAATCGTTGGATGATTATTATGAGATTTTATTATAGAATTAATTTAGTTAAAAAAAATAAAAAAAAAGAAGGGAACCGGGTGTTACAGGCTCAGCTTATTGACAGTAAAACTGATGTCAGGACGTGTGACTGTCAAATAAATGAATTTGCGAATTAAATTCCTGTAATGGGAAGCCTCAGGAAGCAAATCCCCAGTGTTTGCACTAAGATTCAAGTTGAGCTCCATAGGAGAAGCACTGGTTTGGAACCAAGATAGCCAAATTCTTCTAATAGCTCTAAAGTATACTTCCTTTGAGATACTGAAATCTTAGCTGTAGAGCTAGCAACCTCTAGACGCGAGAAATATCTCACATGACCCAAACCGAGTTGGATCAGAATGAGACTGAGAAAACCCATTGGCCAAAAGAACACTTGAAAATTTGTGAAACCATTGACAAGAGGCTTGTTTAAGATCGTATAATGACTTCTTCAATCTACAAACTGGTCTTTCTGGAATAATCTCCCCCTGTCTTGGTGTATCCTTGAGGAAAACATATATATTTCTTCGTCAAGATCACCATGGAGAAAAGCGTTAGTCACATCCATCTGTGTGATTGACTAACCATGAATAGCAGCAAGAGCTAAGATCAACCTAACTGTAGTAAGCTTGGCAACAGGGCTGAAGGTATCCATATAATCAATACCCTCCAGTTGTGTAAAACCTTTAGCAACTAGCCTAGCTTTATACCTTTCTATACTTCCATCAGAAAGATACTTAATCTTGTACACCCATTTACATCCAATGGCATGTTTTCCTTCTGGTAGAGAAAAAATATCCCAAGTCAAAGTACTCTGAAGAGCATCTAGTTCTAGGTTCATCGCATCGAGTCAATGTTGCAACTGCACTGCTTCTTTGAGCCCGTAAATGAGAAGGTCTATGTTGCAATGGCGGGTCAGCACCAGATCTGGGAATACAATGTGCTTGATGGTGTTACTAGAGTTATCAGTGGAAACGGCTATGAAAGAAACCTCAACGGTTCTACGTATGTTATATATTCACTGTTGAATTATTTAACCTATGTTTGCTTTTCTTTATGCTATTTTTTTTTGTTGATACAACCCTCAGACGTTTGCTCAGCCTTCAGGAATCTTGTTAGGCCCTGGTAATTACTATAAATTTTAAACATGTCACTTTTCATTGTTACAAAGCTACCAATTATGTATGGGACTAGGTTGTCGAGTTAGTTTCCATGTACCCTTCGTGGTAAATTTTTGTTTGAATACCTCATCTCCATTTCGCCAAAGAGCTGTGTCAACTTCCGTAGTTCTCTCTCTAATCAACCTACTGATTTCATCTTCGATGTCATTCACAACCGCAACTCTGTGCCTTCGCCTTCGATGTGATAATAAGATCTCTTCCACCCTTGTGTTACTCCGTATGCCCATGTCTATGGTGCCTCTCGGACCTACAATGTCATATAATTTCCCAAAGGAGACCATACATCATGCCAAAAGTAAGTAGATGAACCATTACCAACTTGTACCTTGTGAAAACTTTGAGCTAATCTGCGGTATTTCATTAATTTCCGTCATATCCAGGAGCCTGCACTTTTTGATTCTCTCATTGACCAAAGACACCCGTCCCTAAGTAGCATTCTCTTGACCCACAACACCCAAAGAGAATCTGCATTCGAGACCAATCGCCAAGTCAACTTCAAATAACTTACCACATTCGCTTCTTTGAGCCGCTTAAGCCCTAAACCACCTTCTCGCTTCGGTTTACAAACCTCTAGCCACGCAATCTTTGCCTTTCGTGGGTTTAAAGCTGGTCCCGACCATAAAAAAAGATGCACATAATCCTTCAATCTTTTTGATACACTGACTCGGTAATCGAAAGGCTTGAATCAAAATCTTTACAATGCTTACAATAACCGATTGAAGCAACTATAATATTCCTGCAAAAGATATATTTCGATTCGTCCATGAACTCATACGTGAACGTATCTTGTCAATCAGTGGCTCGTAATCATTAGAGTGCATTCTCTTTGTTAATAGCGGAAGTCCCAAGTAACGAACAAGGAGACTCCCTTCCGCAAATGGAAATTTCTCTAGGATCAGCTCTCGATTTGCATCTGAGATGCCAGCCATATATAAAGTCGACTTCTTAAGACTAATGTTCAGACCGGAAATTACCGCAAATTCCCCAAAGATCTTGATAGTTTCCTCTATTGATCGCTTTGTGCCATCGATAAAAACCATAATATCATCTGTAAAACAAAGGTGAGTCAGTTGGATAGGCTTGCATTTCAGGTGAAAACCAATCCGTCGTTCCCGTGTTGACCTATCAAGAACATAGTTTTACACAACTCTGTTATGATGATAAAAAGAAAGATTCTCAACTTATACAAGATCTTTGTTCAGTGCTCTTTGATGTGTAGATCAAGAAGCTGGATCCAGTGACCAAACGCGTTGTTACCATCATTGGAACGGGAAAAGCCGGTTTCAAGGATGGAAAGGTCATGGTAGCTCAGGTTCGATTTAGGTTACTACAGTCTTCTACATTAAAGAACTGGAGGGTGATAGTTTGTTAGTTAAATACATTTTTTTCGACCTTTTGTCTCAGCTTTCAGAGCCTGCAGGACATGCTCTAACCAAAAAACACAATTTACTAGTCCCTCTAACAAAGTTATTAACGAAGGAACAATCGAGTGCTAATTTTCTTGCCTATATCTTTTTCAGGGAGGCTTTTCATGGCGGATACAAACAATAGCCTTATCCGATACATAGATTTGAACAAGGAAGAAAATGCAGAGATTCTTACATTGGAGTTAAAAGGTGTTCAACCGCCAATACCAAAGACGAAATCCTTGAAATGTTTGAGAAAACGTGCCTCGGCTGATACAAAGATTGTGACAGTAGATGCTATTACATCTCGCGAAGGCGATCTGAATCTCAAAATCTCATTACCAGATGGCTACCATTTCTCCAACGTCGATCTCTTCTTCCTATCCTACGTATATATATTTTCCGTCTCTCTTAATCTTATATACACATCGTTCGTTGTTCACAGGAAGCACGGAGTAAGTTTGTGGTTGATGTAGAGCATGAAAACACAATAACGATTCAGCCAATGGAAGGAAATCTCGGCCGTGATGGTTCAACAATGCTTTATTATAGACAATCTTCAACTTCGACTTCTGTCGGGAAAATTTGTTGCAAGGTTTGCTTCAACATCTTTGATTAAGGCTTTAATTGGTTTTTGCATTTGCATATACATTATGTGTAGTTCAAACAATGGTTCCATTGTAAATGTCCATTCGCCATTACGATTTGCAAAATTATCTTATGGAGAACTGAAAAATATAATTGCAGGTGTATTATTGCAAAGAAGACGAGGTTTGCTTGTACCAGTCTGTACAGTTTGAGGTACCTTTCAAAGTGGAATCAGAATATTCCGCTTCTCCGGTGATTGCATTTACTGTTAAACCCTGATCACCCAATACCGGTTTGTTACAGCTTCAAGCTAGATGATCATGATATGATTATAGAACACAGGTATATATGGTATATGGTCCATAAACATATGTTTGTGTTATTTAGAGGATTGATCAAACAAACACAAACTCAGAAAGCTGAAATAAATGTAAAGTCTTATAGTATGTTTAAATTTTCTGTACATGTAAACAAAACCAACAACGAGAAACCAGTATATGATTGCAATTATAGTACGTTACAATTTTGTGTCTTGGTTTTGGCAAATATATGATTAGGGCTGGGCAAAAAATCTGTTAAAACCGATTCGATTCGCGATTCATTTTGATTTGAACCGAAAAATTCGAATATCCGCAAAGTTTCGAAGCAAAGCAAATACTAAAATAGGCGATCCATCAAACACAAAGCAAATCGCAAATAGTATTTTTAAAAAGACCATTATCAAATCCGATTTGTATATATATATACAAATACTTATGTCATTTATATAAAGTAACATGTAAGTCTAATATGTATGATTATGTTTTATTGTTAACCTATTTATTTTCACTAAATATTTAATTTTTATGATGATTAAATTACCAAAAAAAAAATATTAAAAATAATAACGGATCGGATCGGATAATCGCGGATATCTTAAAATTTTTTTGGATATTTGATTTTTCACGGATCGAATCGGATATCCGCGGATAGCAAAAAAAATTTCGGATATCCGAATTTCCGGATTTTCAAAAATTTCACGGATAGGATCGGAAAATCAAATATTCGTTTTACACGGATCGGATCACGGGGCTGGGCGTTCGGGTACCCGTTTGGGTTTGAGGCGGGTAGTTATATTCGACGGGTACCCGTTTTCACAATTATAAAACTCATTCGGGTATAACGAATAATCGGGTCGAATACAGGTCGGGTACTAGCGGGTTCGGGTAATACCCGAATACCCGAATATTTGTCCTTATACTCTACAAAGCAAAACATAACTTATCAAAGATTAAATTTGAAACTCAAAGCAGAATAATTCTTTCTTAAAAACAAGTCTTCAAATCAAAATGCAACCAAAAGAAACACAAACAAGTCTTAAAACACAAAAGGAACACAAACCAAAGTATTGAAAGTTTAACAAGCAAAGGAACACAATCGAAACTGAAATAAAACAGAAATAAGGAACACAAATCTTCAAAGTCTTCTATCTTCAAAGTCTTCAACCTTCATTGTCCGATCTTCACTCTGGAACCTGCAATAAAAAGACAGTTTATTAGCAACTTGACTGATGAAGAAGTGAAAGAATCAGTACACTAACATAGCAAATACGACACACAGTTTAAGTGATTACCTATTCATTTATGGTTGGAGGTTTAGGGATTCAAACTCTACAAAAACATGTACACAAATCAGCACACTAATCATCTCAAACTTAGTCATTAACATGAAAATGAAAGAGAAGAAACATACCTCGTTGGAGCTCATCTTCATAGAACACATCTGCAGGTATTTGACCATTGGTTAACACACTTGATTGAAACTTGATGCCTTGCTTCATCCATTGTTTGGTACACATACAAACTTCCACCATATAGTGAGTTAAGCAACTCCTATACGGTTCTATGATTCTTCCACTAGTACTGAATGCACTCTCAGACGCAACAGAGGAGACTTGCATTGCAAAGAGATCTCTAGCCATCACTGAAAGAACAAGGTACTTGCCACTGTTGAGTTTCCACCAAGAAATAACATCAAAATCTACACCATCCATGAATTCAGGATTCTCAACTTGTTCCCTTAAGTAAGCCTCTAACTCATTTATATCCCTCACACCAATCTCTCCGAGTAAAGAATTGTATCTCTGCTCAACCGGATTATACCCTTCTAACATATCATCATCAAATGAATCTGAAGCTTTCTCTAATTGACTGTTCTGAGATTGAGTTTGGGAGCTACTAGGCTGATCATCCTGAGGTGGTGGCAAATCAGGAGCTGCAACACCATTGTGTCTCTCTGCATACTCCTTGTACATTTCCCTTAAAACCATAAGAACTGATTCACCTAAACTCACAGCAGCTAAACTATCTACCCCATACACATCCTGGAAACACATGTTTGCAAACTGCATTTTCTTTCTCGGATCAAAGACATTAACTATGATCACCATTTTGTTGATGTTCTTCAATCCATCCCAATATTTATCAAATTTCAGAATCATTTCCTCAGCTTTAACCTTAACCTCACTGACTGAGCTACTACAAAGCAGTTGAAGCTTGCTTGCTATGTTCACAATTTCACCATAGCACTTGTGTGCATTCAGTGTTGTAGAAGCTGAGACCACTAGATTAGACTGATAAAAAATTCCTAAGAACTTAGACATTCCTTGCACACTACGCCAATCAACCAATGAGGGAGGCCCAATCCTTTTTTTCTCATTCTCAACCTCAAGGAAATGATCATTATACAATTTGTCTTCTGATTCCATCCTATCAAATGCAGCTTTGAACTTAACTGCTTGCTTAAGCATCAGGAAGGTACTATTCCATTTAGTCTTAACATCTAAAGGCAAACTACCCCTGGAAACTTTATACCCTAAACCCACTGCCTTCTGTTCAAAGGATTCTCTTCTACTTGTTCCTGACCTAACAAAAGCAATGGAATTACGCACTGCAACCACACTCTCATTCACATCAGCCAACCCATCTTTCACTATCAGGTTTATGATGTGCCCAGCGCATCTCATATGCATGTATTCACCATTCATAACTAAAGAATCAGCAGCTAACATGGAGAAATTAGTGTGAAACCTATTAAGAGCATTGCTATTGGCTGATGCATTATCGACAGTGATGCAAAAAACCCTTTCTATTCCCCAATCAGCTAGGCATTCAAGCAGAGTGTTTGATATTGTTTTACCTTTATGATTTGTGATGTTCTTGAAGCCAATGATCAACTTGTTCAACCTCCAGTACTGGTCAATGTAGTGTGCAGTAATGACCATGTAACTTGCACCTGTTACCAGAAAGTAACATTAAGTTAGTAACACACATAAGAAAATGCAATGTATTCAGAAAAGTTATACAATACCTGTGACTTGAGAAACCCATATGTCGGTTGTTAGTGAAACTCTCTGCTTAGTAGTTTGGAACCACTGTCTAAGATTTGCTTTCTTCTGGACATACATCTTAACAATGTCCTTCGTAGCTGTCCTCCTTGAATGAGGTTTGTGTAAATTGACCTACATGAATGATGAAAGAACTGAAGTTAGGAATCTATGTTCAAATGTAAGAACTAAAAGAACCATATATAACAGAATGGAAAACAATTACCTTGTCGCAGAAATATCTAAATGCCATGCTTTCTATGAAAGTTAATGGCAATTCTCCAATCACCAACATCTCATTTGCAGCTTCTCTAAAAACAGCCTCGGAAACTCTAGCATTCTGCAACTGTCCATCTTTGTTAATAACTTTCTGAGGCTGAGAAGAGTTTTCACCATCTTCCCATGCCTTGTATTCTTTGCAGGTTCCCATGTGATTCCAGAGTGCTTTGGTACCAGATTTGGTTGGACAACATAAAACCTTCTGACAATAGTTGCAGCAACATTTGCCAGGCATATTGTCCATCTTTGTGAACACTGACCATACTTCTGACCTAGAGGGGAGTGTCTTCTGAGTCTTAGCCTTCTTTGGAACATCAGTAGCAGAACCACTAGCAGCTGTTTCTTTCCTTTTCCCTCTGTCAGATGAATCTTGTGTCACTGGTTCTTCTTCTAAATTGTGAACTTCATAGGCATCATCTTTGTCTCTGTCACCATTCATTTCAAAAGAATCCATCTGCATTGAACAAAAAATTTTATTTAAAATTAAGATTCATGAACAATATGAATCAAAACAATCAAGTAATTTTAAAGTTTTCAAAACAATCAAGTAATTTCTGTAATCACATTAGCCAATCAAATGTTTTCAAAGTAACATTTTTAGACCCAAATCAATTTCACAACTATTTCAGAAACAATCGATTACATAATCTATGAGTTTTCAGCTCGATTACAGAAACAAATGGATTTCATAAACAAAACAACACAATCGCAATCATAAACAATTTTATACCACAAACTAATCTATCTTAGAAACAAATCGATTTTTATTTCATTTCAGATCGAATTTAGAACCAATTCAATTTCAAAACAATCAAATGTTTATCACAAAATGGAAGAAGAAGACATGAGAAATCGATTGTTCACCTGCAATCGTCTCCGTGAGTTCACAGATGGAAGAGAAGAGGCGAAACTGGGAATCGCTTGGGTTTCCAGGTTTGATGCTTCGATGGGGATTATATCCACCTCCCTTAGCTTCGATTACCCAAAAAGTGGTCTCGATTGTACAGGAGAAGTGAAGAGTCTTGATCATGCAAGCAAGCATGAGGCGAAAAGGAGAAAAAATCATCGAGTGTTTGTCTAGGGTTAGCCTTAGGCTACAGTAACTCGTATATGTGTGTATATGTTTGGATACCCGTATGGGTATCGGGTATTACCCGACCGGGTTCGGTTATCCGAACCTAACGAAATTGCTATCCGACCGGGTAATTGCAACTAACCGTACCCTAACCGAACCTGTTTTTTCGGGTCGGATTCGGGTTCGATTTCGGGTAAGAGTTATAAGCCCAGGCCTAATCACAAATACCTTCATTTTTCCTGGATATTTGCTTTGTGTCCAACCCTATATCTGATTGATGCTTGCTAAAATGGAAGTGACGATCAGTTTATAGCATTCTAAATGTATAAAAAAAAAATTATATAATAAGAAGGAAAAAGGTAGGAAAAAAAAGTAGGAAAAAGGTTAAATTTTTAACCTTTTTTTAGATTATGGGAGTAAATGGTAATTGCGGAATCTGGCGAAATTGCAGAATTTGGTAGAATTTTTGGTAATTTTTTGCGGAATCTGGCGGAATAATTTTGAATTCAAATGGCAACAGTTGAATCTGGCATAATGTAGCGGAATTTTTAGAAAAAAAGAAATAAATTCAAATTATAAAAAAATTAATTCAAATTTTTATAGAAATTAAATAATTATGCTTACGAATATATTAAATTTATAGTTATGTTTACAAATATATTAAATTTATAGTATTAATAAAATTGTGTTTGAAAAAGTTAAAATACTAAATATTATTTTTGGGGCCAAAATTTACCCTATACGGGCATGTATAATGGAGATACTGTCAAAAGTGTCTAAAAACTTTTTAGAATTAAATATATTAAATTTTAAGCAACAATTCTTGGGTTCACCCCTAGGGATAAACATAACTCATTCACCCACTCTTAATTATCCAATTAAAATTTGACATGTGTCTTTAATTAAATAAATTAGTTTAATCATTAAAAAAAATCAAAACATAATCAAGGATGGGACCACATAATATTATGTGACCGTAAGTTACCAAATTTTTGTAAAAAATTAAAAGTCAATAAAAAGAAAAAAAACCTTAATTAGTTAATAAAAAATTCTGAATTTTATAGTCATTAATCTTAATTTTTCATAGTTTTGTTTCTATGAAACTCAAAATAAATTGTAAACCCCAAAGCTATATCCTAATTTGGGAATAGTTAACCCAAAATAAATTCTAAACCCTAAACCCGAAAACTATACCCTAATTTGAGAATAGTTAAGCCAAAATAAATCTTAAACCCCAAAACTATACCTTAATTTGAGAATATAGTTAACCCAAAGTTAAAAGTTTAAACCAAAAATCCATTGAAAATCAATTTTCAACTAAAAATTTCAAACCATAAAAATTGATTTTTGATGGATTTATAGTTTAAATTTTTAGGTTTGGGTTACCTATTCCCAAATTAGGGTATAGTTTTGGGGTTTAGAATTTATTTTGGGTTAACTATTCCAAAATTAGGGTATAGCTTTGGGGTTTAGGGTTTAGAGTTTATTTTGAATTTCATAGAAAAAAACTATGAAAAATTAAGGTTAATGAGTATAAAATTCACATTTTTTATTAACTTATTAAGTTTTTTTTCTTTTTGTTGACTTTTAATTTCTTTCAAAAAAATTTGTAACTTACGGTTACATAATATTATGTGGTCTCCACCCTTGATTATGTTTTGATTTTTTTTAATGATTAAACTAATTTATTTAATTAAATACACATGTCAAATATTAGTTGGATAATTAAGAGGGTGTGAATGAGTTATATTCACCCCTAGGAGTGAACCCAAAAATTGTTTTTGAGAAAATATCTAAACATACCCCAACTCTATGTAATTTAAATTTTCATACTTGAACTAATGAAAATAGGCTTATAAATAGCTAACGGAATACGGAGTTAGTTTTGCAGTAAAGGGTGCTAACTAAGCATCCTAGCACAACAGGTTCGAGTCCTCCTCGATTTGTTTTATTTTAATAAAGTATTGATTAGTTATGTTGATAGGATACTTAGTCAGCACCGTTAACTGCAAAACTAACTTCGTTATCCGTCATGTATTTATAAGCCTATTTTAATTAGTTCATGTATATAAATTTAAATTATATAGAAATGGGATATGTTTAGATACTTTCTCAAAGAGTAGGTAGAAAATTTTGCAGTTGCCCAAAATGCATGTACTAATAAGACGTTTTTCCAATAAATCTGGGTTGAATTTTGGCCCCAAAAATTGGATTAGGGTCTGAAACGTTTTGGTTAACAAACAAAAGGGCCAAAAGTTATAGACGTAGAGTCTGAATTTTTTTAACTAAGAACCAAAAATAATGTATAAAAAGAAGAATATCTTTATAATATTTTAAGGTTGTCAACAACCAATTTTCTACGACACGTGTCACCTCTTTGTCTTAAAAAATTAATTTAAAAAAAACGTTCAAAATGTTTCTTCTAGGTTTCGAACCTCAACTAACCTCGGTAATTTAAGTGGGAAATAGCCACTAGACTACTAAAGACACTTGTATATATCACGGAAAGAAAGATATATAACTCACTACTAAAATTATTTCTAAAAGTCATTCAGAAAAGTAGGAAACATTTTGAAATGCCAATCTTTATAATGTTTTAAAGTTAACAAGCTCTAACAAGACGACACATATCTTCACAAATTTATATAATTAATTAATTATTATTTTTAGTCAAAGATTATAAATTACTAAAATTAATACTACTATTAAATTAGATACAATATCTCAATAAAATTAAATATCAATCCAAGAATAATAGATTTGTTATTTTATGTATTTAACTAATATTATTATAAATATTAAAATAACTAATTATATATATACAAATCACATAAGTTTATGTCAATTTTGTTTTTTACTAATACAGTTAATCTCTTTTTTAATATATTATTAAATATATGCAAATATGATATAATATATAAAATGTTATTAATTCATATATTAAATAGAATAGATGATTAAAAAAATTTGTTATACCTCAAAATAGAATAGATGATATAATACATAACATTTTTCGATTAAAAACACATAATCATAGCTAATAAAAGTACATCAGAAATAAAAACTAACTCTTTGTATAGATAAATATAAAACAAATTAAAAAAAATGATAAGTAATTAGAATGTGAAAAGAGGTTTTGTAATAGCTAATATAAGTGAAATAAAAATTAACTATTTGTATGTATAAATGCAAAAAAAAAAAAATTAAAAGGAAAAAACTGATAAGTAATTAGAATGTAGAAAGAAGTTTTACAATAAATAACTATTTTACTATAAAGTTTTAAGCATTTAGATAACATAATCCCTTGATTTAGTTGTCAAATTTATGTATTTATGTAATTAACAAAGTTGCAAACAAATATATTAAAATAGTAACAACTAATATTGAAAATGTTAAAAAATCACTTTATATTTCAATGTTAATGCAATATAATCATTAATATTTTTACTAGCAACCAATATAGATCTAAAGAATTGTTTTTTTTTGTTAAAAATAAATAATAAGATAAAACATATTATTTGTGTTCAATCTAATAAATTTTAAAACAAAACCTAATTTAACTGAATACAGCCACTAGACTACTAAAGACACTTGTAAATATCATGGAAAGAAACATATATAATCTACTAATAAAATTCTTTCTAAAAGTCATTCAGAAAACCTTGATTGGTGTCTACTAATTCAATTAAATCCTTAAACTTCCCATATACTTAAGAATTATTTCCAATATAATTCCTAATGCATAGAATCCCTTACCCAATATTGTTTTACCAACTTTTCAAGGTTGTTTGTTTTTTTATATATTTAATGGTAATAATTCAATATTTGAAGATTATATATATAAAATTACGTTTAGTATTTCCTAAAAACATTACTTTATATTTGTATCAACTCATACACTATATACAAATTACATAATTTTATGTCAATTCATATATATATAAATACAACATACAAATTAAAGAGAAAAAAAGATGATAAACAATCAAAATATAGAAAGAGGTTGTATAATAAATTATTATTTTCTTATAAAATTTTAACCAATTATTTAGATAACATGATTTATTCTAATAAAGTTTTAAATAAAATATATTTATATTTAAATGATACCCATCAATATTTAAATAGTTGAGAATCACTTTACATTTATATGTCCGTACAATATAGATAAGAGAAACTATTAATCTAATTTCAAGTCAATTATAGAAAATTGGTTGTTTTTGCCAAACATAAATAATAAGCTAAAACATATAGTTTAGTTTCATATTATAGTTTTTAAAAATATAACTTGTGAGAATATTTCTTAAATATCATCTATATACAGTAAAATGATTTTAAAGTTTATCTAAATAGTTTTTCCACGCAAGGCGTGGACTTTTTCTAGTTTATTTATATCTTCGTTAATATACGTTAGTAAATGTGTGCTTATTATATATAGTAGGGAATATGGATATGCAAAACTGAATACAGTAGTATTAAGTAAATAGGCATATGTATTGTTGAATAGATTTTTAAAGTACCCTTTTGTTAACTACACAATTCTCACTTCGTAGTTTTCACAACTCAATACATTTAAAATCGTGTTAGAGAAAATATAGGCCAGCAAACGTTAAATCAGATGACTAATAAAGTAATACACTACTTCCTGAGTGGCTAATCACAAGATTTTCCATATAAATTTTTTTTTGTAACTTTATTTGATTTTCCATTAAAATTAATAAGGGGGAAAAAGAATAAACCGTCCGAAAAGAAAAGGAAAATCTAAACAAGAAAGGAAACAAATCTTCTTATAAAACCACAATTCCTCTCTTCGTTTCTTCACAAAAACAAAAACAACAAATCAGACAGAGAAAAAACGTTGAATTAAGTAGAACAAAGATATCATAACAATGGAGGAAGAGTTCGTGAAAGGAGATCAAGTTGAAGTATGTAGCAAAAAAGATGGTTTCTTAAGTCTTACTTTGGTCTTACTTTGGCGCTACGGTATTGAAGAAACTTCCCAATGGATCCTTCTACAAGGTTAAGTACAAAAATCTTATCACGGAGGAAGACGAATCTCAGTCGTCGATCGAAATCATCGCCGCCGATGAACTCCGTCCGATGCTTCCCAAATCTCTTCCCATGTTGTTTGGCCTCCATGACAAGGTCGATGCTTTCGACAACGACGTGTGGTGGATCGGAAAGATAACCAGTCAGAGAGGGAATTTGTACTCTGTTTATTTTGAGACGACCAACGAGGTTTTGGAGTATCCGCTTCTTCGCCTAAGAAGGCATCTTGATTTTGTTAACGGAGACTGGGTTTCTTCGGCAACAAGGCAACAGTAACATTCGTAACTAAATTAGGGTTTCTATTATTGTTGTTTCTTTTATATTATATGATATGATATATCATAACTTAACAATTGCTATAAACTCAATCAAAATTTAGACCAGTTGGTCATACACAATTAAATTCCTGAAATCTAGTAAATATTCTGTGATTTGAAGTTTATAATCTACGATAGAATAGAGAGAAAGAGACAAAAAGCAACTCACGAGCTAGGAAACGTCCTGCTTTAAACCTTCTAATTTACACTAATATGAAAATGTTGTCTTTTAGTTCTTTCTACTTTTTAAAGAATCTCCACATTTTGAAAAAAAGACAAATAGTCACTAGTATACTCATATCGAGAAGCTGATACGGTTAATGGATTAATTAAGATTTTTGGGTATCTTTATTTTTGAATTAGGTTTAACATTAAATTGTTGTGACTTATGTAAATGTCATTATTGATTAGTAAAAAATGAACTTCTAAGAATAATATTAATTTCAGGAGAGACCAGGATTGAGAGGAAGCTTTGTCTAAATCTCTTCTTTTCTTTCAATTCTTAACAATGGCTCTTTTTACAAGATCGAAAGCTCGTATAAATTTGGTATTAGAGCCAAACTTTCCAATGGGAGATGACAATCGTGTGTTGACACCAATTCGCTCTCTTGATGGAGAAGATCTACAACCTAGGAGAAGACGTAGAATCCCTTAAGAAAACAGTAGTAGAACACGGGGCCACTCTAGAATAATTCACAAAAAATAGCAAAACACATTGCCACTCTTGAAAAACTAGCCTCCACACACGGGGTTGAACGTATACACAAAAGGGCAAACTGTAAGGGTTCTTCCAAAACATGGAGCGCCGATCAAACTGTCGACTTATGAACTTTACGAAGGAGAGGTGTTAAGTGATATCAAAGAAAGAAAAGAGATGACACAACAAACAGTGTTCTAAGCAACCGTCGCAGCATTAGAGGAGGCATGAGACCAAACCAAGGATGATGTCGCAAAACTTCGCGAGGAGCAAGAAAAGTTACAAATTACGAGGAAATCAAACAGCAAAAGAAGTCGCAATCATCGTATATCCATAGAGCTTTCTATTGCAAAGGAGGCAATTAAGGCCTTTGGGATCAAAGCAATGTTCCCAATTCTCAAGGGACATAGTCCACCACCATTTGTTAGGGAAGCTTACTATTGGTGGTGTTGGAATGAGTAATGGTGATAAGAATTTGCTTATTTTTGGGAACGTGGCCAATGCGATTAATATGCAAAAAGTGAGGTCACCGTCAGATGGATGGAAGAGGTGATTGGCACGTGAGACCAATTGGAACACTAACCAACGAATGTCAGCCAAACTATTCGAGATAATGTTCAGGAGCAAGAAAGAGGAATGAAGACAATGTATAACTTAGACATGTATGTGGTACCACCGTTGAAGATGTTGAAAAACCGTAAAAGGAAGACTTGGTGGGAGCATGCGGACCGTGATATATAGAGCTTGTGGGAGGACGCAAAGAAGCAATAAAAGGTATACATGGAGTTGGAACTTGAGGACAAACTCCTAGTCGAGGAAAGGAGTAATGATATGTTCACTGGATTCTTTATTTTCTTTTATCAACAACATAATAAAAATCATTTACCACCATTTGAAAACCCAATATGGCAGTGACGAGCTCACAAAAGATGCATCATAATTAATTATGCGTGCCCGATTCGCTAGCCCTATCGACTTTGGAATTAAGTGCGATGTGGAAAAATATTTTGGAATTAATTGGTTTATTAAGAATTTTGGGTTTTTTCTTTCTTGAGTTAGGTTTAAGAATAAATTATTGTGACCTTTATAAAATTCCTCATTTATTAATAAGCAAAAAAAAAAAAAAAAACTTCAAAAATTTAACGTTAATCTCACGAAAAACAGCGAGGAGGAGGAGGATGATGATGAGGAGGAGTATGAAACATATTCAGTTGCGAGTGAAAAAGAGTAAGACAAAATATAAGGAAAGTACACTCTGAATAAACAATTTCATGAACACAAAAACATAAACTGGAACCAAACATTTTTGTTATTGTAGGAATAAAAACTAGCAAAGAGGGTACATCAAAACTTTAGCAAAAGGTGGGTCGTCTGTTCTTGTGGTGGCTCGATCGATTACCTCCCAATGCCTAACAACAACATAAGACTTTACCACATATCTAACGCTTATTTTCTGTTTTACTCGTTTTGTCACTCGCAACTGAATATGTTTCAACCTCCTCCTCATCATCATCGTCCTCGTAGTTGTCTTCCAAGATTTTTTCCGGTCAAATCCGGATTTTTAAATCTCTGGATTTTTATAGTTATTCGGACCGACTTAGTGTCCCGATCGCGGTTCAACCAGTCCGGTCCGGGTTTCAAAGCATTGTTGATTAAAAATCCTTATTTATTAATAATAAAAAATAGGTTCCAAAATTCACCTTTATCTCACGAAAAACTAGGGTTGAGAGTAAGCTTCACCTAAATCCAAGGTTTTCAAAACCGGATTGGACCGGTCCGACCGGGACTTCTTCTTCTAACCGATTTTGGGTTGGTCTAAAACCCGGATTTGAGTTGGACTGGTAAAATCGGCCGAAACCCGGTAAAACCGGTGAATTAGTTCTATTGACCCAGTTCTATGTCAAACCCCGGTTCACAAAAATTAAGACTAAATTTTGAGTTTTTTCGTCAAAAATTCAAATTATGATTTATAGTCACTATTTATTTACTTTAAAATTTATTTATGTTTTTTACTTTAAACAGGAAAAACTAAACTTTTATATAAAATAGATTAAAATCTTGTTATGTAGGTGTATTTATGACAATTACTACATGATCAAACTATATTCCATATTATTATTTCTACATTTAAATGATATATTATCTTATTTTGTTGTAATTTATTTTTGTTTAAAGATAAAATAATATAAAAAAATAAAGTTTAAGTATGTTTTGTCTTTTCTTTAAAAAGTTACATAATCTATTGTTCTTACTCTTATATATATAATTAAAAATATAGATATTTAAAAACCTAGTTGAACTGGTTGGACCGGTCAGACCAGCTATCCAACAGCGTTGCCGAGTCGGTGCTCGGTCCGGTTTTCAAAACATTGCCTAAATCTCTTCTTCTCTTTAAGTCTTAACAAAAGCTCGATCCTTTTACAAGATCAAAAGCTAGTATCAGAAACTTGCAACAGACAAATTCTTAATCTAAATATGCTGTATAGATAACAAAAAGTTGTCAAAAAGCTCGAAACATATGAAATCTTCATCTAAATACAAAAAAAAGTCTGATAGATACATTTTTTTACTTCTCAAATATTGTTGTAAAATCGGATCTTAAAATCACAATTTTCAAAACACTCAAATGGTGGATCTATTCATACTCTATCCATAAAAAAACTGGATCTTGTAAATGAAACGAGATTTACCAATTTCTACCTCCATTATAACAGTTGGATAGATATCAATGTTAACCTCTCTACCAAAAAAAAAAATGTTAACCAACTCAGCTCCGAAATTTTAATTTTATATCAGTGTTATATATCAATATTGACTTTTCAGTATTATACTCCTTGGTTACATTGTGCTTTGAACTTGCAGTGTAGAAGCTAAGTTATTCACGCTTGCAAAATAAATTAGAAAAAATCCATTCAAGATTTGTTTCCACAAATACATATATCTATCTATATTTTGTTAGACTATTTATAATTTGTTAGTGAAATTCATGCAAAGGAGGTTTCTTTTCTAATTTGGTGTTTCCTTTCTAAGTCTTTTCCTTTTCGTTAGGGTTTCCTATTACAAGCTTTCGTTTGGACGACTACGGTTGACGAAGACCAAGAATCTGTGACATGCTCAAATTTACCCTGAGCTACTCTCTCAAATTAAGAGATCAGATGCAGTATCTAGGGATCGAATCCACAGGGAATCAAAAACACAATAGATCTAAACGTTTGAATTATGCTAAGCAAGATGATTTGAATGCAAGTAAAAAAGCAATTAAACAGTTGTGAAAATCAATAAAGAGAAAGCGCTAGGCACATGGAAATCTCCAGTCAATCAGAATTGCAGATAAATCAATTGATAGGAATATTAAAGCTCAGTTCTTAAACATGAACACGATTATAAAATCAATCAACTTTCGTTGCAGAGATTATCTATGTTTAAATCCTAGAAAACCAAATTTCTTTGCGAATCCTAACAATCTAAACAAGCATTAAAGTTCAAGTTTTATTGTTCACAAAATCCTAAGCCAAATTTCTTTGCGAAAATGAATTTTGCTCATCAAAGTCTAGATCAGGAAATCAATAAAACTGTCGTTTCTATTAAATATCCTAAGATCATATTTCAAGTCATGAATCTAAAATCAGCAATAAACTCAAGACAAGATGAAGAACATTCTAAAGATATTAATCCTAACAATTAAATCAGATCTAGCAATTCATCAAATAACTTTGAAAATCCCTAAACCTAACAAGAGAACTACTCAGACATATTCAAAGAAGCAAACATCTTTATTAATTGAATATATCTCTTAAACTAAGTAAAAGAAAGCATAAGCCTAAACAATGGCTGCAAAAACGTGTATATAGAGGTACAAACCGAGTGGAAACTTAAAAGTAAACATCTAGAACTTTCGGGCTTCGGACGGACTTCTTCTGATTAAGTTTTGGGCTTGGTCGACATGAGTGTCGATCGACACTCATGGTGGTGTCGATTGACACCATCTTGAAAATCAGATTCTTCACTTCGGTTTTCGCCACTTCATTCCGCAATGCTCCAAAACTTCCAGTAAACATCTTTTAAGCTTTAATCGTCCAAGTACCTGTAAAGACTCTAAAAACAACTAGAAAACACCAAAGGACTCCAGATATAGGACTTATATATCTGCAAGATTGTTTGGGGAAATTGAACCTTCACTGTAAAAACTTGTAAATACATCCATTGCTTTGCATTAAAAATTAGGTAATCTACAGTAATTTTTCAATCTAACAAATTTTTGTTAGTTTTGGATAAAACTTCATTAAACAGAATAAGAATACATGATATTGTTTATATAGTAAGTGAACATAACTCAACATTAAACCGGTTGTTAACCGGGACTCACACTCTCTAACACTCCCCCTCAAGATGGAGAGTACAAATGATGTAATCCCATCTTGGACAACAAATGATTGAATTTGAGAGCAGTGAGTGGCTTAGTGAATATATAACTGATGTTGAGTAGAGACATGTAATGTCTTCAAGAAACCAGAAGCAACTCTTTCTCTAACGACATGACAATCCATTTCAATATGCTTAGCGCGTTCATGGAAGATAGAGTTCTTGGCTATATGAATAGCAGTTTCATTATCACAATAGAGGACAATAGTGTCTTCTAGATGAATCTTCAAATCCTCATGCAGATAACTGAGCCAGAGTAACTCACAAGTTGTATCTGTAGTAATTTGCTCAGGTTTTAACCGGATTAATATCTATTAATCAACCTAGTCACAATTCCATTAGCCTAGGATCTAGGGTTTGTAAACAAATAATCTGATAGAATGGATCTCGAATATACCTGGAGTTTTGCAGCGGAATTAGAACAGGGATTCAAGATCTTTAGCACTTCAATCGTTGTGCCTCTACTGATGGTCCACACGCACACAAATTGGAATCCGCAAGGATACTAGTGCCTGGAATCGGATCTCTCAGGGAATTCTGTGTTTCAGGGTGGCTGCCAAAAGAGTTTTCTCAAAACCTTTTCACTCCAGGTCGTGCCTCATATCCCTTATATAGGCCCTGGAGAAAACCTAATTGATCCCTGAACCGAATCAGAATCAATCAAGTTGTTAAACCAAAATCACTATTTCGGTTAATGGCCCGTGTCGATCGACACTACACATTTGTGTCGATTGACACTACACATTTGTGTCGATCGACACACTCTTTAAAACATAAAAATAATGTGCATCAAATACACATCATTTAGATCATTACATTAATGATTATTCCCACATAAAGTGAATCCAATTTGCTTAGGTGTGTGACCTGTAGGATCATATAATACTAGCAATGAGTTCATAACTCATAGATCATCATTGGTTTCTAGCAAAACGTCATGACCACCTAGTATCATATGAATGTCTAATCTCGACAGTACAACTATCACTGGAGTAAATACAAGTGTGATTTCAGGACATTCCCAACAATCTCCCACTTGTATTGGAATCATCTATTCCTATAATCTCTTCGTCTCTATATCTCGATATGGCATAAGGCAAGATCCGTGTCATCCTTATTCAACCAAAATCATGTTCATCGAACTCTGATTTATACTGACAAGACAAACGACTGACATTCAGCTCGTTTGAGTGCGGCCACACATTCCTCAGTATCAAATTTTCGATGGGCCCTGAGATATTTATCTCCTGTTTTACAGGAGGGACAAATCCCATCTTGTTCCATCCCTGTTCCTTCACACACTTCATGATACGCCCAATCAATGTCTTTATAGTCACCTGTTACGGATAACGTTTGACAAAGTCAAAGCGGACCAATTCATATGCAAGGAATCATGATGAACTCAGTTCTAAGGACTATACTCTATAGTCGTAATGAGAACCTCTTATGACACTTAATTATCCTGTAGAGTTCTCATTAGCGGGTTATGTCCGATCATATGTTCTCTAACATATATCTATGTGATTGACTTTAATACTCCTATTAATGACTCCATGAAACTTAGTCATCAGTCACCTCACATGCTAGTCTCACGCGGTTGTTAGTCTCCCACTTTAACAACCTCGACCAGGGACAAATATAATCTATGTCATTTAATTCTCATAGGGTTTCATGATCAAGTCCTCAACTTGATGACCTATAGAATGTCATAAATTATTTTGGGACTATCATTTAAACACATTTAAATAATACTGAAATCAAATTTCATTAAAATAATCAAAGTATGATTACATGAACATCAAAACATAACTTGAAACAAGATAACTCCCACTAAAATCAAGATCACATCTTAATTTCCTTAAGTCCTATAGCAGCAGTATGACTCTCATGCTTAGGTCGTGGGAGGGGCTTGGTCAGAGGATCAGCGACATTCTCATCTGTTGGAACTCTGCTGATCTTCACGTCTCCTCTATCAATTATATCACGAATCAAGTGATATCTCCTCTCTATGTGTTTGGATTTCTGATGTGATCTTGGTTCCTTCGCCTGAGCAATTGCTCCATTGTTATCACAATACAATGCTACAGGCTCTAAGATACTAGGAACCACACCAAGTTCAGACATGAACTTCTTGATCTAAACAGCTTCCTTTCCTACTTCCGAAGCAGCGATGTATTCAGCCTCAGTAGTGGAATCAGCTACGGTGCTCTGCTTGGAACTTTTCCAACTGACTGCACCGCCATTTAGACAAAAGACATAACCAGACTGAGACCGGAAATCGTCTTTATCCGTCTGAAAACTTGCATCAGTGAATCCACTTATGACCAGCTCATCATTTCCTCCATACACCAAGAACTTATCCTTAGTATTTCTCAAATACTTGAGGATATTCTTGACTGCTGTCCAGTGACACTCACCTGGATCAGATTGGTATCTACTCGTCATGCTTAAGGCACAAGCAACATCTGGACGAGTACAGAGCATGGCATACATAATAGATCCTACTGCCGAAGCATAAGGAATTCTATTCATTCACTCCCGCTCAGCTTGTGTCAAGGGACACTGCTTCTTGCTAAGAGTGACACCATGTAACATAGGCGTGAAACCTTTCTTGGAATCCTGCATACTGAATCTGTGCAAGACCTTATCTATATAAGTATTTTGACACAATCCAATAAGCCTATTTAATCTATCTCTATAGATTCTTATTCCAAGAATATACGCGGCTTCACCCATGTCTTTCATGGAAAAACAACTTCCAAGCCAAGCCTTGACAGACTGAAGCAATGGAACGTCATTTCCGTATGTCGTCTACATACAGTACGAGAAATGCAACTACGCTACCACTAGTCTTCTTGTATACACATGGTTCCTCTTCGTTCTTGATGAAGTCAAACTTTTTGACCGCTTCATCAAAACGAAGATTCCAACTCCGTGATGCTTGCTTCAATCCATAAATGGATCGATGAAGCTTGCATACTTTCCCAGCATTCTTAGGATCTGTGAAACCTTCAGGTTGTATCATGTACACATCCTCTTCCAGAATTCCGTTAAGGAAAGCTGTTTTAACATCCATCTGCCATATCTCATAATCATAATAAGAAGTAGTTGCTAGGAGTATCCGAATGGATTTAAGCATAGCGACTGGGGAATAGGTCTCATCATAGTCAATACCATGAATTTGTTTAAAACCTTTGGCCACTAATCTAGCTTTGAATATCTGGATATTCCCATCCACGTCAATCTTCTTCTTGAAGATCCATTTACACTCAATGGGTTTTACACCAACGGGTAAATCTACCAAGGACCATACTTGGTTTTCTGACATGGATCCCATTTCGGATCTAGCGGCTCCAAGCCACTTTTCGGAGTCTGGGCCCAACATTGCTTCTTCAAAATTCGCAGGCTCGTCACTGTCAATGATCAACAGGTCATGATAATCGTTCACGAGAAATCCATAGTATCTCTCGGATTCGTGACGAATCCTTCCGGATCTGCGAACTTTAGGCATCACAGGTGCAGGTTCCACAACTCCTTGTAGTTCCACTTGCTGCTCTTCCTCATTAGGTTAAGCAGGCTCTTGTGATTCTCGAACTTCTTCGAGTAGTACTTTACTTCCACTATTCTTCTTATGAAGAAACTCTCTCTCAAGGAAAGTACAGTCCCGAGCAACAAACACTTTGTTCTCAGAACGGTTGTAGAAGTAGTACGCCTTGGTTTCCTTAGGATAACCAACGAAAAAGCACTTATCAGATTTGGGTGCGAGCTTATCGGATATTAAGCGTTTTACATAAGCCTCACAACCCCAAATTTTCAGAAAAGACAAACTTGGAACATTTCCAGTCCACATCTCATATGGTGTCTTTGCAACTGATTTTGATGGGACTCTTTTTAGTGTAAACGCAGACGTTTCTAGAGCGTATCCCCAAAAGGATAATGGAAGGTCTGTGTGAGTCATCATTGATCGATCCATATCTAATAGGGTCCGATTCCTCCACTCGGAAACTCCATTCCATTGGGGTGTTCCAGGAGGAGTGAGCTGTGAAACAATTCCACACTCTCTCAGATGATCACTGAACTCTTGACTTAAGTATTCTCTGCCACGATCAGATCGAAGAGCTTTAATTCTTTTGCCAAGTTGGTTTTGTACTTCATTCTGGAACTCCTTGAATTTTTCAAAGGATTCTGACTTGTGTCTCATTAGATAGACATAACCATACCTACTGAAATCATCAGTAAAGGTAATGAAGTATTGATAGTTTCCTCTAGCACTTGTGCTCATCGGGCCGCAGACATCTGTATGTATAAGGCCCAATAAGTCACTGGCCCGTTTATTTGGTTTGTTGAAAGGAGCCTTTGCCATTTTGCCCATCAAACAAGATTCACATTTCTCACATGATTCATAATCAAATGAGCCCAAAAGCCCATTACTATGGAGCTTCTGTATGCGTTTCTCGTTTATGTGACCCAAACGACAGTGCCAGAGAAAAGTTGGGTTTTCGTCATTTGACTTAAACCGCTTAGTATTTATGTTATAGACGGGCATTGATTGGTTTAAAATGTAAAGCCCATTCTCTAATGGGCTGCTACCATAAAACATACCATCGCGATTAAAAGAACAACATTTATTCTTAATAGAAAAATCAAATCCTTCTAAATCCAAACAGGAAATTGAAATGATGTTTCTGCTTATCGCAGGTACATAGTAGCAATTATGCAAATCTAAAACCAAGCCCGAAGGCAAAGACAAATGATAAGTGCCCACGGCCAACGCAGCAACCCTTGCTCCATTCCCGACTCGCAGCTCCACTTGTCCTTCTCCCAGCGTTCTACTGTTGCTTAGTGCATCCACATTAGTACAAATATGAGCACCACAACCGGTATCCAATACCCATGAGTTAGAACCTGAAGAAGTAACATTTACTTCAATAACATAAATACCTGGAGAAGTCGTCTCGTACGTCTTCTTCTTGTTCTTTAAACCTTCCAGCAATTTCTTGCAATTTCTTTTCCAATGCCCAGGCTCATTGTAGAAGTGGCATTTATCAGCATCAGAAGGGCCAGCCTTGGGCTTAGGAGGAGGCGCAGGTCTGTCCTGGTTCACAACCTGGACGGCCCTGCCCTTCCCTTTCCCCTTGCTGGGTTTCTTAAAATTTTTTCCCCCTTGTACCATAAGTACATTTGGGGTACCCTTCTTGATGTTTGGCTCAGTTGTCTTAAGCATGCCATGTAATTCAGTCAACGTCTTCGTCAAGCTGTTCATATTATAGTTCATTATGAACGTATCATAGCTCGACAGCAGTGACTGAAATATGATGTCAGTAGCCAACTCTTGGCTAATAGGACAGTCCAGTTTCCCCAGGTTATCAATATAACCCATCATCTTTATGACGTGGGGACTCACTGGAGCATCATTTGGTAGCTTGCACTCAACTAGAGATTTAACCGTCTGGTATCTCTCAGTTCGAGCCTGCTCCTGAAACATCGCTTTCAGGCTAGTGATTATCTCGATGGGCGACGCCACATTCTCATATTGCTTCTGCAAGTCTGAGTTCATGGTAGCCAACATCAGACAAGTCACATCGACCACATCATTTGAATGCTTATCCCAAGCATTCTTCTCTGTCTGCGGGGCATTGGCACGGTACTTCTCGGGGAGAACTTTATCAAGAACATAGTCCCTCTTCTCCTGCCTGAGAACAATTCTCAGGTTCCGATACCATTCAAGAAAATTAGATTCATTTAACTTGTCCTTCTCAAGGACGGATCTCAGGGAGAAAGTGTTGTTTGAGCTAGACATTGCTGAAACAAAAGAGGTAGAGGGTAAGTTATCATGTTCAATACAAGAGAAGACTTAACAATTAAGAAAAATCGCATTATATTCAAAACTATGTTTCCTCAAATGAATATAATGATCCAAGATCCATATTTCACCAAAACCCGAGCGAGCTACTGGCTGTCACTCAAATCTTAGCTATATAGGTAAGCAACATTTTGCTAATCATATCCAATATGACTCTTGGTTGTGGATAAAACATCTTATGTTCTAACCACCTGATGTCTCTGAGCCCAGAACTTCTGATAGCCCATTCAAGTAAACCAATCTTTTCAGTCGTGTAATAGTTGATGCCATGCACTGCAAGCCCATCAACTCAATTACCTAATGCCTTACTCATGTAACTGCAGACACCTTGCACTGCAAGCCTATCACGCAATGAAACGAGTCTTGACAGCTGACAAGATCGGGAAGACATCCAGAACACTTGATATTTAGTTGAGGAATTGAACTTCTAATCCTTAACACATATCATATATATGCATTCATGAACCCAATCTTATTAAATCTGGTTCGGTTATTTGATTTTAGGTTCACTAACCCACAATCTTTGTAGGCTGTCGATCGACACTACATTAGTGTCGATCGACACTCACCTTTCTGGAACAGTTCTTCGACAACCGATCAATCCAATTGAACCGGTTTCGATAATCGACAGAAACAACTTTAATAACCGGTCAGTGTCGATCGACACAACATTTGTATCGATCGACATTGACTAAACCAAATGTAATTTTTGATAACCGGTCAATCTAATTGAACAGGATCGATAACCGGTCAATCCAATTGAACCGGGTCGATAATTGGCCTCTGTCGATCGACATAACATTTATGTCGATCGACGCTATCCAAACCAAATCAATTTTGCGATTATCGGTCAATCCAATTGAACTGGATTGATAACCGATCGGTGTCGATCGACACAACATTTGTGTCGATCGACGCCAACCTAATCGCACCAAACCGTAATTAGCCGGTTTAATTGATTTGTAACCAAGCGCGATAACTGATTCAATCCAATTGAACCGGTTCACCAATTCGCAAGGCAGAGGTGATCGTGTCGATCGACACAACCATTGTGTCGATCGACACGATTAGGTTTTTCCAATCGATACGAACAATTTTTGACAAAAACGTTTTGAAAGAAAATTGATCAAGTTCGATTACTATCACACAGATTCAATGTTAAACCCTAAGGCTCTGATACCACTGTAGGAATTTGCTCAGGTTTTAACCAGATTAATCTCTATTAATCAACCTAGTCATAATTCCATTAGCCTAGGATCTAGGGTTTGTAAACAAATAATCTGATAGAACGGATCTCGAATATACCTGGAGTTTTGGAGCGGAATTAGAACAGGGATTCGAGATCTTTAGCACTTCAATCGATGTGCCTCTACTGATGGTCCACACGCACACAAATTAGAATCCGCAGGGATACTAGTGCCTGGAATCGGATCTCTCAGGGAATTATGTGTTTCAGGGTGGCTGCCAAAAGAGTTTTCTCAAAACCTTTTCACTCCAGGTCGTGCCTCATATCCCTTATATAGGCCCTGGAGAAAACCTAATTGATCCCTGAACCAAATCAGAATCAATCAAGTTGTTAAACCGAAATCACTATTTCGGTTAATTGCCCGTGTCGATCGACACTACACATTTGTGTCGATCGACACACTCTTTAAAACACGAAAATAATGTGCATCAAATACACATCATTTAGATCATTACATTAATGATTATTCCCACATAAAGTGAATCCAATTTGCTTAGGTGTGTAACATGTAGGATCATATAATACTAGCAATGAGTTCATAACTCATAGATCATCATTGGTTTCTAGTAAAACGTCATGACCACCTAGTATCATATGAATGTCTAATCTCGACAGTACAACTATCACTGGAGTAAATACAAGTGTGATTTCAGGACATTCCCAACAGTATCAGCCATGCTTCTATACTCAGCCTCAGCAGAACTTCTACTCACTTTATCCTATTTCTTTGACTTCGAAGAAATAAGTGAGTCACCAAGAAACACAAATGATCCAGTCACTGATCTCCTATCATCAGAACAACTACCCCAGTCTGCATCTTAGAAGGCCCTGAGAACTAATTTAGACTGAGTTTAATAAAACAAGCCTTGACCTGGATCATTCTTCAAATATTGTAGAATCCGTTGAGTAGCTACCAGATGTGGTTCTCTTGGGGCTAAAAGATATTGACTCAGCTTATTGACAGGAAAACTAATGTCAGGACGTGTGACTGTCAAATAAATGAGTTTACCAATTAACTTCCTGTAATGGGAAGCCTCAGGAAGCAAATCACCAGTGTTTGCACTAAGATTCAAGTTGAGCTCCATAGGAGAAGACACTTGTTTGGAACCAAGATAGCCAAATTCTTCTAATAGCTCTAAAGTATAATTTGTGATACTGAAATCTCAGCTGTAGAGCTAGGAACCTCTAGACCCAAGAAATATCTCACATGACGCAAACCGAGTTGCACAAACCGAGTTAGATCAGAATGAGACTGAGAAAACCCATTGGCCAAAAGAACACTTGAAAATTTGTGAAACCATTGACGAGAGGCTTGTTTAAGACCGTATAATGACTTTTTCAATCTACAAACTGGTCTTTCTGGAAGAACCTCCCCCTGTCTTGGTGTATCCTTGAGGAAGACATATATATTTCTTCGTCAAGATCACCATAGAGAAAAGCGTTTGTCACATCCATCTGTGTGATTGACTAATCAAGAATAGCAGCTAGAGCTATGATCAACCTAACTGTAGTAAGCTTGGCAACAGGGATGAAGGTATCCATATAATCACTACCCTCCAGTTTTGTAAAACCTTTAGCAACTAGTCTAGCTTTATACCTTTCTATACTTCCATCAGAAAGATACTTAATCTTGTACACCCATTTACATCCAATGGCATGTTTTCCTTCTGGTAGAGAACAAATATCCCAAGTCAGAGTACTCTGAAGAGCATCTAGTTCTGGGTTCATCGCATCGAGTCAATGTTGCAACTGCACTGCTTCTTTGAGCCCGTAAATGAGAAGGTCTATGTTGCAATGGTGGGTCAGCACCAGATCTGGGAATACAATGTGCTTGATGGTGTTACTAGAGTTTTCTGTGGAAATGGCTATAAAAGAAACCTCAACGGTTCTACTTATGTTATATATTCACTGTTGAATTATTTAGCCTATGTTTGCTTTTCTTTATGCTATTTTTTTTGTTGATACAGCCCTTAGACGTTTGCTCAGCCTTCAGGAATCTTGTTATGCCCTGGTAACTACTATAAATTTCAAATCTGTCACTTTTCATTGTTACAAAGCTATCAAAAATGAATTATATGGGTAATGTTGTGACTGATAGATTTAAAAGAAGCATATATTGCTGATAGCGAGAGAAGTTCTATTCGTGCCCTTGATCTTCAAACTGGAGGATCAAGATTGTTAGCTGGTGGTCATCCCTATTTCTCTGAGAATCTTTTCAAGGTAAGTATTTTATTCGTTTTACCATAATACCTTTTGTATTCCAAGGGTTGTAGTGGCATCCATCTTTAACTCTTCCTTGGCATTTTTAGTGAAGTTACAAGTTGGAATGTTTCATCTCTAGCTATATCGGTCTCTAACACGAGCTAAGACTTCAACACTTTGGAGACAATGACGGAATGGGAGCATAAGTGCTCCTGCAACATCCATTAGGTGTATTATGTGCTAAGGAGGGCCAAATATATCTAGCTGATAGCTATAACCACAAGGTAAATTGTTTTGGCAAATCTAAGAAAACATGTGTCAATATGAATATCCGGAATTTATATTGGATGGATCTCACTGAATAGCAGGAACATAGTTTTTTTTTTTAAATGAATGTTAAATTAGATTCAAACAAAAAAAAACGTTTTTACAATGAGTTGTGACTTTTTCAAAAGGATAGAGATTTAATCTAAAAAAAGAGTTCAATCAATTCTTGTGGCAAACTATTCGGTTAAGCCCTCATCTAATGTGTTATCCCCCAGCTTTTGAATCGAATACAATCGATTGCGGATTGTTTTATCAATTATCTTCATGAGTCTACAATGTGACAACAGTTGCTCTCCGTGTCTCCGGTTGTTGCGTTCTCGCCATATATGATATAGAGTAGTTTGAAAAGTATATCGAAAGAGGAACGTCTTTATTTTGTCGAGGCTTTGGTCTGAGAGGAGAAGAACAAGTTCATCCCAATGATGTGTAAATTGTCTTCCAAGAAGTCTTTGGGAGAGATTTTCCAGAGCCTCAAAGAATAGTTACACCTGAAAAACAAATGGTTCCGTGACTCTTTGATCTAATTACAAAGGACACAATTGCTTCGACACGCCCAAACACATGTTCGATCTCTTGTGGAGAGTCGATCAAGCATTGCTACCCATACTAAGAACGAGTACTTTGGTGTTGCATGGGTAAACCACACACCGATGTACCAATTATGTATGGGACTAGGTTGTCGAGTTAGTTTCCATGTACCCTTCGTGGTAAATTTTTGTTTGAATACCTCATCTCCATTTCGCCAAAGAGCTGTGTTTCCTTCCGTAGTTCTCTCTCTAATCAACCTGCTGATTTCATCTTCGATGTCATTCACAACCGCAACTCTGTGCCTTCGCCTTCGATGTGATAATAAGATCTCTTCCACCCTTGTGTTACTCCGTATGCCCATGTCTATGGTGCCTCTCGGACCTACAATGTCATATAATTTCCCAAAGGAGACCATACATCATGCCAAAGGTAAGTAGAGGAACCATTACCAACTTGTACCTTGTGAAAACTTTGAGCTAATCTGCGGTATTTCATTAATTTCCGTCATATCCAGGAGCCTGCACTTTTTGATTCTCTCATTGACCAAAGACACCCGTCCCTAAGTAGCATTCTCTTGACCCACAACACCCAAAGATAATCTGCATTCGAGACCAATCGCCAAGTCAACTTCAAATAACTTACCACATTCGCCTCTTTGAGCCGCTTAAGCCCTAAACCACCTTCTCACTTCGGTTTACAAACCTCCAGCCACGCAATCTTTGCCTTTCGTGGGTTTAAAGCTGGTCCCGACCATAAAAAAAGATGCACATAATCCTTCAATCTTTTTGATACACTGACTCGGTAATCGAAAGGCTTGAATCAAAATGTTTACAATGCTTACAATAACCGATTGAAGCAACTATAATATTCCTGCAAAAGATATATTTTGAGTCGTCCATGAACTCATACGTGAACGTATCTTGTCAATGAGCAGCTCGTAATCTTCAGAGTGCACTCTCTTTGTTAATAGTAGAAGTCCCAAGTAGCGAACAAGGAGACTCCCTTCCGCAAATGGAAATTACTCTAGGATCAGCTCTCGATTTGCATCTGAGATGCCAGCCATATATAAAGTCGACTTCTCAAGACTAATGTTCAGACCAGAAATTACCGCAAATTCCCCAAAGATTTTGATAGTTTCCTCTATTGATCGCTTTGTGCCATCGATAAAAACCATAATATCATCCGCAAATTAAAGGTGAGTCAGTTGGATAGGCTTGCATTTCAGGTGAAAACCAATCCGTCGTTCCCGTGCTGACCTATCAGGAACATAGTTTTGCACAACTCTGTTATGATAATATAAGAAAGATTTTCAACTTATACAAGATCTTAGTTCAGTGCTCTTTGATGTGTAGATCAAGAAGCCGGACCCAGTGACCAAATGCGTTGTTACCATCGCTGGAACGGGAAAAGCCGGTTTCAAGGATGGAAAGGTCATGGTTGCTCATGTTCGATTTAGGTTACTACAGTCTTCTACATTAAAGAACTGGATCGGAGGGGGATAGTTTGTTAGTTAAATACATTCTGTCTCAGCTTTCAGAGCCTGCAGGACTTGCTCTAACCAAAAAAGGCAATTTTGTAGTCCCTCTAACAAAGTTTTTAACGAAGGAACAATCGAGTGCTAATTTTCTTGCCTATATCTGTTTCAGGGAGGCTTTTCGTGGCGGATACAAACAATAGCCTTATCCGATACATAGATTTGAACAAGGAAGAAAATGCAGAGATTCTTACATTGGAAAGGTGCTCAACCGCCAATACCAAAGACAAAATCCTTGAAACGTTTGAGAAAACGTGCCTCGGCTGATACAAAGATTGTGACAGTAGATGCTATTACATCTCGCGAAGGCGATCTGAACTCAAAATCTCATTACCAGATGGCTACCATTTCTCCAACGTCGATCTCTTCTTCCTATCTTACATATATATATATATATATATATATATTTCGTCTCTCTTAATGTTATATACACATCGTTCGTTGTTCACAGGAAGCACGGAGTAAGTTTGTGGTTGATGTAGAGCCTGAAAACGCAATAACGATTGAGCCAATGGAAGGAAATCTTGACCGTGATGGTTCATCAATGCTTCATTATAGACAATCTTCAACTTCGACTTCTGTCGGGAAAATTAGTTGCAATTCAAGGTTTGCTTCAATATCTTTGATTAAGGCTTTAATTGTTCTTTTTTGCATTTGCATATACATTATGTGTAGTTCAAACAATGGTTCCATTGTAATTGTCCATTCGCCTTTACGATTTGCAAAATTATTTTGTGGGGAGCTGAAACATGTAATTGCAGGTGTACTATTGCAAAGAAGACGAGGTTTGCTTGTACCAATCTGTACAGTTTGAGGTACCTTTCAAAGTTAAACCCAGATCATCCGATACCGGTTTGTTACAGCTTCAAGCTAGATGATCATGATATGATTAAAGAACACATATATATATGGTACATGGTCCATAAACATATGTTTGTGTTATTTAGAGGATTGGTCAAACAAACAAAAACTCAGAAAGCTGAACCAAATGTAACCACTTCTAGTATGTTTAAATTTTGTGTACATGTAAACAAAACCATCAACGAGAAACCAGTATATGATTGCAATTATAGTACGTTACAATTTTGTGTCTTGGTTTTGGCAAATATACGATTGCTGCTTGCTAAAATGGAAGTGACGATCAGTTTATAGCATTCTAAATGTATAAACTTTTTTTTTTATATGATAAGTAGGAAGAGTTAAATTTTTAACATTTTTTTAGATTAAGGGAGTAAATGGTAATTGCGGAATCTGGCGAAATTGCAGAATTTGGCAGAATTTTTGGTAATTTTTTGCGAAATCTGGCGGAATAATTTCGAATTCAAATGGCAACAGTAGAATCTGGTAGATAATGTAGCGGAATTATTAGAAAGAAAGAAATAAATTGAAATTATTAAAAAAAAATAATTCAAATTTTTATAGAAATTAAATAATTATGTTTACAAATATATTAAATTTATAGTTATGTTTACAAAAATATTAAATTTATAGCATTAATAAAAATTGTGTTTGAAAAAGTTAAAATACTAAAAATTATTTTTGGGGCCAAAATTTACCCTATAATAATTAGTCTATTCGGTTACTTGAACTCGTAATTAAAATACTCCTTATTTTTGAATAGCCGCCTTTTGGACGACTAGCTATATCACTAATTATGTTACCCTTATAGTTTGTTGATGACGGATTAATTTATGCAACCTGTAAAGTGTTTGCCAAATTGTCAGTCAAAATGTTAAAAATTGGTAAACTAGGCAAAAAATGAAACATTTTCTATTTCATTCTTTCTACGAATAGATTCTGTACGTGCATGATTTCATTATGAAAAACTAAAACACTTCTAGAAATCAAACAATTTGGTTCTTGAAAACAAGTCAATGAGGCAGCAAAGGGAAAACAAACAAATGTAAAACAAAAAATTTGAGATGAAAATGGTTAAAGCCTACGGAGATAGAATGATAACGTTCTCAAAACGTAAATCCGGAATATACAAAAAGATAAACGAGATCATTACTTTGTGCGACGTCGAAACGGTTTTATTTTGTTTTCTCTCTAGCCCGAAAGCCTTACTCATTCTCAAATCCGTATATAGAGGATGTGGCTGGCCAGTTAAAAACCCTTCAAAGCCTGAACCGTCTACAAAAGAGGATAATAACAATGTTGGACCATTAGTCAAAGCTTTCAAGAAGCAAAGAAACCTAACGAAAAAATACATGGAGCTCCAAACTTGACATAGAGAAGAAGAATGTGAGATTCTTGAAGGACTTGAGAAACAAAAAGAAAATAAACCAAATGTGGTGGAAATTTTTTCCATCGGAAAATTTTCCACATTTGGCTTACTTCCTTTTCGTTTCTCGATTCTTTGTAGAATTTCACCTTCTCCTTCTCCATATCAAGTTTTTCGAGGAGCTCCATTTTTTTTTCATTAGGTTGTCGATATATTGCTTCTTGTAAGCTTGACTAGTGGTCCGACATTGTTATTATCGTCTTTTGCAGATGGTTTAGGCTTTGTGAAGGGTTTCTTAACCAGCTAGCCACATTCTGCATAGACGGATTTGCTAACAGGTATGACTTTTGGGTTTGAGATAAAACAAAAAAAATCTCTTCGACATCGCAGAGTAACAATCTTGTTCATCTTATTATATATATTGGATTTACGTTTTGAGAACATTATCATTCTATCTTCGTATGCTTTAACCTTTCTCATCTTGATTTTTTGCTTTTCCATTGCTTCTTATTTGACATGTTTTCAAGAACCAAAGTGTTTGATTTATAGTGGTGTTTTAGTTTTGTGTCATAACAAAATCATGCACGTACAACATTTATTTGTAAAAAATAATGAAATAAAAACATGTTGCGTTTTGGTAGGTATTTAAAATGAATTTCATGAAGATAATGTGTTGCCTAATTTACAACTTTTAAACATTTTGACTTACAATTTGGCAACCACTTTACACGTTGCAAAAATTTGTTCGTCATAATTTAATTGGTGAAATAGCCAATCGTTGATATATCATGGTTTTTACCTGTTTAAGCCATGATATAAGTCCATTATCTAGAGTATTTTTAGTGTTTTCTAGTAAGTTTTAGTGTCTTTGCAGGTACTTAGACGTTTGAGGCATAATTGATGTTTACTAGAAGTTTTGGAGCATTGCGGAACGAAGTGGCGAAGATAGAAGTAAAGAGTTGAAATCTGAAGATGGTGTCGATCGACACCACCTCTGGGTGTCGATCGACACCATGCTCGACCAAGCCAAAAGCCCGAATTTAAATATGTCCGTTCAAAGCCCGAAAGTTCCAGATGTTTACAATTTTGTTTAAGACGGTTTATGTACCCTATATATACGTTTTCAGAGCCATTGTTTAGGCTCATGCTTTATTTTATCAATTACTTAGAGATTTTCATTATTAAAAAGATGTTTTCTTCTATGATCATGTCTGAGTAGTTCTCTTGTTAGGTTTATGGTTTTCGAAAGTGTTTGATGGATTGCTAGATCTGAATCTTTAGAATGTTCTTCATCTTGCCTTGTGTTTATTGTTGATTTTAGCGTCTGATATCTGATCTTAGGATAATTAATAGAAACGTCAGTTTTATTGATTTGCCTGAACTAGTCTTTGATGAGCAAAATTCCTTTTTGCAAAGAAATTTGGTTTAGGGTTTTGTGAACAATTGAACCTGAAATTAATGCTTGTTTAGATTCATAGGATTCGCAAAGAAATTTGGCGTCATATTAGTTCCGGGAGATGATGGAGTTCTGCGTGATCCGGCAGGTCTCAGATACAACGCCGAAGGGCAGAGGATCAACGACGACGGAACAGTGATCGTCGAGGAGAATTTGGCGATTCTGCCGCAGGGTGTCGCTCGACACCCACCACCTGTCGAGCGACACGATAAAATACAAGGTGATGATCGACACCACCCCCTGGGTGTCGATCTATGCCTCCTCCAGAATCAGCCAAACGATTTGAGGAATGAGGAGAATGATGCGCGAGGAAGAACGCTTGTGGACTACAACCGTCCTGATCAGTTCTATGCGAATCGAGCTGCGATTTGTCTTCCTGCTTTTCAGAGAAATGATTTTGAGCTGAAGCCTGCTTACTTCAGCCTAGTCGCACAGAACCCTTACCATGGTCTTTCTCATGAGCATCCCATGGACCACATCAAAAATTTTGAAGACATAGCTTCCAAGATCTAGGCCAATGGAGTGTCCAGCAATTATCTCTTTTGCAAGTTATTCCATTACTCTCTTAGTGGGGATGCTTCTTACTGGTTGAAGCAGCTTGAGCCTGGATCGCTGACTACTTGGGAGGACACCAAGAACGCGTTCCTAAATTACTTTTATGATGATGCGAGATCAGAGGACTTGAGAATAAAGATTACTACGTTTCGTCAAGGCCCAACAGAAGTATTCAGGGCTGCGTGGACGCGTCTAAAGTCTTATCAGAGAGATTGTCCTCACCATGGCTTCACCGATGTTCAGTTGTTAGGCATCTTCTACAGAGGAGTGGACTGGAGGTATCAGATGGCTTTGGATGCAGCGAGTAGTGGTAACTTCAATACCAACTATCCAGAGAATGCAGTTGTACTCATCGAGAACTTGGCTTCTAGCAACACTACGAAGAACGCTGATTTTGAGAGGAAGCAGATAAGCGAGAACAAGGATGTTGGGAAGCACTTGGCTGAGATGAACGCGAAGCTGGATTCTATGAAAAATATCCTTGTGGGAAAGAAGTCTATTCAGTTCGCTAAGGAAGTTGAGACTGCAGAGGAAGATGTCAACTACATCAACCAAGCCGGATTTCAGAAATATGGCAATCAGCAAGGTTATGGTTCGAAGCCATATCAGAGCAATTTCAACAGGAATTATGGTTCCTCATCTTATCAGAAACCTCTCGAGCAAGACAATGAGGTGAAGAATATGCTGGAACAACTCCTAGAGGGCCAACAGAAGATGATTGTGACTTTCAATGGGAAGTTAGTCTCTGTCTACCAGGATCTTAATGGAAAGTTTGAGTCTCTGAGCACACATGTCAAGAGACTAGATACACAGGTGGCTCAAACTGCTGAATCGGTGAAGAGGCAAGAGGATTATCTTCCTGCAAAGGCTGACATGAACCCCAAGCGAGCCTGCAACGCAATTCGGGTAGAGGAGGATAGCTACTTTGATGAATTCGATGCAATTTTCGGACCTGCAGAGCAAGTGTCGATCGACACTAATCAAGTGTGTCGATCGACACCTCCTGAAGAAACAGCGTCGTTCGATGTTTATCTCAACGAGGAATCCGAGATTGAAAGTGGTGTCGAGCGACACCACTCTAGCATCGCTCGACACCCAGGTTCCACCGAGCTGAAACTTTGCCAGACGTCTCAATCAGCCGAGGACACCGTTTACACTCCCAAGCTGCCTTTTCCCAGAGCTCGGAAGTCGAAACAAGAGGTCGAGGAAGCCATGTGCAAGAGGATGATTGAGAAGATCATTGTTGAGATGCCTCTAGTGGATACGATTAAGCTTTCTGCTGTAATTCGAAGGTACGTCAAGCGAATGGTTGCTAATGGAGTTAGTCCTAAAGAAGGAGGTTTGCTGACCAGAGATCTTCAAGCGATTCTTTTGAACACAGTTCCCGCCTCCAGGAAGAAGAATAAGGAGATAGTGGTTTCTGAAGAAGTAAGCGCGATGATCCAAAGTAGGATACCAGTGAAGCTACCTGATCCAGGAAGCTTTGTGCTAGATTGCTCGATTTTTGAAGAAAGTTTCCCTTATTCCCTCTGCGATTTGGGTTCTGGAATTAACTTGATGCCACTCTCCGTTGCTGTTAGACTTGGGATGACAGATTTCAAGAAGACTAGGATTTCTCTCATCCTAGCTGATCGTTCAAGGCGTTTTCCGGAGGGGATTCTAGAGGATGTTCCGATTCAAATTGAAGACTGCGTTATTCCAACAGACTTTGTCATTTTGGAATACGATAAAGAACCTCAGGATCCTATTCTACTGGGAAGGTCATTCTTAGCAATAGCTGGAGCGAATATTGATGTGCGCAGAGGAAAGATCAGGCTTGATCTAGGTGATATTGTCATGGATTTTGACATGGACAGTACTAGGAGAAAACCCACCATAGATGGTCAAGCTTTTTCTGTGGATACTTCAGCAGAAAAAGAGCTGAGCAAGGAGCTTTCAGAAGGTATTCCTGATGAGATCATTGAGGAAGTAGTCACTACAGACCCATCTCCTAAAACACCCGCCAAAGAGCAAAGGTACGCGCTTCCTGAACCTGAATCTCTTGATTTCATTAAAGAAGATTTAAAAGTTCAAAAAGCTGTTACGCGCTCATGCAAGCAACGAGTTTCTCGAAAGCTTGGTTTTTCTAATGATTGTGCAGGAACTCCTAAGGAGCGTACAATGACCTCAAAGCCTTTCGCCAAAATGCGTATCATCGTTCCTCAAGAGCTGAAAGATAAGGGAGACAGAGTTATCCAGGAGATGGTGCAGAAGACGCAGAAACTCTTTCCTGGAATCATTCCATGGAAGAGTGCAAATCCTCCAGACGTCTAAGTTCCTCAAAAAAGTCAAGCTAACAGACTAAAAACAAGCACTTAATGGGAGGCAACCCATTTGTGAGTTTTATATTTATGTTTTCTTATTATTTTCTTTTACAATTTTATGTTTGGTGTGTTTTTGGTTTTGATTTTTAGGAGATAAAAACATAAGGATGAACTTCAAAAGCTTTTGTCGAGCGACGCCATGATCAAATCGCTCGACACTTGCAAATATTTCATGGTGTCGATCGATACCATTGACAGTGTCGATCGACACCCCCCTCCAGGTTACGTTTTTCTTTTCAAAATTTCGATTCCTTCTATTTTCTACCTATTTTATTCACCGATCTTAGGCTTAATATCACTGGGGACAGTGTCGTTTAAGTCTGGGGGAGGTAGTTACTAATTATTGTGTTTTCTTTTGAATTTTTATGGTGTTTGTCAAAAAAATTTGTTTTATTCGGGTCGAAACTCCCCTTTTCAACTTGCTTTGAACAACACTCAAGGACCATTTCCGATGCAAGTTGGTTGGTTTTACTGAAGTGGGTCTGGAGGTGGATGGGTTTAACGGAGCGAGTTCAGATTTCTAGAGAACGCCAAAAAGGCGTTGCAGACCCCGCCCTTAAACAACTCTAAATATCTAGTCAAGAGTGATGGATATCGCAAGACTTGATTCAGCTTCCAAACACTTGAAAGTGAGGACGGACCACTCTTGAAACTTCTTCCCAAATGATGAATTCAACTGTCCTATATCAAAAACTTCTTCCCAAACTTATTCCCAAGTGAGCACTGATCTAGTGATCATAGAGATGCCAGGGATCTAATAAAAAAAATCTACAGAAAAGTGCAAGTCCGAAAAACAGAAAAATCCTGAAGAAAAAAGTTCAAAAATGGGCAATGCATCTCTATGATATCCTTAATTGGATACAGTTTTAGAGGGAAGAGAGAGGGTGAAACGCAAGAAAGTGTTCAAGGAAGTGAAAGAATCTAGAAGGTCCAACGATCGATATTCCCTCGATGAGACCGCACTTAATAAACTAAAGGGGTTTGCGACTGAAAGTCTGAGATTCTCTAAGGGGTTTGGATTCAATCTGAAAGACTGCTATACTTCTAGGGAAACATCGAGGTATAACCAGATTAGCTTTGCAAAGGTATCTGGTTCCTTAAGGAGTGAGTACACTGTTTTGCTTAGGGACAAGCAAAAAGCTAAGTCTGGGGGAGTTGATATATCGTGGTTTTTACCCATTTAAGACCACGATATAAGTCCATGTTTTAGAGTCTTTTGGTATTTTTGATATTGTTTTAGAGTCTTTACAGGTACTAGGATGATTGGACCTTAAAAGATGTTTACTAAAAGTTTTGGAGCATTGCGGAACGAAGTGGCGAAGATCAAAGTGAAGAGTCGAAATCTGAAGATGGTGTCGATCGACACCACCATCAGTGTCGATCGACACCCATGTCGACCAAGCCCAAAACTTAATCAAAAGAAGTCCGTTGGAAGCCCAAAAGTTCTAGATGTTTACTTTTAGGTTTCCAGTCGGTTTTGTACCTCTATATATACGTTTTTACAGCCATTGTTGAGGCTTATGCTTTATTCTATTGAATTCTTAGAGATATCTTTTAATAAAATCATGTTTTCTTCATTCGATATGTTTGAGTAATTCTCTTGATAGGTTCAGGGTTTTCAAAAGTGCTTGATGAATTGTTAGATCTGATCTGATTATTAGGATAAAATCATTAGAATGTTCTTGATCTTAACTTGTTCTTACTGCTGATTTTAGCCTCGCGAACTGAAATCTGATCTAGGTTAATTAATAGAAACGACAGTTTTATTGATTGCTTGAACTAGTTTTTGATGAGCAAAATACCTATTCGCAAAGGGATTTGGTTTAGGGTTTTGTGAACAATTGAACTTGAATTTATTGCTTGTTTAGATTTATAGGATTCGCAACGACAATTGGTTTTCTAGGATTTAGACATAGAAAATATTCGCAGCGACAGCTGGTTTGTTTTACTTTCGTGTTCATGTTCAGGAACTACTCTTTATAATCTTAATAACTGATTTACTTGCAATTTTGATTCACTGTAGAATTCAATGTGCCTAGCTTTCCTCTTAATTGATTTAAAACCGTTTTAATTGCTTTAATTTACTATTTTCATATTATTTCACCTAGCATAATCTGAATTTATTAATCTACTATGTATTTCTAGACTCCATGTGGATTCGATCCTAAAGTACTATTCTGATCTCTTAATTTGAGAGAGTTTAGCTCTAGGGTAAATTTGAGCATATCAATCAACACCATGCTCGACCAAGCCAAAAGCCCGAATTTAAATATGTCCGTTCAAAGCCCGAAAGTTCCAGATGTTTACAATTTTGTTTAAGACGGTTTATGTACCCTATATATACGTTTTCAGAGCCATTGTTTAGGCTCATGCTTTATTTTATCAATTACTTAGAGATTTTCATTATTAAAAAGATGTTTTCTTCTATGATCATGTCTGAGTAGTTCTCTTGTTAGGTTTATGGTTTTCAAAAGTGTTTGATGGATTTCTAGATCTGATTTCATTGTTAGGATAATATCTTTAGAATGTTCTTCATCTTGCCTTGTGTTTATTGTTGATTTTAGCGTCATGAACTGAAATCTGATCTTAGGATAATTAATAGAAATAACAGTTTTATTGATTTGCCTGAACTAGTCTTTGATGAGCAAAATTCATTTTCGCAAAAAAATTTGGTTTAGGGTTTTGTGAACAATTGAACCTGAAATTAATGCTTGTTTAGATTCATAGGATTCGCAAAGAAATTTGGCATTCTAGGATGTAGATATAGATAATATTCGCAACGACAGCTGGTTTGTTTTACTTTCGTGTTCATGTTCAAGACCTATACTTTAATATTCCTAACTATTGATTTATCTGCAATTCTGATTCACTAGAGATCTCCCTGTGCCTAGCGTTTTCTCTTAATTGTTTTACAACCGTTTTAATTGCCTGCTTTACTTGCTTTTACATTCACCTTGCCTAGTTTATTTCGAAATTATTAATCTATTGTGTTTCCTTGATTCCATGTGGATTCGATACCTAAAGTACTATAATTGATCTCTTAATTTGAGAGAGTTTAGCTCTAGGGATAATTTGAGCATATTAATCATCGAAAAGGCGTAATGGCCAATCAAAAGTAAATAGTACTTTAAGAATGAGTTCAAGTAATGGGGAAAACAGCTTATTCGTACCTACACTCTGGATAATTGCAAAAATTTCTACCTAATCTTTGAGAAAATGCCTAAACATATCCCAACTCTATGTAATTTAAATTTTCATACTTGAACTAATGAAAATAGGCTTATAAATAGCTAACGGATTACGGAGTTAGTTTTGCAGTTAACGGTGCTGACTAAGCATCCTAGTACAACAGGTTCGAATCCTCCTCGATTTTTTTTTTTTAATAAAGTATTGATTAGTTATGCTGATAGGATAATTAGTCAGCACCGTTAACTGCAAAACTAACTTCGTAATCCTTCATGTATTTATAAGCCTATTTTAATTAGTTCAGGAATGAAAATTAAAATTATATAGAGTTGGGGTATGTTTAGACACTTTCTCAAAGAGTAGGTAGAAAATTTTGCATTTGCCCAAAATGCATGTACTAATAAGGCCTTTTTCCAATAAATGTGGGATGAATTTTGGCCCCAAAAATTGGATTAGGGTCTGAAACGTTTTGGTTAACAAACAAAAGGGCCAAAAGTTATAGACGTAGTGTCTGAATTTTTTTAATTAAGAACCAAAAAATATAATGTATAAAAAGAAGAATATATACTCATATCGAGAAGCTGATACGGTTAATGGATTAATTAAGATTTTTGGGTATCTTTCTTTTTGAATTAGGTTTAACATTAAATTGTGGTGACTTATGTAAATATCATTATTGATTAGTAAAAAATGAACTTCTAAGAATAATATTAATTTCAAGAGAGACCAGGATTGAGAGGAAGCTTTGTCTAAATCTCTTCTTTTCTTTCAAGTCTTAACAATGGCTCTTTTTACAAGATCGAAAGCTCGTATAAATTTGGTATCAGAGCCAAACTTTCCAATGGGAGATGACAGTCGTGTGTTAACACCAATTCGCTCTCTTGATGGAGAAGATCTACAACCTAGGAGAAGACGTAGAATCCCTTAAGAAAACAGTAGTAGAACACGGGGCCACTCTAGAATAATTCACAAAAAATAGCAAAACACATTGCCACTCTTGAAAAACTAGCCTCCACACACGGGGTTGAACGTATACACAAAAGGGCAAACTGTAAGGGTTCTTCCAAAACATGGAACGCCGATCAAACTGTCGACTTATGAACTTTACAAAGGAGAGAAAGAAAAGGGATGACACAACAAACAGTGTTCTAAGAAACCGTCGCAGCATTAGAGGAGGCATGAGACCAAACCAAGGATGATGTAGCAAAACTTCGCGAGGAGCAAGAAAAGTTACAAATTACGAGGAAATCAAACAGCAAAAGAAGTCGCAATCATCGTATACCCATAGAGATTTCTATTGCAAAGGAGGCAATTAAGGCCTTTGGGATCAAAGCAATGTTCCCAATTCTCAAGGGACATAGTCCACCACCATTTGTTAGGGAAGCTTACTATTGGTGGTGTTGGAATGAGTAATGGTGATAAGAATTTGCTTATTTTTGGGAACGTGGCCAATGCGATTAATATGCAAAAAGTGAGGTCACCGTCAGATGGATGGAAGAGGTGATTGGCACGTGAGACCAATTGGAGCACTAACCAACGAATGTCAGCCAAACTATTCGAGATGATGTTCAGGAGCAAGAAAGAGGAATGAAGACAATATATAACTTAGACATGTATGTGGTACCACCGTTGAAGATGTTGAAAAACCGTAAAAGGAAGACTTGGTGGGAGCATGCGGACCGTGATATATAGAGCTTTTCGGAGGAGGCAAAGAAGCAATAAAAGGTATACATGGAGTTGGAACTTGAGGACAAACTCCTAGTCGAGGAAAGGAGTAATGATATGGTCACTGGATTCTTTATTTTCTTTTATCAACAACATAATAAAAATCATTTACCACCATTTGAAAACCCAATCTGGCAGTGACGAGCTCACAAAAGATGCATCATAATTAATTATGCGTGCCCGATTCGCTAGCCCTGTCGGCTTTGGAATTAAGTGCGATGTGGAAAAATATTTTGGAATTAATGGGTTTATTAAGAATTTTGGGTATTTTCTTTCTTGAGTTAGGTTTAAGAATAAATTATTGTGACCTATATAAAATTCCTCATTTATTAATAAGCAAAAAAAAAAAAAACCTTCAAAAATTTAACGTTAATCTCACGAAAAACAGCGAGGAGGAGGAGGATGATGATGAGGAGAAGGATGAAACATATTCAGTTGCGAGTGAAAAAGAGTAAGACAAAATATAAGATTTAGATTTGTGGTAAAGTCTTATGTTCTTATTAGGCATTGGGAGGTGATCGAACGAGCCACCACAAGAAAACGACCCACCTTTTGCTAAAGTTTTGATGTACCCTCTTTGCTAGTTTTTATTCCTACAATAACAAAAATGTTTGGTTCCAGTTTATGTTTTTGTGTTCATGAAATTGTTTATTCAGAGTGTACTTTCCTTTCAGGTGGGTCGTTTGTTCTTGTGGTGGCTCGTTCGATCACATCCCAATGCCTAACAAGAACATAAGACTTTACCACATATCTAACGCTATTCTGTTTTACTCTTTTTGTCACTCGCAACTGAATATGTTACAACCTCCTCATCATCATCATCGTCCTGGTAGCTGTCTTCCAAGATTTTTTCCGGTCAAATCCGGATTTTTATAGTTATCCGGACCGACTTAGTGTCTCGATCGCGGTTCAACCGGTCCGGTCCGAGTTTCAAAGCATTGTTGATTAAAAATCCTTATTTATTAATAAAAAAAAAAAGGTTCCAAAATTTAACCTTTATCTCACGTAAAACTAGGGTTGAGAGTAAGCTTCACCTAAATCCAAGGTTTTCAAAACCGGACTGGACCGGTCCGACCGGGACTTCTTCTTCTAACCGATTCCGGGTTGGTCTAAAACCCGGATTTGAGTTGGACTGGTTAATCGGCCGAAATCCGGTAAAACCCGTAAACCAGTTCTATTGACCCGGTTCTATGTCAAACCCCGGTTCACAAAAATTAAGACTAAATTTTGATTTTTTGGTCAAAAATTCAAATTATGATTTATAGTCACTATTTATTTACTTTAAAATTTATTTATGTTTTTTACTTTAAACAGGAAAAACTAAACTTTTATATAAAATAGATTAAAATCTTGTTATGTAGGTGTATTTATGACAATTACTACATGATCAAACTATATTCCATATTATTATTTCTACATTTAAATGATATATTATCTTATTTTGTTGTAATTTATTTTTGTTTAAAGATAAAATAATATAAAAAAATAAAGTTTAAGTATGTTTTGTCTTTTCTTTAAAAAGTTACATAATCTATTGTTCTTACTCTTATATATATATAATTAAAAATATAGATATTTAAAAACCTAGTTGAACTGGTTGGACCGGTCAGACCAGCTATCCAACAGCGTTGCCGAGTCGGTGCCCGGTCCGGTTTTCAAAACATTGCCTAAATCTCTTCTTCTCTTTAAGTCTTAACAAAAGCTCGATCCTTTTACAAGATCAAAAGCTAGTATCAGAAACTTGCAACAGACAAATTCTTAATCTAAATATGCTGTATAGATAACAAAAAGTTGTCAAAAAGCTCGAAACATATGAAATCTTCATCTAAATACAAAAAAACGTCCGATAGATACATTTTTTTACTTCTCAAATATTGTTGTAAAATCGGATCTTAAAATCACAATTTTCAAAACACTCAAATGGTGGATCTATTCATACTCTATCCATAAAAAAACTGGATCTTGTAAATGAAACGAGATTTACCAATTTCTACCTCCATTATAACAGTTGGATAGATATCAATGTTAACCTCTCTACCAAAAAAAAAAATGTTAACCAACTCAGCTCCGAAATTTTAATTTTATATCAGTGTTATATATCAATATTGACTTTTCAGTATTGTACTCCTTGGTTACATTGTGCTTTGAACTTGCAGTGTAGAAGCTAAGTTATCGAGATTCTGAAAACTAATTTTATAAGTTTTTTTAAAAAAAACTTTAATTTTATAGGTACCAAAAATCACAATAGTAGTAAGGTAATACGAGAAACCACTTAGACTTCTTCAACCTTTAGAATCCAGAGAGAATATAACATTCTCATTCATTCAAAAGCCGAACTGAAAACATATGTCAAAACAATATGAAGCTAAGAATCAAGTACCTTAATCAGATATGTCAATAAAGAAAGGAAGCGAGGAGCCTGAGCGCCTTAACCGGATGTATGACTTCAGATTTTTCCTGACGGTTTCCAGAGGAAGAGTGTTTAAAAACCCAAAATCCATTTTCTAAAGTTGTGGTCAATTATTTTTTTTAGTGGTCAAATAATAAGATAAACTTGAAATTGATTCACGCTTGCAAAAGAAATTAGAAAAAATCAATTCAAGATTTGTTTCCACAACAACATATATCTATCTATATTTTGTTTGACTATTTATAATTTGTTAGTGAAATTCATGCAAAGGAGATTTCTTTTCTAATTTGGTGTTTCCTTTTTAAGTCTTTTCCTTTTCGTTAGGGTTTCCTATTACGGTTGACGAAGACCAAGAATCTGCAAGGTTGTTTGGCGAAATTGAACCTTCACTGTAAAAACTTGTAAATACATTCATTGTTTTGCATTAAAAATTAGGTAATCTACAGTAATTTTTATACAAAAAAATATTAAAGATTTTGGTTTTCAACGAATAGTATTTTGGTTATTATTTTTAAAATGGTCAATAAAATAGACATAAATCATTGGCCAATATTTTATTTCAAATATGGGTCACAACAATCTTCGTAAATACATAACAATAAATTTCTCTTACTAGTGATCCAATATGTAATCATAGATTGTTGCTTACTCCTGAATCCTTTCTCAGAATCGATTTCAATGGTTGCATTGAGATAACCTCATGGTCGAATGAACTAAAACTTCCTTTTGATGTCTTCTTCTTGATTCTCCTCGAATCTATTCGTATCTCATCAACTTCTTCTTTTATGCTCACAAATTTTTTTGGAGCCTTTCCTCTTGGTAAACGTGACTTTACTTGTTCTCCATCAATTGATGATAGTTCATTGGTGTCCATGTTTTGTCCAACATTACATATGATATTAGAGCCAATATCAGAATTTTGCTCCTTTGATTCGATTGTTCCTCGTGGTAACGGGTGACCAAGCACTACATTTTTCATAGCCTGTGTGGCTAGTAACTTCCCCAAGAAATCGTAGAATCGTTCACAGATATTGAGAGAATTTTGATGTTTTTGCTCTTTGCTTTCCATTTTCTTGTGGAGTAAAAAGAAAAGCATGTTTGGTTTTGGGGGATTATGTTTGGCTCAAAATTAATGTAAGGAACACAAAAAGAAGAAGCAATAATCCATCGTCAATGATCAAGATCTGGTTAACTTGTTAGAGTGGGAGACTTTGAGGAAGATTAGAGGATCAAGAATCAGCGAAAGAAACAAGTTTGGGATAAAAAAAATTAGTAATTTGATTCTTAGCTTTTACACGAAGACATCATTTTATTTGAACGTACAAACGAAGTCTTGACAATATAACTTCAACCATTTTTATGTTGCACATATACAGAAACGGTAGAATAACTCTACGATTTTGTAGGCTTACCAATTAAATATTTTTCAAGCGCAAGCCAAAGCCTGTGTGGCCAAGCACTACATTTTTCAAAGCCTTTGTGGCTAGATAAGCATCTCTACAGTGATATATATTTACTTAGCATAAGAAAAAGAAATATTTTATCTTATCTAGCGTAAGTTCACTTCACAGTCTAGTCTGCTCTTGTTCCTCATTCTTTTGGATTCAACCCCTACTTACCGTTATTTTTTCCTTATAATTGGAACATCTCTAGTTATGACATGGCTTATAAATTTAAGCTTGTCACTTTTCAAGGCATTGATCCTCACTTTGAAGTAAAAGATTGAAGCTTTGTGCGCATCAAATTTTAACGCCGTTTCAAGGAAAGAAGTAGCCATTTATACTTTAGTTTGCTTAAGATTAGGTTTTACTTTCATTTTAGTCTTAATCTCTTCTAAAAAATGAAAGTTCTTGAAAACCCCCAAAAAAATATATAGTTTGTTATTATCTTGAGAGCCCATTATTCAATTATGTTGCTTGTGTTGCTTTCTTGTTTTGCACATCTGCTCCACATCAATCAAACCGACAAAATCATTGTTCACTAACCTCTATACAATAATGAATATATTTTCTGCTACCTGGATAATTCATAAATAATCAAGTTTGTTCTTTGGCTAATGAGGAGGCTCTATATATACAAGTATAAGTGCCATACTCAAAAGAGCAAATGATGGGTTAAGACTAGCTCTTTTTGGTTTTTCATTGATTTATTTAGAAACAAAGTACATTAAACAAATCCTATATACTAATTTATGAGACATTCTTAAAAAGTCATTTGTCGTTCAAAGAGGAAAATAGATGTCACAGTTTTAAAATTTAACCAGACAAAATTAGATTATATGTCAAGGTGGGAAATCTCTCTATATTCTCATTAATTTTATAACATAAGCTCATTAATTCATGTTTTATAAAATCACTAATAAAAATGTTTCATATGTTTATTCACCTTATAAACCAATCAAAGGATCGTATGAAAGGGGTAAGTAAATAAGTACCAAACAGGGTAGACACAGAGAAGATAAAGAAAAATGGTGCAAGTGATTTTGTCCTTCTGAGCGAATGAGTTTTTGTAACCACCACAAGCCTTAGTGTGTTCAGAAAGAAGGTAACCACCTATCCAAATGCACAAAGTTGGTGGATTTTTAAATACTTCCATGAAGGGATTCGGCGCAGTCACAATAAGAAGAAACGTTGTACCCGGAATCTCTAGAGACTCTGCAAGTTTTTTGAACATATACGTTAAGCAAGTGCACTGATTCTTAATACACTGATATTAACCAATTCTTAATACACTGATTGTTTATATCTCAAGTTGCTCTTTAACCTTACAATACTAGATGATGACTCTTCCTATACTCGGAAACAATTGATTATTAAGTAAACTGATGAAATTTTGATAAATATTATTGTTTACCGGGTAAATGGTTTGGAAGGAAAAGCTTAAGAACAACTGTGAGGAGAGCAATCCATTTCCCAAACTCTCCCCTACATATACAATCTAAATATTAATCAAATCATCCTTACATTAACAATCTTTTTTTTTTTTTTTTGTATTGATTGTTACCTCAAGAACTCGAAAACAACCAGAGGGAGGCTAATGAAGAGATAAGGAGCTAATAATAAAGTCCACATGTTGGTTGACTTCCATTTTGTTCCTTCCAATATCATCAGAAGACTTTACCCAAAAGCAAAAAGGTAATAGATTATTGAAAGATCATATCAAACAAGCAAAATACCTATATATAAATCAGAATGTTTAGACGAGAAAAGATGACTAACATTGCAGCGAAAGACGCGGCCCATTTTAGGAGCAACGTGACCATATCTATGATTCCATAGCTGTGGAATAGCTTCTCTGCAGCAATTTGGAGCTCATTCAGATATTCAAGCTTTTCCATATTTCCAAAAAAATGCAAAATACAAAACAGAACTCAAAAGTATAAAACTGAGAGACAGAACAAGAAGACCCAAAAAGAAAAGTCTTGGTCTATAAAATTAAAAGGAGTGTGTTTATGATTGTCAATGTCACAGACTCATGGGTGGCTAATATTATTTCATTTCTGATTAATAAGCAATTTATTGTTGAATAGTCTTGAGAAGAAAATCTTAAAACTACTATCCAAATGCTTAGAACTTCAAAGCAGACCAAAGCTACCAGCCTGGATAAATCTAAGACTTTACTTATACGAACACGAAAGCGGAATGCGAGTTTTAAGATCTTATAATTAAGCTTTGAGAAATTGACTAATTCCTCGAGTTGATTAAGCGTTTTCTCCATTAATTCACAAGAAAATGCATTGTCTGCGATTCGAACCTCAAACTTAATATAGAAGCTTCTAAACCCTTAGCCACTAGACCAAAGAATTTCCACTCAAAACAAAAATCTTAAGCTTCTCAGAAATCAAATTTGTATTTTCCAAAATCGGATTGTCCGACTCATGTAAAAAAATTTGAGTCATTATCAATAGATTCGATCAGACAAAAAAAAGCCTACTATTGTCCAATTTGGATGAAACGATTAGTAGTGGCTTAATAAACCAGCATATCAACCTAAACCATGTTTATATTAGTGAAGCCAAAATAGATCCATGTGAGGGTAAGAAAGGTCAACTAGTATGAGAGTGTTTCCCAAGGAATAAAAGATAAACCTAAAACCCCAATCATTTCTTTCGATTCAATATTATCATTTCCAAATTTTGCTCATCTTTCTTCCATATCTTCTTCCCTATTGCTAATCGAACAATTCCCAATCCTTCTTCTATTTCGCTAATTCTTCTGATTCCAGATTTCCAAATCTCCGTCTCTAACAATGAGCGGAATCCATCTCCTCCGCAAAATTTCCACGAAACCTCCTCGGTTTCATAGGAGCCTCTTGATTTCCAGTTTTTCCATCGATTCATCACCCGATTTAGCCCGAAAATCCCTAATTCGTCCCTTCTCAAGCTCTACTTCGAAGCATCTCACCGGATTCAACAGACTCCACAAATGGTGTTTTGGCCAATCGAATCGGGTTTCCGATCAAACGACAAGTATCGGCGTCGGATTTTCCACAACCGTGGAAACCAATACCAGTGATAAAACTTTCGAGAGAATCCATGGTCTCAATTCGAATCCACTGGTCATCGAAAGGATACACAAAGACGAAAGAGTAGATATCAATGAGATTGAGAAATCTGAAGGTAAAATTGTCGAAACTGTTGGTGGGAAACTCAGAGAAGAGAGTGAAGCTGAGAAAGAAGCGTGGAAGATTCTGGAAGACGCCGTGGTTAAGTATTGCGGTTCGCCGGTTGGTACGGTGGCGGCGAATGATCCGGGAGATAAGTCGCCTTTGAATTATGATCAAGTGTTTATAAGAGACTTTGTTCCTTCTGCTTTGGCTTTTTTACTTAAAGGAGAAGGAGAAATCGTTAGAAACTTTCTCCTCCATACATTGCAGCTACAGGTATGTAGAATCTGAACATTTAGAATGTATTGTGATTATGGAATTTGTAATGAATTAAGTGTTGATTATTGAAGTTGTGTGGTTTGATTGTTTTGTGAAAGAGCTGGGAGAAAACTGTAGACTGTTACAGTCCAGGACAGGGCTTGATGCCTGCAAGTTTCAAAGTCAGAACCGTGGCGCTGGACGAGAACACTACCGAAGAGGTTCTCGATCCGGATTTTGGCGAATCGGCTATTGGTCGTGTCGCTCCTGTGGATTCCGGTCAGTAGGAGAACTGTGTGGATTGTATTCTTCATTGGGGTTTGTTGCTGATTGTTTTGTGTGTCGTATATAGGTTTGTGGTGGATTATTCTGTTAAGGGCGTATGGAAAGTTGACGGGAGATTTCTCGTTGCAAGAGAGGATAGATGTTCAAACAGGCATAAAGCTAATCATGAACTTGTGTTTAGCAGATGGATTCGATATGTTTCCAACACTTTTAGTCACGGATGGGTCTTGTATGATCGATCGTCGAATGGGTATCCATGGCCACCCCCTCGAAATCCAAGTACGAATTCTTCGTCTGTTTATCTTATTACAGCGTACGATATAATTGTGGGACTTATACATGATTTTTCTCTCTGGATATGTTGCAGTCTTTATTCTACTCCGCACTGAGATGCTCGCGTGAGATGCTTTCTGTGAATGACAGCTCCAAGAATCTCGTAAGAGCCATTAACAACAGATTAAGTGCTTTGTCCTTTCATATCAGAGAATACTACTGGGTAGACATAAAAAAGATCAATGAGATATACCGTTACAAGACTGAAGAGTATTCAACAGATGCTACTAACAAGTTCAACATCTATCCTGAACAAATTCCTCCGTGGCTAATGGATTGGATTCCCGAGGAAGGCGGGTATCTCCTCGGGAACCTACAACCTGCACACATGGATTTCAGATTCTTCACTCTCGGCAACTTTTGGTCTGTTGTTTCTTCCTTGAGTACACCAAAGCAGAATGAAGCTATATTGAACTTAATTGAAGCTAAATGGGACGATATTATTGGGAGTATGCCTCTTAAAATCTGTTATCCTGCATTAGAGTATGATGATTGGCGTATAATCACCGGAAGTGACCCAAAGAACACGTGAGTTTCGCTTACTCTTTACTCATATATTTCCTTTTAACTCTTTGCGTGCACCAACCTTAGTAACAGTTGATAAATTTTGCAGGCCTTGGTCGTATCACAACAGTGGATCCTGGCCAACGCTTCTTTGGCAGGTACGTAGATAAAACTGCTAGTGAGACCACCAAAATCAACTAGGGTCAATATTAAACACTAGCATCTACGGTTTCAGAGTTTTTCACCTAAAGCTTTATGTATTTTGATTTTGATAACAGTTCACATTAGCATGTATGAAGATGGGTAGACCAGAGCTAGCTGAGAAAGCTTTAGCATTGGCTGAGAAGAGACTTATGGCAGATCGTTGGCCAGAGTATTACGACACACGATCTGGGAAATTCATTGGAAAACAGTCCCGGCTTTACCAGACATGGACAGTCGCCGGATTCTTGACTTCTAAACTCCTCCTGGCAAATCCGGAGATGGCTTCGCTGTTATTCTGGGAAGAAGATTACGAACTTCTCGATATTTGTGTTTGCGGTCTCAGCAAAACTGGCCGGAAGAAATGCTCCCGAGTCGCTGCCAAGACTCAGATTCTTATTCGATGAGCGCAAAACATTCTAATGTGCTTCTTCGAACTTTCCATTCACAATAAGCTTTTTTGGCTTAAAATCTTACAGGAATTGAAAATTTACAGAAACATTACTGTCACAGATAATATTGATCTATGTTTGTAGATATATATACATAAGATTGTAGAAAAATGTTGCTTAAGCCAGTTTTTATGGGAAAAGTGAAACATTTGAAAAAATTGTCACTTAATCTCTTCTTTTGCTTTATGATCAAACAAACCATTGTGAAATTACTACAGAACCCAGAAGTCTCTAACATACTGTGTTCAGAAAATGAGCGTCAAGAAACTTGTACGCTCTAATGGGTTTAAACAGATCCCAAACTTTGTCCGAAGTTCTCTACGTAACGCTTGCGTCGAGTCAAATCAAAGCACGGAGTCTCCATATAGACCAAAGAAGCATCACATTTTAGCTACTAATCTCATCGTTTCGTATTTTGAAAAAGGTTTAGTTGACGATGCACGCTCACTGTTCGACGAAATGCCTGAGAGAGACGTTGTGGCTTGGACCGCAATGATCACTGGTTACGCTTCGTCCGAGTACAACACTCAAGCTTGGGAGTGTTTTCGCGAGATGCTTAGGCACGGAACGAGCCCGAATGAGTTCACGCTCTCGAGCATCCTCAAGTCTTGTAGAAACATGAAGGTTTTAGCTTATGGTGGTTTGGTTCATGGCATTGTCGTTAAACTCGGTATGGATGGTTCTTTATATGTTGATAATGCGTTAATGAATATGTACGCTACTTGTTCGACAACAATGGACGCTGCTTGCTTGATTTTTCGGGATATCAAGGTGAAAAACGATGTCACTTGGACTACTTTGATCACCGGGTTTACGCATTTAGGTGATGGCATTGGCGGTTTAAAGATGTATAAGCAAATGTTGCTGGTAATTACTATATTTCTCGCGTTTTCGGATTTCTTATGTTTTGATTTCGAGGTCTTTAACATTTGGTTATGTTTTGTGTGTTTAGGAGAATGCAGATGTGACGCCTTACTGTATAACAATAGCTGTTAGAGCGTCCGCTTCAATTGATTCTGTTACAACCGGAAAGCAGATTCATGCGTCGGTTATTAAACGCGGGTTTCAGTCTAACCTTCCGGTGATGAACTCTATATTGGACTTGTATTGCAGGTGTGTTGGGTATTTATCAGAGGCGAAAAGATATTTCCTTGAAATGGAAGATAGAGATTTGATTACATGGAACACTCTAATCTCCGAGCTCGAACGATCAGACAGCAACGAAGCTTTGTTAATGTTTCAAAGGTTTGAATCACAAGGCTTTGTACCAAATTGTTACACTTTCACTAGCTTAGTTGCTGCGTGCGCCAATATAGTGGCGTTGAACTGTGGCCAACAACTTCATGGAAGGATTTATAGAAGAGGGTTTAACAAGAATGTTGAGTTAGCTAATGCTTTGATCGATATGTATGCTAAATGCGGTAACATACCAGACTCGGAAAGAGTATTTAGCGAAATTGTAGAAAAGAGGAATTTAGTATCTTGGACTTCGATGATGATTGGGTACGGATCACACGGTTATGGAGCAGAAGCTGTTGAGCTTTTTGATAAAATGGTTAGTTCAGGTATAAGACCATGCCGGTCTAGTGGAAAAAGGATTGAAGTATTTTAAAGTGATGGAAAACGAGCACGGGATTAAACCAGATCGAGATATTTACAATTGTGTGGTGGATTTACTTGGAAGAGCTGGGAAAATAGACGAGGCTTACGAATTGGTTGAGATGATGCCGTTTAAGCCAGACGAATCCACGTGGGGAGCGATTTTGGGGGCTTGTAAAGCGTATAAACACAGGGGGTTGATAAGCTTGTTAGCTGCGAGAAGAGTTATGGAGTTAAAACCGAGAATGGTGGGAACTTATGTGATGCTTTCATACATCTATGCAGCCGAAGGGAAGTGGGGGGATTTCGCGAGAGTTAGGAAGATGATGAGGATGATGGGGAACAAGAAAGAAGCCGGTATGAGTTGGATTCAGGTGGATAATCAGGTTTTTAGCTTTGCCGTGAACGATAAAATGTGTCCTAATGCGGACTCCGTGTATTCGGTCTTGGAGTTACTGATAGAGGAGACTAAAGAAGCTGGATATGTTCCTGACTTAGACTCCCTAGTTCATGAGCAAGAAACTGGAACTTGAACATGAAACATAAAGACGAAAACTTGGTTTCCGGGTTTCGTGATCGAGTTAACTGGAGAAGGTTTGTTGTATAGATACAGTAATGGAGAGTGGTCCAAGCTATTAAAGAGCAAACATCGCCATACCTCGTTATAGATCAGGTGTGGCTAAGTTTTGGTGTCAGGACAATCTTTACCTTCCTCAATAGATCAAATGTTGTTGGCTTATTTATAGTATAACTTCTTTTTTTTTTGTATTGATGTCATGAATTTGCTATATCTTGCAAGAAACTTGAAGATATGGTTGTCTGTGAAGTAACCTCTTGAGTTTCCTTTATTAAAGCAGAAGACTTGGTTTTCTGTTGAAATGTTAACATCAGATTCAGATCTAGACAATTAGAACAGCTTTAGTAAAGGATATTACGGTTTGGTCTGGAAAATAGGATCTGGAATATTATTAATGTAGAAAATTAAGCAGCAAGCAAATGGAGTAGTACATGATTTTAGATTAAGAAAGTGATTTTCATAATATTCTAAGCATCAGTGACTGCAACAGCTTCTTTGACCTCAGTGGTTCCATTGGTCTTCTCAATTGCAGGCTTCTCAACCTCAGGAACAACAAAAGCAGACACTGGGAAAGTCCTGGAGAGTCCGGTCGGTGTCCTGAAATTGATTTTACCGGAACTTGTTGGCTGTTCCAAGGCAAGTTCATTGAGAGTGACCCAAATAAGAAGCTCCTTGGCCTTAACGCCGGTCAGCTTCTTGATCTTTCCGACTTCCACAACCGCAGTGACCTCGGTGCCGTAAGAGACAAGTTTCCCAATGGCTTCAAACTTGTGAGTGATGCTCTTCTTCTGTTTGAGCCACACAACACCTGATTCCCTGTCGTAACCAACCTCTTCAATGTCCTTCAATGGTAATAAACCATTAGGCATAGTGACTTCCTTGAGGAACTCCTTCGTCTTCTCTCGGCAAATCTCGTCTCCGGTGTATTTCTCTGCCCTAGCTCTGATTTCTTCTGTAACCACACCCATCTCTCTGTGTTTATTTTTCTTTGTTTTTGTTTTTGAGATCTTTGTTGTGTTTTGGGTTTCTTTAGAGGTGTGATTGGCCTTTTCATATATAGGTGGTGTGGTATGGATTCGCCCTTGGATTCTGCTTTAATTACGAGAAATGCCACTCTGTGATAATAATGACATGTGGCAAGGTAGGACGATGAAATGCTAACACTACTAAAACGGTTGTAAAGTCATTAGATTAAAGACCTTGGGATATGAAAAGCTACACAAATTGAGCAAGAAAGTAGTTAATCCAATGCCTTAACTTCATGTATTTAGTGTTTTAACTTTCATTTACAAAAGTTGAAACAGCCCTTTTCTCAATTGTTACATAAATTGTCACTAATGTTTTTTCAATATAAAATCTCCTTTGGGTTTAATTGTTTAAAAAAATTTAATTGCCTTATTTTTATTTTTTAGTCAACCAAAAGAAATGTTTATTTCTATATGTTTTTTCAAATGTCTTTTTGTCAACCAAAAGAAATATTCCAAAAAATGTCTATTTTGTAAAAAAATCTTTCTTCAAATGGCGACCCATGTATATCATTTGAACTTAGCCACGATTAAGTTAAAGTTGATCATACCATGCACCATATACTGTAAATTTTGATATAATGGGTGGACTGAATTGTTAGGTGAAAAAATGATGTATTAAAATTTGTATTGAAATGGAAAAGAAAAATTGGGTAATAATATGATGCAATGTATATATAGGTCTTTAATGGTTACGGTTGGGCAGAGATTTATGGCCTAAATTAAAGTGGCTTGGTGAGGAGACAAATGTTACAAAATAGTCCCAATAATGTATCGACACGTGTTAACCACATTTTTTTTTCACTTGTAGGTAGGACGGTCACCTTATTTAATTGCATTGTGAGGTTACAACTTGCATATGAGAGAAACATTAAAAACAAACAAAAAGTACATAGATCAATGGCCTCGTATGCAAAAGATATTCTCTCAATAACGTTTTAGGTTTATTTATCTGAATCAAGACCAAGCTGAAAAATGAAACCCATAGATATTAGGTAGATATGAAGTTGAGTATGTAGGAATGTTTAAAAAAAAAGTTTAAATGATGATACAAATTATTTAGTGAAACATTGATTGTTGATACGTAGTTTAAAATCTAGTCGATACATGTAGTTTAAAATCCAGACTTTACTCCCATCTATTCTTTTTCTTTTTCTTTTTTTTGGTCAACTTACTCCCATCTATTCATTCTTTCTTTTGTTCAACCCATGAGATATATTTCTATTTATTCAATTTTTAGTAAAAAAAAACCATTGTGAATTAAACTTTCGTTCATGCTTTTATAAATTGATGAAATAACCATACTCCAAATAGAAGTTTTTTTTTTTCTTGGTGCAAAATAGAAGTATATATTTTAGATTTTTTCTAATAACAAATCCATATTCTACTGCCATATACTCTTCAGCTATGTTTCTATGTACACAATTATTAATAACAATGAAAAAAAAACTATTATGAATCTAAGTTAGGATCATGCTTTCATAAATTGATGAAATAAACATTACCATAAAGAAATAATTGTTTCTTGGAATAATATTGCAGTCAAATAATTAGTTTTACTGTAAACTTTCAAAACTAAAAGATTGTAATTAGCCGTATTTAGTTCTATATATATGGAGTATCAAATCTGCTAAAACTTCAATACTAAATAAGTTTAACAACTTTTTTTTGGTTATAAACAACTGTTTATTTTTTAGAAAGAAAAAAATTTTTACATCTTTTATATTTGTTATGTCGGATTTAAAATATGAAGAGTAACACAATAACAATATTAACAATAGTTTTCTTAGTTTTTCTAGATGTTTTTTAAAATCATTTTGGACCGTCTTTGTTGTTATTGCATTACAACAAACCATAAGGCAAGGGAAGAGAGAACACAAGCTGATCGTCGAGCACAATTTCAACCCGAATGAAACAAACATCCACTAGAAGCCATTTTGATGCCTACCCTTTGCCAAAAAACAAGAGCCAGATGAGCAACCAAAACAGGAAGCACAAAGTCAAACTCCACCAGCACCCAGGAGGACGGGGAAGAAAGAACATCGAGAGAAACCATGAATCAAACACCACTCCCGAACTGCTAAACCATAGTCTTCGACCCATCGAACACACTAAGCTAAAGGCAAAACCAAGACCACTGCTGGGAAAATGCTAAAGACGAAAACCACCTCTAGCACGCGGACACTCGCAAGCAAGCTTAGGCCATCTACAGACCAAAACAAGCCACCTCCTCGCAAGAGTAAAGCTGGAAATCGACAACATTGTTTAGACTTGATACCTTAGCCAAAACCAAAGCAGTAGATGTCCCAACAACAACATCTCATCACATATAGCAGGACCAGAACAAGCGGACTTAGTGAGCACCGATACTCGAAAGACCATAATCGAAGCTCAAAGAATGGCACAGCAAAGAAACAATCTTAAACACGAAGAGCACCTCCTTCACAGACTTACCATACTATTTGCATAAGCTGAACCAGTCGAAGCCCACAACAGACCGAAACCGAGAAAATCAAACTTCACCTGCAAGATACATCAAGACCCAACTCGGAACCCAACCACGACCAACCAGGGAGCTTCCTCCAACGACAGAAAAGACTAGCTCTAGCTAAAAGGAGACAAACTCTAACCAACCTCGAACATAGAAAGATCTAAAAGACCAGATCCGAGATCAATCAAAGCCCACTCAATCAAAGCCAAAAACGAGAGGAATCGAACAATAACAACAAGCTCCGTCACCGAGACACCGGATCTGAAACCCTAACCTCATCCAGTCTGACGTATCACGAGCCAAGATCATTCCAACATAGAAGAAATCTGATAAACTTAAAACCAAACTGAAACTAAGAGACAACACAACTAAAACACTCAGAGAAACGGAGGTCCGGCGTCGGCGTCGTGAAAGCCATTGACCACCGGACCCAAATCCAAATCGAAGAAAATTTACTGTAGCAGACGGCGGATCTGAAATAGAGAGAGAAACGAGTTTCCTCTCCTCGATACAGAGCTTTCAACTTTGAATCGGTGAAAAGTTGTGTATTTAACTATTCTTATATTTTCTTTTCTTCTATCTTTGATATGTAAATAGACTCGTCTGTGTTCAGAATTGATTTTGTGGAGGGGCAAACTATAAATTCAAATCACAACTCAGTAACTAATACCTATATATGAGTATATTGAAGTTTAATAAATGAATCGTTTAAAATGTGTTGTTTGTTTCTAATTAATCGTTAATATCTTGGTAAAATACTAAAATTTAATCACATGTAGGTAATGGTTAGAGAGTTGTGTGTTTAAACCTAATTCGATGAACAAGAATCATAAGTTCTCGAATAGTAAACTTTCATTGACAATAACATTGAGTTTTCTTGTTATTTGTTTGCAATTCTTGTCTGATCTTGTTATTGTGATTTTATAATTTGCTACAAAATACTATTGCACACAAATTCAAGAAGTCCTCAAGAAAGCCAAGGTGTCTACTACGTATGTTGTTTTGTAGATGCATCATTGATTTCAATAAAACATGATATTGGGATAAGTTGGCCTCTCCATTCAAATTACGCAAGGTTAAAAAAAAAAAAATATATATATATATATATATAATTACGCAAGGTTTGTCATCCTTCACCATTTATTCCATTATACCATTTCAACCCGTGAAACTGTGATCAAGTTCGTATCTAACAAGGTAAGTCTAGATTTAGACAATTCATTATTTCATTCGCAATCACTAGAGAATTTTTCCATCTTGAAAAAACATCAACGCAATGTCTGCTAAATTTTCGAGCTGTATAATGATCATATGTTTGACTTCGAGTTTGAACAATCTTGGTGACCGTATCAATTTTGGAGCATAACAAGTAGACAAGAAATAAATTTTGGTGACCGGACCAATTTTGGAGATCGCAACGATTTACAATTAGGAGAGTAAAGGTTATGTAATTGGAAATTCTATGGTGGAACAAGAAGAAATGCTAAGCACTAGTGACCAAAATCATGGCGATTCAGGTTCAAAGATGATCAACCCCTTGAGGAACACATTATTAAATATGATATAGATCATCAGAGGAACAAGATAAGAGGAAGGGCCATATTTACAAACGTACTATAGTGAATAGGTTAATGCAAATGTTTTCGTGTATGTGGTGGACCTATGAAAAAAATGAATGAGTTAGGACGAGAACCGCATCAACGAAAGACATGGCTATGAATGTGCTCATGTTAGTATAAGACTATGCAGTTGTTTGATCTGTTATCATAGTTTTTAGGGTGAAACTGATAAAACTCTTTTCAAGTTACATAGAATTACTTGTTGGATCAAAAATGGTAAAATTTGTTGGTACTAATTTGGTAGAAACTATAGATCAATTTTTTTCATATCATAACTTAAATCACAAAAAATCATTGCATGATCAATTTTTTTTCCTTTAAACAAAGAAAAAAATTGGTTCGAACAATTAACATGACCCCAAAAATCTCAAGAGTTTGACTGGAAAAGCAACCGTACCAGAACATTACAATCTGACGTCAAACTCTCCCACGCGAGTCTGAGCACGAAAGCCTTTGTACAAACGAGGAAGGAGAGTTTTCAGATCAAGTTTCTCGATTCTTAGGCCAGATAGAGCAACGCCCATTATCTTAAAACCGAGTTGGAATGTCGGATAGACATGAAGCCTCTCTAAACCCGTTTCCAGCGCTAGCGTCCCCGACAAACACGGAGTCTTGTCCGTTGGTATTCGCCCGATTGTCCATGTACATGTCTGCAAACATTAGTCCCCAATCAAAAAAGGAAAGTTTTCAAATCAGGAAACTGAACTCGAAGCTTATATTACCTTGTTAGAGAGGATTGTTACAGTTCCATGATTTGACGAGAGATCTGCCGATGAAACACAATGAGGAAGCTTGAAACTCAAGGTTATCGACTCGATCGTCTTTCCCGGGTCGGTTCTTATCCCAACTAAAACGCTAATACGACATGAACCAGAATCTGATGTTATTTGAGGCTTTACGTACACAGGTGTGTTCTTCAGCTTCTTCACCCTGTAACTCATGAGCTTGAATTGTCCATCAGGAGGAACAAAAGAGAGAACTTGATGAGATTCCCAAGGTCTGAAGCGGACACACGGGTGAAACCTCATGTCTTCTAAGATCGAAGGATTCGCAAACGACAATGTCAAATCTGGAAAACCAGTGAGCTGGGAATTGATATCAACTTCTCCATACACCTCGCATTTCACCAACTCTCCATCCCTGAATCAGTGTGTTTTCGAATGAGACGAGTCTTGACGGTTATTTTTTCAAATCTTGTTCAAGTTCGCACAAACCTGTTTATGATTGCATCCATTTCTTCAACGAGTTCGACATACACTTCGTTGCTAGAGTACTTTGGATCAGTCGCACGCCAAGGAACACAAGAGGAAGTTCCACTCGGGAGCGTGTCACTAACATTGGAAGCATTTCCCGTTACAACACTCAACATTTTGCTGACTAGATTCGGCGGAGCTATCATTTCCCTTAGGATGCTCGGTTCTGTCGTGAGCGGGAAGCCATTATCGATCATCTCATCCAATAGCTACAACAACAATTCACAAATTTCTCTAACTTTTCAGTTTAAGTTCATTCAAGAAACGGTAAGTCAAGGATATACCTCATAGACGATGATGAAATTATCCTTAACGAGATCTTCGTTTAGACCACCGAGGTAATCGGACAAAACATCAGCGACTCTGCAAAGAAACTAAAACTTCAAAGGATTATCAAAAAGATTCATTCAACAATACAGTAAACATTGCAAAGGAGATAAGATTTCACCTCGATTGCCATCAATGGAGGCATTTCAACTTGACTACAAGCTAAGAAAGTGATACCATCACGAACGATTTGAAAAAGGTAATGTGTTGGTGAAGCAATCACTGGAAGTGACTAATCCAAAACAACCCATAAGACACATTATAAATCAAGAGCAAAATAATATGACCCAGAAGTTAAAGTTTTGAAAATTTTGGATCAATCTAAGTTAAGATACCTTAAAGGAATCGCCTTGAGAAAGAGATTGATCCCAGAACCAATTACAGATGGAGCGATCGACGCGGTGACCCGTAAGCTGCTTCTCAAGCATTACCTCTCTACGAACGCAAATCGAATAACGAAAAGTCAATTTCAGAGTCGATCTGGGTCTTTTGAGAAAGGAAGGGAAGAAGATCGCTTACCCGGAATCGGAGAGGAGAAATATACACTGAAGCATCTCTGTCTACGATGAGCGAATCTCTGGATGCTTGCTCGTCTCGGCTTTCTTCGATTTTGGCTTATTTCAGATTTTTTTCGGTGGTGATTAGAATACTCTGGCTGAGTCAGAGAGTTTCAAAAAATGTTTTTTTTTTCCCTCATTTTTCTTGGAAAATAAAATACTAGTGACGAACTTTTCTGAGTGTAAATAGACCATTGGATTAGAATAAAAAGACAATGACATATTGTTAAAGTGCAGATTGTTTTTTGTAAATGGATGAGTAAGGTTTAGATAGTTAAACTTATAACGATTGTGAGATATATTAATCGAGTTAAACGGGGAAAACCTCGGACTCGTTATGAGACAAATAGGTCCAAAAAAAAAACTTGAAATGTTCTCAGACTAATAATTATTCTCTGCAGAAGATAAAGTTATCACCATATTTTAATTGAATTTTCGTCTATTCATGTTTTTTTCAAAACCATCACATTTGTGCTTCCAAACTTTATCATAGTTGTGTTAACCTTACGCCTAGTTTGTGGAAAGTATTAATAAGCCCACATGGTCCAAGTTTACAAACTTATGATATTAATCATGTAGGCAGTGTTCAAAAAAGCGCTAGGCGCTAAGCGGGCGGCGACCTTCCGCCTAGCGCCTAGAACGCCTAGTCGGGAATTAGGCGAATGTTTAGGCGGTTTAAGCGGTTTTTAAATATAACTATATATTTATGTATATTTAATTATATATATACAAAATATATAGACTATTTATCTATATATTGTACTTATCTAATATATAAAACATAATAAATTAATCTTTATTATTAAAAATCAGCATCCATAAATAAATAAATAAAACCTAAACGTAGAGTAAAACTAGAATATGAAATAAAAATGAATTTTAAAGAAACATTTACCGTTTTAAAGAAAAACGACGTCACTTTAAATTTTATGGTCAAAGTATTAAAACTCCGTTTTGGAATTTTTTTTTTTTTAATTTTAAAAAAGCAGATTTTATCCGCCTAGCCCGCCTAATGTACGCATAAACCGCCAAATGACAACCCCCGCCTAATACCCCCGATTAGTCATAAATCCAATCGGTCTGGGGACGCCTAGCGCCTAGGCGCCGCCTAAACGGCCGCCTAGGCCGATTTCTTGAACACTGCATGTAAGGGATATTTACACTTAGACATACTTTTTTCAAGAGTATTATTGACTAAAGGTACTTTTTATGTCGAGGTATACTTTGTGAGTTGTTAAAATCAATTTTGCCCCCACCTATACAATCTATTTACTTATGCTACCAAAACAACTTTATTAATTAAAATAAATATTCCTATTTAAAATCAACAAAAGTTGATTTTCTCCTCCTTCTCCGCCAATCATCGTTTCTTTTCTATGCTTCTCTCTCCTTCGAAAATTTACCAAACTTTGATAAATTGATGAGAGTATGAACACAAAAGTGTTTGGGAAGATTTATATTAGACTCTCATAAGAATAAAGTTACATCTTACATTAGTTTATATAGAAAACTAATTTCCTAATACTAGAGAAATATAAATGGAAATAATATCTTTACAAAAAGGTAAACTTCCTAAACTATGATATTTGACATATATCAACAATCTTCTAGATCGTTCTTGATTCTTCTGCAATCTTATCTTCATTATTTCCATCTCGACCTCT